>VDFB02072274.1:12746717-12797366 GCA_007258455.2 Sequoia sempervirens | reverse complement strand
AATAACCGGTAATCCTCGATCGATCTGATGGCACAAAAGAAAGAGAATGTACGCTTAAAAAATGCCCCTACCTCACACTCTCGCGACAAGATGTTCAATTTTTAAGCCCAAAATGAAGTGTTTCAAAGCAATAAAATGTATTTTGAGTGTTTCTCTTGCACCCTAGATCACACGAAGCGCAAGGGGAGAGGATACGTACTCAAAAGACAATCACACAAATCAAACACTTGTTCGTTTTAAGCACCAAATGAAATATGAAGATTGTTTGTTCAATTTTTAACCCAAAACGAAATCTAGAAAGTGTGTCCTAAGGTTCGTTTTAAGTCCTTTGCAATGAAAAACAATTTGTTCGTGTTAGCCCCAATTGAAAACTAATGTTCTAAAACGAAAAGGAAAACAATTTCGTGAAGTGTTGATCAAACACTTAAAGTGTTAAAAAACACATTGTGTTTCCAAAGAAAAGAAAAAATCTTTCCCTCCTTTCGTTTTCGTTTTGTGAAGTAGTTTTGATCAAACATTTAATGTGTTAAAAAACACATTGTGTTTTCAAACAAAAATTCTCCTCCTTCTCTTTTGCTTTGCACCTTTTCGCCTTCGTTGTTTGTTTGTACCTCCTTCGTTAGTCTTTGTTTCCCTTTGTAATCTTTTTATCGTTCTCATAGGACCTTTTCGCTTTTCTCCTTGTTCGCTTTGTACCTATAAGAACAATCATGCAAAAATTGGATTATTTAATTAAAATCATTTTAAATATTAACCTCAAATAATAAAATGATTCTAAAGACTAATGATTACTAAATGAAGCGTCAATAGGTTTAATTTGCCATTATTAATCCTAACTCCATGATTAAAAGAGCACGAATTTTTAACAAAATCTCCAGCAAGCACGTATCTAATGAATTTATTAAACCAGTCTTATTTCAAATGTAATGTTAATCAATAAGTAAAGACTTTTGTTTGTGACAATCAAAACCAGTATGTCCTTCACTCCCTTAATTTCCTTCCAAACTGTAAGAGCTTATTATCACATGGTAAGCAAAGTTCACATATATCTAGGAATCTAAAAAAAAGAAACCTTGATACAGAATGTAAATGACAATGCTCATGATTAGATCTCATCCAGCAACGAACAAGGAATGTTTCAAACCATGGTTATGCAAAGCTGCAACGTAAATATACACATGAACTGCCACTTGGAGATCAAAACTTATTCCATCAATGCAGCAATGAAAGTCGAAGTCAGATCGTATAGATGCCATCAAATGATAGTTTCCCCCATTATCTGCGTGGGTAATAGGATAAAGTATGCCTCATCTCGAAGGACTGCAGGAAAAGACACCATGTGAACAACAAGAAATTGCATGACATCGATTTGGAGTTATGAAATAATCAATGTCAATTGCTTCATTCGTGTATATGTCCACCTAATGTAACCATTCATTAATGATCGAAACAACTCTGTTAACGAGAGAAATAATCAACATTGATGATGGAATCAGAAATCTGCAATGAAGACATCAATTCCAAATGGCAGTCTTCCCACTACCGCTCATTGGGGAAATCTTATAGAAGCCTGGCCCAATCTAGAAAAAAAAACACACTTCATGCGCTCCTTGATTTTGGAAAATGCCTCAGACAAAATACGTGGTAACAGGATAGCCTCTATAACAGTTGGTTAGCAACATTTGTTGCTTCTTGAATCGGCCTCTGTAGGATCATGAACGCTTAGTACTATGGCTTCTTTGAGCTAGGCATTGAACAGCATAATAGGGTGATTTAAAAACTAGGACTGACAATGATGATGACTGTGTGCTAGAGGACGACATCAAAGATATGGAAAGATCTTACCACCAGCGAATAAATAAAATTTCAAGCAAAAGAAATAGAAAAGACTTTCAGGCGTATGGAAGGCACTAAATAAAAGCACCTAAAGTCTTTCAAACCACGGTATTTAGTAAGTGTAAAGTTGAAATCTTCAGCCTCTTTCCAGAATACAATAATGGCAAAGTCTACGCAAAAGAAAAAAATGAAGATCTTTAAGAAAGTCACGCGCACCCAAGGAGACAACCAATAAATGCGTTTAAAAAAAACTTTCAGACAGATGCATTAAAGCCAGGAGACCCATGCACAATGTACGAAAATTTCAAGCAAATAGTGATTGGCTGGTAAAAAAACTTGAAAAGCTTAAAAAGAAGTTCCAGTAAATGCATTTGGTAAGTGCAAAATCAAATTTGACAGTGGTGTATTGATTACAAGATCTACGTAAGATTTTAAAAGGCCAGAGAAACTTTTTAGGTGACTATTAGTAGGCTTAAAAAAGTAGCGAACTCCACAGCCCTTTCCCAAATTTCCGCCCTGCCTCTCTATTTCATTGTGTAGATTGAAGTACAAATAAGTCTGAAATGCTATCATTCAGTCACTAAATATATTACGAACAGGTTAAATGAGAACTAAGTTTGATTTGAACAACTCAAAAGAACAAATGCGACATATACGATCAAAGGAAACTTGCATAGTTCTTCAGCCAGCTTTAATAAGCAATAAATATGGTGATAAATTTGAAGCGTGTAGTCCAAGCTTACACCAATAGAAAACTAGAACAGAATGTTGTAAGAATCCTTAAAGAGATCTGTCAACAAACACCACATAATAGTAATAGGCACGCAAAGTTTGAAAAAGGGAACAAAGACTTTACTAGTACGCAAAGCTCAGAGCAATGGAATAGAAACAAAATCTTTTGATTCTTATCTAATGCTTTAATACTATGTCTGCAGCATTTTGAGTAACTACGTGCTTTGAGTGGATGCGATTTATGAAGGAAAGCACTAGGAAATCAGAAAGACATGAAAAGTGTTATTAAAGGTGAAATCATAGATTCCACTAAATATTTCCTGAGTCCTGCAACATAAATTGACTATTGTGTATCTTCAAATAATAAACTTCGCTGCCACTATATGGCCCTCCTTCTAGCGCCAAGATGAAGTACCCAAAATCTGCAATGTAAGACCAACCTTAAAAACTCATTAGAAGGGTTAGTATAACACACAAATCTGCAAATACCTCCATGGAATATATTGCAAATGCTTTCAAAAATGCAACAAATGATAATATAAAGACTAAAACACTATGAAAACAAAAGCAAGCTACCTATTCCATGTTGGATTGGTGTCACATGTGCTAGTGACCCTTTCCCAACCCTTGATCAAAGCTCAAATTGTGCAAATGCAAATGGAGATGGTGGAATGATGATGAACAAGATCAAATCTCAAATGAAGAGAGTAACCTTGCAAATAGATTGTGAAGATTGTGAAGGATTTGCTTGAGGATGATGCTTGTATTTAAAGATTTTCAAAATGTTGAATGTTGAAGAGGGACCAATGTGGGATCAAAAACAAGCCAATGAGAGAAGGACACTTGTCACCATGTGATTAGTTGATGTATGTGCAAGATTTGGGAAGAGTGCCCAAGAGGGGGAGAATTCAAATTCAAATTTGCAATAAATTTTGAGAGGGGGACAAGAAAGAAGAGCAATAAATGCCCTGTTTGACTTGTCATGTTGAGAGAAAATGAGTGTTTTAATAAATCAATAAAATTGATTTATTGTGCAAGTGGCTAGGTCTAGATAATGCAAGTGGGATGTGATTAGCATTAGATTAGGATTAGATGATGATCATGCTGATTAATGCTGATTAGATGAGTTGACATTTTGGACTTTGATAATTGATTTATTTAAATCAGAAAAGGTTGGAAAGTGATTTAGGATTTGATTTAAATGGATTCCTGATTTATTTAATTAAATGGATGATGAAGGTTGAATGATAATGTTTATTTGATAAATGAGATTATTTAATGAATGGATTAAAGGTGATGAATGGACCTAATGCAACATCTAGTTCGGTTGATGAATGAACCTGATCAAATGCAGAATGTAAATTTTGCATGTCTACGAGGTGTATCTATCTAAATTAATATCTGTATCATTTTCTTTGCAATGGAAATGAAAGCAAAATATGAAATTTTATTATAGCCCATCACGCAAAGAACTTACCTCAGATTCATGACCAGTGATTAATTTCTCCCCTCGATCTAGCATATGTTGTCGAAGGCCTTGAGAACCATGTAGTAAAGCATATTTTAGGTCCTCCTCTGAAGCTTCCTTTTGAAATTGGTGAACCTACATAAACAAATATAACCAAATTTATAAGGTATAATGAATCATAAGATACAATTAACTCATAAGTTTTTCATGACTTTTTTTATGAAATAGAGAATATAGTAGATGAAAATATTCACTTACCAAACCACCACGAATGCTATTGTACCCACCAGATCCTAATTTATGGGATCCAATACTTGACACCCTAGCTTGGGTTGCTTTTGTTGTATCTCGAAGGCGTCTTTTAGATCCTCCTCGTGCAAAAGGCCTGTAGTTTGGATTACTGTGCACCTTCCTCTTAAATTTGGCATCTTTAATAAGTTCATCCCATGTCATTTGGTCTGTAATCCAAGCTGGACGTGGATATCTCAAGTCTTTTGTCAGCTTTGACCTTAAATTATCTCGTTTAGAGTGAATGTATCTTCGTGCGATATCTAGAATAATTTCCTTATTAAAACCAGGATTTCCAAATGCTATTATGACATCTTTAAAGAGCTCATCTTTCTTAGCATTGCCTTGCTTCCTCCAATCCATTTGAATGGTATTGCCAAATAATTGTTCTGCACGATGAAAAATAAAGTGAAAGAATTTTAACCCCCTTTCATCCTTCAAGACATTTCCTTCTGAGGTGAGCAAAATTGTAACTTCTTGTGTTCCTTTTGTAGTCACTGAGGATATTGTTGTAGTCTTAGGGGTTGAGGTAAATGCCCCTATAGGTACCTTAGTCACTTTGTCATTTATTTCCTGTATTTACAACGAGATCATCAAGCAACAATGTAATCACATTTTAGTATCACAAAGCAAGCATGTAATCATCAATGATGGTTTTACCAATCAATATGCTATTATAATGATAAAAGTAAAATATGAACTAGAAAAGAATAATAAGATAATATTACCAAATAATTTTACCTGTTCATCTGAAGTAAGCCCTGCACTCCCCAACAATTTCCTCTCCCATAACTTAATTTGTTTAAGTATTTCTTTCCTAATTTCAACATTTTCAAGAGTTTCCGGTAGGAGTCTTAGTATTCTTGATTGTGATTCTATAAGACTCCTCAAGGAAACTTCTTCAGGTGTTGGTGGGATATTAGGAGCATCCATTTCAACAGGGATACTAGGAGCATCCATTCTTGAAACATCCTGCAAGACAAATATAAATATTAAAGTGGTATAATAGGGGAAATAACAAAATCAAACCCACACAAACATATGGTTAAATCTTACATTTTTCCTAGCATTGGGTGTATCGGATGGCATAATTGGATCTTGCATGCCAACAAGATGCATTCTTGGTGGACTTACTCTAGAAATGCCCTATGACAAAAACAAAAATATTAACAAAATATAAAAGGAGAAATAAGTTAATTAAATGCACAAGAATCTAGATGTACTAAAGGGCGTGATAGGGGTTGGAATGACTTTAGAGATGGCCTGCATTCCACAAACATAAATTAACATAATATAATATGGAACATAAGATAATTGAACCTATAAAAGATGATTTTCAAACTTACCTCATGCACCATCATAGTAATGTTTTTCCCTTGAACAATAACATACATAATTTTCATTATGTTTCAATATATAAGAAAAAATATAAACAATGCTCAACTTCCAAAGTTTTTTTAGCTTTATGGTATTGTGTTTCTCTTGCCTAGGTGTTAATTGTGTAAAGTGCATAGGTGTTGATTGTGTAAAACTTCCAAAGACAAAAGTGTCTTTCAAGTAACTTGTTAAAGAAGTAAAAAAATAAAGTGAAACAACTTATCCAATTGAAAAAAAATTGCAAGCTATATTCATTGGCATTACAAGAATCCACTAATAGAACACTTAAAACATTCAAATAACTTAATTTCCATTACATTTTGTGTACAATTAAAAACACAATACTTAACATGTAAAGAGTTAATATATTGTACTGAATCCTCACAACCATCTTAAAGTGAGCTTGATGATCAAACAATTTCATTCTCACATGAAATGTCCTCATCTGATGACATAAATGCACCATCATTAATGGGCCCTAAATCCACAAATAAATTAATACCATAGTTTTCATGGTTTTCTTCACGTTCAACTATAGGTAAATGAAAATCAATAAATTCGTCATCTTCATGGACTTGATGCCCATGTTGTTGCTCATATCCTTCAAACACTTCAGTAAACTCATCATGATCTTCATCTTGGTCATACACATCATTGAAAATAAAGTTTTCATCATCTCCATCTTGGCCATCTGTGTCTTCAAGGGGGACTTCTTCATCTTCAAGTAAATCATGGTCCTCTACATCTTGAACAGATGTTACTCTTTGTCCTCTTGGATCATAATCAATCACGAATGACCAACCAGGTTGTTCTAAATTTGGAATGAGAAATATCTGATCACATTGATTTGGAAACACATAAGGTTCAGAAGTGACTTCAAACCTAGATGTATTGATCATATGGAATCCATTCTTGTGCAACAATATAGTTTTGTCTTCACCCACTTTGATAAGCTTGTACCATTGAACTTGAAAAATAACTTTCTTGAAAGATATAAAATCAAGCTCTATAATATCCTCCAACACTCCATAATAGCGAAGTGTGCTTGTGATTGGTTGTCTATCATTTGCATGTGAACGACATTCCACCTCAAATGATGCTGAAATTCCACAATCATAAGTTTGTCTTTTGTCATCAACCCTTTTGATGCGAAAATGATGACCGAAATTCCACATTCCTTTGTAATATGTTACCTAAGTTCATATAAATATTAACTAATTAGATTCACAGATAGAAAAGTTAAAAAGGAAAATCACTAAATACCTCAAATATGTTAATATATATGTATCACCTCCCCATTTCTAGATCCTTTAACAAAATCCAATTGTTTTTGTGTCACTCTATTCTTCCCCTTTGTTGCCTCGTGTTCAATATTGATCTTTAGCCAATTCCATGAGCATCTATCTGGCCATTTTCTTTTATGGCTTGCAGGAAGCCCTCGAGCAGTGTTTTGACCATGTCTATTATATACATTGGTCCATGCCTTTTCATCCTCTAATTTCTTTTGTTCAGTGTACTTCTCCATCCATTCCAACATAAAGTCAGAATTGTATGCAACATACAAATGTAATGACTCCCACTCCTTAGCATCTACAATGAAAAAAAAAATTCAATGAATTAATAATGATTTAAAGCTGTCTTATAAAATTTAAGA
Source organism: Sequoia sempervirens (assembly GCA_007258455.2). NCBI lineage: Eukaryota > Viridiplantae > Streptophyta > Pinopsida > Cupressales > Cupressaceae > Sequoia > Sequoia sempervirens. The sequence goes on along the minus strand of VDFB02072274.1, from coordinate 12,790,011 downwards.
TAAAAGCAATTAATTCAAACATTTTTGTATACCTTTTATCCTCTTTGAAGTCCCTTGACCCTCTAATTTTTCTCCTTCAAATGATTGAGGTTGGTTACCATCCCATAATCGAGGAGCTTCAAGATGCAATTCAGGTAAGTATTCACTCAAATGAACCATTGTCTGGAAAACCATGTACCCCTCAACCATGGACCCTTCTGGTCGAGCCTTTTGCCTCACAAATTGTTTTAGAACCTTCATATATCTCTCTACGAGCCACATTGTCCGGATATGGATAGGACCACATTGTTCAATCTCTTCTACTAGGTGTACAAGGTAGTGCTCTTGAGAATTGAAGAAGCTCGGAGGGAAGTACATTTGAATATCACACATCAAAAGTGGAACATTCCTCTTCCAATAATTCAATTCATCCTGATGTATCTCTTTAGATGAAACCCACCTACAAATATTAATGTGTATTATAATAAAGACTTATTATTTGTTCAAAACTAAATGTATAAACATATAAAAAAATTACCAATAATGTAGTTCAAAGGATAAGAGTCATGGAAGATTATGCATGATGGATTAAAATACCTCAAATATTTGGATAATTTGTAAATAGTTAATGTGACATCATGGTCAAAGGTGCTCGGTATTGCTGCGGGCAACACATACTACATGACCATTAACAAAAATAATGTTAAAATATGCATGAACTTCTATTATCACTAAGATATACAAATTCCTAATTATGTTTCCAACAAATCTAATATTCTACATAGTTACCTTTATCCAGTTGTGCCAATCATGTGTTTTTAGCCCTGAGAACTCTGAGCCATCTCTTGTGAATAAGTTTTTTAATGTCGCACCAAAACCAGAAGGAAATCTTATGCTTTTCATTGTATCAATGATGTTTTCTTTCTCCTTTGACGTAAAAATCCATGGAGCATGGACAAATGAGTTGTTTTCATGCAACCACATGTTCGGCATGATATTGGCAACTTGGAGGTCCTTTCGTAACTTTATTTGTGCTTCAAGGTTGGTTCCATTTAGATGTTTCCACAAACACTCTGCCACATTTTTCCCGATGTGCATAGTATCAAATAGGTGGGCTATTGACAAGTTCTCATAATATTGTAATTTGTAGAAAATAGAGAGTCTTTTCATTCCTAGTGGAAAGCCTGTCCCTTCTTTTTTGTCATATAGTGCTTTCCACCTAGCAGGGTTCATCCTTCTTGGCTTCCTCATTTCCACTTCCTTTCCATTGAACTTGTTTTTCTCACGCACTCGATAGCGATGATTTTGTGATAAAAATTGTCTATACTCATCATACACAGTTTTATTGAGATCCTTTGACTGCCTATACAATGTTTTCGGCCCACATGATGGACAACCATGTTTCCCCTTTGTTTGTAGCCCTGAAATAAGAATGGAAACCATATTTAGTAAATGATAAAATGAATGAAATAATCACAAATGTAATTTACAATATATTACCACAACAAATAGAGAGTCCCGGGGCATCATGAATTGTCCAGATAAGAATCACATGAAAGAGGAAGTTCCTATCATTGATAGGTCTTGATACATCATACATATTTACACCATCCCATAATTCACGAAGCTCGTCAATGAGGGGCTCCATATATACATCCATATCCTTTACCTGATACTTCCCTAAGTAAACAAAAAGTTATTTATCAGGGTTTAACTGAGTTGATTTTTTTAGATATAATATTCAAGAAAGTATTGCATTAATATGTTCTAGTACCTGGTATGATAAGAGTTAACATTGCATGCTCTTTTTTCATTGCCATCCAAGGGGGAAGATTGTTGTTAATAATTAAAACTGGCCAAACAGAATATGTTGTTCTAAGATCTCCAAAAGGATTGACACCATCCATTGCTAGAGAAATTCTTGCATTCCTTGGCTCATTTCTTAAATGTGGCCATTTTTCCTCGATCTCTTTCCAATGTTTGCTATCCGCAGCCATACGCATGACACCATCTTGGCTCCTCGCTTGTGCATGATAATTCATATATTTTGCCAATTCCTTGCATTTGAACATCCTCTCAAACCTTGGCTTTAGTGGAATATGACGAAGTACTTTATAAGGAACCTTCTTGGATACTTGATCTTGACGATACCTATTTGTGTGACACACTGGGCATTGTTGCAAATTTGCATTCTTTCCATAGTACAATATATGGTCATTTGGACATGCATCATATATATTGTACTCCATTCCAATGTCTTTCATCACTGAAGATACTTCTCTATGAGAATGAGGCAACTTATTGTCCTTTGGAAGTATTTTGTTTGCCAAAAGTCTACATGAGACAACAAATTATTTTTATAAGTATACACAATATTCGAAACTTTCAAGACATTTAGATCATGAATTTATAGTAATATCAAATCCTACCTTAATATATCAGGTAAAACATGTGTTTGTCAATCCATGTGTAACCTTCAAGTTCAACAACAACATAAGTGTTGCCAATATAGAAGTATCTGCATTTGGGAAAAGAGGCGTCCTAGCCAACTGAGCTAGGGGTGAATCAATAACTTCTTCAGAAGATGTGTAGAAGTCTTGGAGAAATTCATTGACACCAGCCTCATTTATCTGTGAAGTGGTTTCATCCATAAATGTGTCTTGTTCTTCATCTTGAGAGTGGCTATCATCAACGACATCCATTGGTTCTTCAAGAATATTGGGAACTGGAAGTGGCTTTTCATCAAAAAACCAATTGAAATGATCAATAATAATCTGTTAAATAATATGCATATTTATTTATTATAAGAATAACAATTTATTAATTATAGTGTACCTCTTCTATATAAACTCCATACTTCAATCTATGGATACCAACCAGACGTCGCTTCTTTAGTTTCCTATTTTGGCACCTTTTGCAAGTACAATATATCATTTCATTGAAGTATTCATCTGTCCCGGGAGCAGGTCTTTCTTCCCTTTCATCTGAATATTCAGATGATGACGATGTGCTATTTCCCTAAATGTACCATGTAATATCAACAATAAGAGTACAATTTTTAACTCGAGTATTACTTCTTTTTTTAGGAGAATATGACTATTAGGTGCACGATATGTTACAACTTAAGAAATTTGAAACTTTGAAAACATAGTTTTAAGTTGAGATACACAAAAGTGCAAAAGTTTGTCATTTTTATATAGAATCTATGGGGTTTTAAGTTCATTTTCTTGTCCTTGGATCACCCTTTTTTAGACATTTGCAATGTGGATGCATAGCACCAGCATTGGAGGTTGAATTTTTTTTGTTCTTATAGTAACTATACCATGTGACACCTACACCAAAGATGAAAATGACCCTAAAACTATAAAACATATGTTTTTTAATCACTAAATAGTCCAATCTTTTGATCATAAAAATGATATTAAATATTACTAGATATGTTACCTATTAAATCCTAGGTTAATGTTTCATTTCATTAAAATGATATTGCAAGTACCAAAATCAACAACATAAATACCTGGTCTGCCATTTCCAATAGACACTGATTAGGAATTGGTGATGTAGAATAACCTGAAATACATGGAATTAAATTAATTATAGCATGAGAAGCAAACCAAACCTGCACCTAAACCAAAAGAGTGTGTAATAAAGAGTCATAAAAATTGTCAAGGGAAGATTAAAAAACTCATCATGCCCATCACTAAATATTTCATCAATATATCATAAGCCACAAGATAGTTAAGAAGTACTTGCAAACTAATCTAAAGGTGGAACATGTATATCAATTTATCACTAGGATTAGGGGAAAGATGAAGCAAGATAGACACAAGTAGGAAAATCCATAAGTAAACAAGGAAATCTATCATGAGATGTATAAAGGATATGTTCACTAGGAATATCATCATCACAAGGTATAATAATGTCATGAAGGATTAAGGAAGGTGTAGTTTTACCATGTAATGTATTAGATCCATAATTTTATCACTAGAGGGTATTGGGTAAAAAGGGGATCACATCTAAAAATAAGACTACACAATTTAAAAATAAGACTACAATTTAAAAAATTAAATCTAAAAACCCTAAAAAGAAAAGAAGGTCAAAACTAAAGATTGTGTAGGAATGTCAATTCACCTAAAATGTAAAGGAATAAAATCATTTTTACATAAAACTAGGGTAATTAAGCAAAGGTGATCATTTAAACATGAACTAACATAGATATAGATTAATCAAAGTTGGGACAAATAATTGTAATAAATATTAAAATTAAGAGTGGGGGATATTAGTGCTTAGCTTTACAACTAATGATGGAATATTGAATGATGTTGGTGATGTGTTAAATTAATTTGTCACTTCTAGAAAAGAATGACCTTGATTTGATGAATATCTCAAAATCTGAACTAACATTGAAAAATGATGGAGGTTGATCCCAAGTGTCACAAATTTGATCTCAATATGTCATGTTTTCCAACTTCTGACTTTTTGATCATCTAACGTTTGATTTTCTGAACCACTAGTGGGGAATCCACAAGAATTCCTAAAAGATATGGTAAGCTACCTACCCAAGAATGAATTGCCAAATATATCTAATAATGCAAGCACCTTTGACTCTTTCAACAACCTCATTTGAGATTTAAGAAAAAACCTTTCCTGTTACCCACAAGATTGAAGGAATTTAAGAGTAAAGCTCTAATACTATACTGTTATTGAAATTTGTAAAAATCATCACATTCAATAATCAATACATAAAAGCTTAATAAATCTGCTCTAAAAGAGAGCGAACAACAGCATTAAGAAAAACTGGAAAATAATGCTCATAACTGTATATTTATCTCTGTTTAACTGTATCTTAATTCTGGAAATATAGAGCACATTATATAAAAAACAGAACAAGCTATTCGTAGTTCAAGGAAAACTAAATTTAGGGAAAATACATGTAAACTAATTGCATGAAAAAAATAGTCTAAAAATAGAACAAAGCAAACTGACTTAAGCTAAAAAAGACTATTCATACAACAGTTTATTATGCATGGAAACAAACTAATTAAAGAAAACTATGTCTAATTAAAGAAAACTATGTCCTTGGTGGTTGAACTAGAAATGACAGTAGATAACTGCATGCGGTTGATCATGCATTCTTCAAAGACACCATTTATTTGCTGATCAAATTCTAGTTCTCATTTAGCTCCAACAATGATCACACTAGAAACATTCAACGATATGAACGACAATGCTTTCTATAAGAATACGTGGCTAGGTTATAATAGAATGCTCAGAACAAATCCGAACATGCATATGCAACTAGAGTAAGAACTGTCCAATTAATAACTAGAACTCCAAACAAGGTAAGCTGGCCACAACTTGATATCTTCTAGATTAGATTGTGGTTGAATTTGTTGCCCAAAATCTATAGTCATCTTTTACAGACTAGCAATCATACCTTAGTGTGCAATGGGTACGCCAAAAAGTTGTGAAAGGTCATTTGCAATATTTAATTTTAAAAAAATGCTTCAATTTATTTTTTCTTCCCTCTTCTACCATTCTTTCCTTTTTATTTGAATCTAATGTTAGATCCTAGTTTATTCAGTGGTTTAGTTGTATTGGTTCCTATGATCGTGTACATACAAGAAAACGTCGGTTGGGGTTTTGGTTTTGGTCTCCCAGCTGCAGCCATGGCTATAGCCCTCTCTCTCTTCTTCTACGGAACAAAAATGTACCAACATAAGATACCTTCTACCAGTTCAGTAACTCAAATTGTCTGAGTTTTTGTTGCTGCAATTTGCAAGTGGAATATTTCTATTCATTCTCAAGGAGAAGGGAACTATTATGTTACTCAAGGATTTGGAAGAGTTCAAGGAGAAGGGAACTATTTTCTTTTGCCCACTAATCAATTCAGGAAAACCTCCTTTCTACCTATTTACCTGCAACTGACTACTGATCATGCAATTTGGAAGAGTTCATAAGCAGCTACATTTCTGTTTAGTTTTTAGGCTTGACATTTTTAAAATGCATTTGAAAAACTTAATGAAAATACTCCTAAGGACATTCGGTTTTGTTTTGTAGGTTTCTTGACAAAGCTACAATTGCAACTGATTTGGACCATGAGCACAAAACAAATATTGATTGGATGCTATGCACAACCACACAGGTTGAAGAGGTCAAGTTTGTTCTAAGATTGATTCCCATTTGGGTGACTTGTTTGATTTATGGTGTTATTTGTGCACAAACGCCAACATTCTTTATAAAATAGGGTAGCACAATGGATAGTAGGATCATTGGAGAATTTAAAATCCCCCCTACAAACTTGTAAACCTTTATTAGTCTATCTATTCTAGTGCTAGTGCCTGTGTATGATCAAATCTTTGTTCCATTTGCCAAAAGCATAACAGGAAATGAATGTGGTATATGATAAAATATAACACAGCAAAAGAAAACAAAGAACAGAGCAACAACACAGAATAGAGAATAACTCAAATGTTGCATATATTAACAGTATAATCTGGTACATATTTATAGTGAAAATACACCCAACAACTTTCCTAAATAACTGGTCACTAATTCAACAGCTAGTTGTAGTTGATTGGCAGCATATTGAGTTTTATTGATAGCAAACTATAAGATGGACAACTAACTGAAATCATAAGGGACAGATCATACAGTTAGTTTAATACTCCTATTCAAACTCCTCCTACATGCATAATTGCACAATTGACTGATTCCTTGATGGTGGAGTATTAATTCCAACACCCCCTCTTAATGCTACATCATCAAATTGAAAGAGGTGGCCTAGTCAACTGAGACCCATGTTCTAGTTTTTCATTATTTCTAACGCCCCCCCCCCTTAATGAATAAACTACACTAATTTTCATTTGGATTACAATTATCTGCACACAATTGTTCTTGCTGACTGTCATTGCACATTGTTGAAGGATCTATGTCAGTGTTAAACAAACCTGACTTTAACTTACAACCATTTCTTTGTTAGCTGCCAATAATTTGCTGGAAGGTTCTCATTCCATGTTGTATTTCGTGCAACACTGTCTACCTCATACGTAGACTTCTACCACATGCAGACCATATTTTCATATATGGGCGAGATCATCTCATAACACCTCGTCTTCAATCATCTATCACACTGATCGGTGGCATGGTTCCCAACCATGGCTTATACATTCCTTTCCTCGGAACTCTTCACACTTTCCTATTCTCATCCTTGGCACTTCCAATAAGTCACTTATAATTTCGTGACATTTACAATGCAAATATTAAACTGCTTACACAGGTTCTTTACATGAACCTCTCAATGCAACCTTCAGTAACAACATTACAACTCATTATCTCTCACAATAAGGGGGTATTTATAACACTTACAGTGGTGTTGTTCACACAACAAATGCTCCACTAAAAAATATTGCTTCCATACAACCCCTAATGCTAAACATTACAAATGCATTAAGATCACAATGCAGAAATAAAACACCGCCTTTCTCTTTTCAAAGAATACACTCCTATTGGCTTCACATTTACAAACTACAATTCTTCTTTTGGTTGTGATCTCCCATAATCTCTAACTCCTCCTAAGCAGTCGAGCTGCAGACTTCTGCAAGCAGCTTTTACACAGCTGCAATCAAATCTCCTTAAAATGCATCATACGAAAAATTACTCTAATAATCTTGGGCTCTCCCGTGAGGGAGTTATGCCCAGACCCGTTCTGATAGCATGATAAAATAGAACACAACAAAAGAAAACAAAGAACAGAGCAGCAAAACAGAATAGAGAATAACTCAAATGTTGCATATATTAACAGTATAATCTGATACATATTTATAGTGAAAATACACCCAACAACTTTCCTAAATAACTGGTCACTAATTCAACAGCTAGTTGTAGTTGATTGACAGCATATTGAGTTTTATTGATAGCAAACTATAAGATGGACAACTAACTGAAATCATAAGGGACAGATCATACAGTTAGTTTAATACTAATATTCAAACTCCTCCTACATACATAATTGCACAATTGACTGATTCCTTGATGGTGGAGTATTAATTCCAATAGTATAACACTACTACAGAGGATAGGTGTTGGTGTGTTTATGTCTGTCATTTCTATGATTGTTGCAGCAATGACAGAAATGAAAAGGCTCCAAGAAATGAAGGAATATGGATTGATAGACATGCCCCAAGCGACAATTCCAATGAGCATTTTGTGGCTGCTTCCTCAGTACATCCTATTTGGTGTTTCAAATGTGTTCACATATTTAGGCTTGCAAGAGTACTTTTATGATCAGATGCCTGATACAATGAGAAGCCTGGGGGTCGCCCTATATTTGAGCATTTTTTGAGTTGGTAGCTTCCTTAGCAGCATTCTTATTTCTATTATTGAGGAACTCATGAGTAGCAGAGCACTAAGGGACAGTTCTTAGGAGTATGCAAAAAAAAATATAGTTGTCTCAATTTTGTTCTTTCTGTTACTCCAGCAGTATAACACCTATTAACTGTATTCAAGAGAATCTACGAGAAATAGATAATCATAATAAAATGAACATCTTTACACTCGATTTCTCAAACAGGACTACCTCTTTTGCCATCATTCTTGAGTATATATATTTTTTCTCCAAAGGTGTATACATTTATGTTCTCTAAATCTTTGAAAAGGCAATTCTGCATCTCTGTTTTATGATGCTCCAATTTCCTGTTGAGTTCGACCATAGCTTTCTTTTTATATATTTCATTCCTGATGGATCTGAACGTGATTTAGGAATATGTACAACAGGATGCTAGCTTTGTAAAAGACACAACATTCTGAAATGTTATAGTTGGTTATGAGTTTTTTGACAATTTATGAAGTAGTGTAGGATAGTTTTTGGTTTTAATTGTATAGGTTTTTCAATCTATACAGTTAAAATTAAAAATTATTATATATTATTATTCTGAAATGTTGTTCCATTCATATAAACTGAAAATTATGTATTCTTGTGAAATTCGAAAATCGTTACAGTTAAATATTCATATGTAACACATGGAACATTACTACAGAGTAGTATAATATCATCTCACACCAATAACATATCAAAATTTGTAAGTAAAATAAGAAAAATGTATTTACTTTAATGTATGACATTTCTACAATATTAGATTGCTAATCTTTTCTAGTTAAATTAATTTTTTAAATCGAAGTTTTGGTTCATTGATCCCTCAAAAGAAATACAATATATTAAAAATTAAGTAAATGAACGATAATAAATAGCAACGAACATTTGTTCAGAAGATTCATTATTTCTGTGCCTTTCGATTTACAATAATAAACTTCCCAAGATTTTTGCCAATATTGTATATGATTACATGAAATTCCATGCATATAGAGATTTAAAAACAAAATGTTCATCAAAGTTGTACATTTTACAGATTCCTTGAAGTTCGAGAGGACATATTACCAGTTTTTCAGTGCAGTTGGTAAGAGTTTGAATTTAAGCTTTGCCAATTATGGCACCTGAAATAAATTATGCCTTGAAACCAGATTGTTCTACTCAAACCGTTTCTTTATTAATTATTTAACATATTATGGGACAAAACTGGTTTGCAGACAACTTTAACAGAGCTCATTTAAACGAAGTAATCAAACAAGAATGCTTCTAAGATTGCAAAGAGTTATGTGGGAGATGGCTTTCAAAATGGAACAAAATGTGTATCCCCACACTCCAGAAACTCCCTAAAATCTGGAATAATAGGTGATTTGAAGGCGTGCCTTTGTATATTCTTTTCCTTTACATTTCAAAGAGCATATAGTCAATAAATTCTTCTTTGTTTGATGAGAGCACATGGTCTGCTTGTTCATTCGTAATAGTTTCTGTGGGATCAGGAGTAAAGTCGAAGTCCACAACATTTATTAGCAAGCATGCATGTAAAATGCGGAAGCATAGACAGGGTACGGGAATTGTTTGACAGAACGCCTCAAGAAAACGTGGTCTCAAGTCTCAAGGATTTCGATGGTTGCCAGATATGCACAGAAATGGGTTTATTGGCAAGGCTTTATAAACATTCAAGCATTTGTTGAATAATACATTGTATATTAGAACTGGGTAAACACTAAGAACCAAAGTTCTTGAGGAACAGGGTAAATAGGTGCTTGATACTTCATAATGTATAAAGAATAACTGAACAATCAATTTAGTAACCTTGTTGCATGTCCTCTAATCGATGATTCCTCTGCATTAACAACTACTTGCATCCTTAACACATATTTTGGCAGGGCTGATAACAAACTTAAAAAAATAAAGGAAAAAGAAAACAAAGGAGGCGACAGGAAGACAAACCCACTTGTTTTGTCTGTTCTGTGGTCCCCGCCTGTGTTCCTCTTTGCCACCTGCTAAATGCTGTCCCCACCCCCTGAAAAATGTTGCTTATGCCCTGGTGATAGTGCCCCCAAGCCTAGCAAACAGTGCGTTAACTGCCCAGTAGTTCACTGCCCGCAATTACACAGCCTCCAACAAAAAGAAAATGCAGTTTAGGAGGGAAATGAAAAACGGCGCGGGAAAAGAAAATGTAGGGAGGGAAAAAGTTTTTTTATTGTCTTAATTTAAGACAATTAGAAAGTTAAAAATATATTGTCTTAAACTAACCTTCCTTAATGTAGTATTGTCTTAATTTAAGACAATTAGAAAGTTAAAAATATATCGTCTTAAACTAATGTCTTAAAATCCCCCTTAATGTAGTAGTGATGGCACAACAACCTCACAGAAGAACAAAAGAAAGTTTTAAGAAGCCAGTGCTCTAGCTTGCGTAGCAAGAGAAATCGTTGGAACACGGGAGCAGAAATGCACAAACGGAGCGATTCCCTTCGGGGGGGATTTTTGAAGTGGGCAAATCATTAATCGTTCCAGTTTGTTTGTAAGGTGAGACAAAAGAGGGGGAACGATGCGCACAGCTGGAAGTGGTAGATGTCCGATACAAGGCAGGCACATTATTAAGATTCTCCTACTCAACTGCCTGTAAATATGTCATGTTGGTTGTACGAGGCCTATAAAAGGAGTTGGATGTTTGAATTAATAGAAATGAGGTACCTAGGCGGGTGGTCCGTAGTGAGCTGCTGGAAGCGGAACTAGCTATCGGCCACGCCGTGAAAATTGAATATGGATTTGGGTATGGGATGGTTTATGTTTATGGGATTGCAGGTGATCTTATTTATATCAGCGAGGGGTAGTGAAGCACATTCAGTGCACAGCTATAAGTGGAAGATCAATTACCTGGAGTGGTCACCAGACTGTGTGAAAGAGACGCTGATCTACATAAACGGGCAGTACCCAGGACCGGCAATCAAAGCCAAAGTGGGAGACACCATCGTAGTGGAAGTGGAGAATCTATTGCCGACGGAGAACGTGGTCATTCACTGGCATGGCATTCGACAGGTAAGCTGCTTCGGCACAATGTCTGTACAATACAATATAATAGGTGCGGTATAACTTGTATCCCTTCGAAATTATGTCAGTAGTCGGTGAACGCTAACAATAGCCGATTTGCAGTTTGGAATTCCGTGGAACGACGGAACGGCGTCCATTTCACAATGTCTCATCTTCGCCGGCGAGACTTACAACTACACCTTCGTTGTAGACTTGGTATAGTAGTAATAGTACATACGAATGGTTTCTTTTTATTAGTGTTTGGAGTGTTAAAGGCCCGGCTTAGCTCTTCGCTTGGTGATATTAATGTTGAATATTGGGCAATGCAGCCGGGGACGTACTTCTATCATGGCCACTACGGGCTGCAGCGCAGGGCAGGTCTGTATGGATGGTTGATAGTGGAGGCGGCTGAGAAGGAAGCCTTCTCCTACGATGGAGAGATGGAAATACTTGGATGAATAGTGCATGCATCCAGCTTGAACAAGGTGCCAATCCGAACACCCTTAGCCAACACCATGTTGCTCTCACCCATCAGTTGTTTGTCCTTGATGACGAAGTCACAAATGATGTTATGATATTTACAGGTGCAGGTTCAGGATTGATGGTATCTCGGATTGGTTCACATGTCCTCATATGCTTGCTTTGAATTGTTGTTGCCTATTATGCTCTAGAGTTTACAGGATTGGATTGGTATTCATGTTTATGGTGATTCAGGATTTTCATGATGAGTCAAAAAAATTTCATGTTGATAGTTAGTGTGATATTGCTCATGTGGGATAAAGCATTATTAAAGGTCATTCAAGATGATCATGCAACAGGTTCAGGATATTTAGTTTGATAAGTTGGCTCTTCTTTATTGTATTCCATAGGGTATTTATCAGCTTCAAATTTATGACATTGTCACCTTGACATGTTCAGGTGCTAGTAACAGGTTTATAAAATGGGATCTACAGGTTATATTGTCACTTGGTTTGGCATTGGCATTATGGTACTTGGTGCATTTGGTTATTGTTGTAATCAGTCTTGGCATATTCAATACTTTCTGGACAGTGCTTTGGATACTTTCAGTTTTGTTTTGTAGTACTGATCATGTTGGATTCATGTGTAGAGAATATATATCACATGGGGTTATTCGTTCATACGGGTTGTTTGGATTGTTCAGATTTCAATGATTACATGGCATTGATAAGGCATATACAGATGAAGGTAATGTTGAAATCCAGTTATGAGATTTGTTTGTATTCACAAGGTATTTAAAAAGATGTGCTTCACCTTGTGTGAAGTTTTCCAACACACATTCTTATACATCTTGGTTGATACACATAGGTGAATACTTGGACTTTGGCTTAGCATTGGTCTTCACAAATACTTGTCTTTATTATTGATCGAGCCCTTCACATTTTGCATATGATATTAAATTATCATTGGGATAAATTTTTATTTGGGAACAATGTTTAAAGTGATAGTGTATCAGGATTTATTTTATGTTTAACATGGTAATGACATTGTATTGAATCTCACATAGCATGGTATTGGGCTTCTTGTCTTTCACATGGTTTGTTATTGTGGCATTGGGTTCATTGATTCATTATGTGGCATTTACACTTGATGAATTGTTGGTCAAAGTGCATTATGGCTTCATGTGGTAAACAGGTCATGTGGACAGTGACTCATGTGTTGACAACAATAATAAAGTTATCAATTGTGTTGTTGACATCACACGGACTTCAAATGATTATCAATTTGGGAAAAGTTCTCAAAAGTCTTAGAAAACAAAAGGTAAAAAGGAAATAACCAAGCAATAAGAAGTTTTCTTTGTATAGGGTTTGAAACCCTAATTATTTTCGCCATGGATTTTGGTTGCTACTGGTCTGCGAGCTAGAGCTGGAAGTTAGTAAGCTTCACTAAGGAAATTATGATCTTCTCTTCGCCAGTTGGTAATATATTTTTGGTCTCCTTGATAGGTATTGGTCTTCAAATCTTGAAAGATCTTGTGTTATTTTTAAGCATAACTAATTATAGTTAAGGTTTTATGGAAAGTGGTTTCAATTTTGCATAACCCAAGTTCTTCACTCAAGGGTTTCACAGTTATTGGTTATTATGTAAAGGTTTCTAAATATAGTTATTTTTTTCAACTGCTTTTTCAATTTAGACAAACCCTACTTAATTAAAGAGCTTCGAATTTTTGGATACATGTTTTGTAAATGAGAACTAGTTTTTTCATTTGTATAAATGTATGGCTTTTAGCCATTACTCAGTGATGAGGGTTTGATGTTTAAATAGAGTATTTTGAAAGGGTTTTGACAGTGATATTTTTTATTTTGAAAAAGTGATAAAAGAGAGTTTATATTGTTTGCATATCTGATTGTAGTAGAGAGATTGCATATAGATTTTTGTGAGATTTATTTTTTGTATTGTCACATTCAGTACACTTTATAGTGGGCATTATTGAAAATCATATATTTATACTTTGTTGATATTTTGTAATTGCAAACATTAGTGCAATTATAAGGTCCTAACAGTTTGCATTTTCATAGAGAAACTTTGTAAAAGGGGTTGGTGCTCCTAACTTGAAGTGAGTACTTTAGTTTGTACTTGGAGTTGTTCCTCCTAACTTGAAGTGGGTGCTTCAATTTGTACTTGGAGTTTGTGCTCCTAACTTGAAGTGGGTGCTTCAGTTTGTTCTTGGAGTTGGTGCTCCTAAATTGTAACAAAGTTAGTGCTCTTGTAATGTTGGAGTTGGTGCTCCTGATCGAGTTGGTGCTCTAAATAATAAAAGGAATTATTCGAGTGGTTTTTTATACCCCAAGAGGGTTTTTCCACTTAGGACAAAATTTTGTGTTATGTGATGTTTTTATGTGTCTGATTTTGATATGTTGTCAAATGCTTAATTATTAGTCTTTCATATTTGTCATTGTTATGCCACATTCATATCAATCACTCAAATCAGTCAATACAACTCATGCAATGCTCTGATACTTGACTAAGCAGTTCATTTTGTTACGAAAGTGTTCATGGAGTCTTGTGAAAATAAAGTATTAAAGAGAACTGTTCAATCAAATTTACATGAACAATTAATAACATGCTTTGACACTATCTTTTGTCAATTTGTCATTCTGCTAAAAATCTCTTTGATATGTTAGAGTACACTTTGTAAATTAAGTGGGTTCACTTTGATGTATTTCAAGGTCATATTTGTATCTGCATTTCAAGTTTCAAAAGTTAAATTTTCACATTACTCTGATTCACCCCCCCTCTTAGAATAATTCATCTTCCAACACACCATAGCTCCTCTCATCATCTTTCATTTTTCACTCAAGAAAACAACTTGCACTCCTAAATCATTTAGGTTTTGTGCCAAAGCCAAGATATACAAGGCACCATCAATCCCCTTCACTCTTCCATCAAGGAATCTAATATTTACTCTTCTACAACCAAAAATATTCAGGTGAGATTCATCACCCAGATACACCTTCCCACCATCATAGTCTTCATACTTCGAAAACCAACCTCTGTGAGAGATTATGTGGAAAGAAGCACCTGAGTCTATCAACCACACATCTTCTAATGCATGTGTTGCCAAACTTGAGAAAAATGCATCTACGTCATCTTGAGATGATTTATCAGAATCAAAATTTAAGAAACTCTTCTTATATTTCTTCTTTTTCTCTTCCTTGCACTCTTTTCTGAAATGACCATATTTTTCGCAGTTCCAACACATGAAGTTTCCATTGTTAAATTTCTTCATTTCAATTCTACTAGATGTGCTTTCCATCTTTTTCCTACAACAAGGTCATGAAATATTCTTTTGCATGACTCCCACTAAAACAAAGATCAAGTCAAAAAACCCTTCAAACCCAACAATACAATCATAGCTGGCCAGGCTCTAATACAAACTAAAAAGAAGCTAGGTAAGCAAAAGTAGCTTCCTACACTAATCTAAGCAAGAGATAGTTGCAAAAATTTCTTAAACACCTTTAACTAAACATATAGATTTAGATGCAAATACATTTATGTGGGGGAAACAATTTTGGAAGAAAAAACCCACACTTCAAAACACGTCTCAATTATATTATTCAACAACAATCAATATGATTGCAAAGCTATGCTCTTGCAAGAGTCTTCACACTTCTTCACAATTTTGGAGTAACTGCGACAACATAATGGTACTCCAATAAATTAACAACTTACAACTCCAAAATATAAGTGCTCAATATATAAGAGCTTATAATGTATAAATTAGACATTTCTAAAATAACTACCAAAGGTTGAAGATGCAACATGGAAAGTGCCAAAAATATTGCAGATGCATAATGATAAGTTTCCAATTTTCACTACATGCCAGACTAAAAAATCTGCACTTTCTAAAATAACTACACCTCAAAAACTCACATTCCAAGTAAACTCAACACATAAATTAAAAAGCATTTATGCACAAATCCACCTATAAAATTAACATTCCAACTTGACTTCTAATCTGAATAGAAACTACAAGTTGTAACTCACAACATAATGTGAGAAAATTAGCAACATTTAATATTTAAAAAATCAATGAAACTATGAGAAAATCAAAGGTTGAGACACCTTCTTTTCCCAACATTCTGGAAACTGCAATAGGGCTCTGCAAGTCATGTGAGGTCTCTCGCATGAGTTCTCTAAAATCTCGCATGAGCTAATAGGGTTGCATGTAAGAGTAGGGTTGTATGAGTGTATGTTCTCCATGCCTACCTTTAGTGCCTTTCTCTAGTATTCATGTCACATAGGATGCTCAGATTTTACCACCCCAAGTCACCTACAAAAAACCTATTTGGGTTATCCAATATATCTGCAACTCGATGCTAAATATTGGAACGTGGTTGCCTACAAATAATTATTAGAGGTAGATACCCATGTTACTAATGAAATACAATCAAATTCATTCACATTTAGCTTGAAAATATCTCCAATCACTCTTATACCATGTTACATTTTCCATCCAATATCATAACAATGAAAAACCGTGTTCTTACACAAAAACACTTGCACACATTGAACCTTTTATCATTATCAAAGAGATTGATAAAAGAGTTGATTAAAATGTAAAATATGACCTTGCATATATAGGCAAGGAAGAGGCAATCCACCTATATTATGGATTCACTAGTGCCCCATTATGTGGCACAAATTAGTAGACATATGTCTTATATGTGTCAACCTTTGGCTCACTTGAAATGTGAAAACCAACAAGCTATTTCACCAAGTCATCAACCTTGGTGACAAGGATACAAAAGTGACCTTTGAGGTGAGATGAAAAGTCTTCCAACCTCAAAATTTATGCACATGAAGTTTACCAAAATAACTAGGTAACCTCTAGAATTCTAAAAAGTTGCACATTCAGTTAGACAAGATGATGTCTAACCTCATCAACCTAAGTAAACTTAAGCTATAGTGAATAGATAAATTATTCACTCTAAAAAAATAGTATTTAGATAGTTTATATTAAATATTTATAGTAATTTATTATAAATCAAATATAAATTAAACAAGATTATTCATTTCATACAATGTTTTAGTTTGTTAAGTTTAATCTTTAACAATGGAACAAATTTGGTTTCAATAATATTTTCTTGAGAGGAAAATTAGGTATAAGAAAAAATTGAATAATATTAAATTACATATTAGAGAATTTATTATGACCAAGCAAAGACTTATGGAGAAGTTATATTCATCTAAAGAACAACACAAACAAAAACTTCAAGAGAAGATTTTTCAAAGAAAAAAATATAGAATTGATTGAATTAAGGGGAAGACTGGAATATTCCATTTTTCTATTTCTGTTTTAAAGAAACAAAATATAGTAATGCCATCTCATTTATTAAATCTTCTCAAGGAATTCATCTTTGTTTCTCTCAAGAGATTAAAAAGGAAGTGGTTCCTCATTTCTCTTCCTTATTTAAGGAAAATAATTTAGTTGTGGTAGAGGATCAAAGGTTTATCTTAGGTTGTATTTCTTCTTATTTGATTATTGAAGAAATGAATGGTCTTCCTTTGGAGCTATTAGTCTTGAGGAATTGCAAATGACTATCTCCTATATGAAGAAAGGAAAGTATGCTAGTCTTTATAGATTTCATATAATTTTTTATCAAGAATTATGACACATATTAAAGGACAATCTTCTAGGTGTTGTGCTAGAACCTTAAGCTAATATTTATATTCTTAAATCAATTAATTTTATGTTTTTGGCTTTGATCACATAGAAAGTGAGCGCTAACTGTTTTTATCTATATTTTACTTTATTGTTGTTTGTAATGTCTCTTAGAAGATCATTTCCAAAATTAATATTGAGAACAATAAATATTTTTTTGATTATTTGATATTGTTGAGAAAAAACTAAAGATAATAAATTTACTTCAATGGTTTGATTCAAGTCCTAGTTAAATTTTGTTCCTATGTCAATTTGGGATGCAAACTTATGAAAGGTGTAATGGTTCTTTTCTTGAGGAACAAATGTAGTAATTTGAGTAAAATGAAATACATTTTTATCCTAAAAGTTGAATTATGGAAAACTATAATCTTATCTTACAATCGACTACAAGAAGAGTTTTGTTATAGAAAAAGTCTGCTACAAGAACATAGATAATGTTTTTGATAAAAGGGTAAAATGGGTTTTATAGGGACCTGAAACCACAAAGTTTAGAAAACAGAGGAGAGGACAAAAAAGTCCAACCACAAAAACCAGCTGCCCAAGAAAAGATCAGCAGCAACCAACTGAACTAAACCAAAAAGGATGAAATAGAGGACACAGAAACCCCAACCATTACTTCAGAGTCTTGAGGATAGACTTTGTCTCCTCTTCCAGCTTCTGCATATCATTGACACCCTTTTTAAAAGTTTGAATCATCTGAGAAGTAGGGGGGACCTTTCGGTTCAGGTTAGCTCTTGTTCTTTTGGAAATTCCCGCATCCATATCCTGGTTTTTGTCCTCTGTTTCCTCCAGATCCACCACCAGAGAACCCTGCTGGGTTTTATCGAGCTTCTCACCCATCGCATTAATGATAATGGCATTATGTCTAGCCATTCTATTGTTTTGCTCAGTGACGGTCTTGATGGTGTTCAAAATATAATCAACCTTGGAGTCAATGTCTCTGTTACTGTTACCTTGGACCCCCCTGTCCACATCTTTCTTTTCAATCTTAGCAATTTTAGCAACCAGCTCTTCAATTTTGCTTTGAAGGGCCCAGTTTTTGATTTTCAACTCATTGATTTCAGTGAAAGTCCAATCTAGGAGTTTGGAGTGGGACTCAAAATTGGCTTTGGCTAGGTTCAGAAAATCTAGAGAGGGCTCATCATCGATATTAGGAACAATTTTCTCAGTGTTAGGATTAGCAGGGGAATCAACTTCAACATGTTTGTCCGACAGAGGTTCAGAATTAACCATAGTTTTGTTGACATCAGACTTCTCTTAATTAGAGGATTCTTCCGAATAGGATACAAGACTTTTAGTCTGGGGTTTCTTATGAATGGGGTTGTTCAAAAGGGAGGGGATATCAAGCTCAGGCTCAGCTTGGGCTTTACCAAAAAGGGGAGTGGGGTTATTTTTCCCAGAAGGGCCAACATGCAAGCTAAAGACTTTTCTAGCCGAACTAGGGTTAGGAAGATACTCTGAGCCACTGGGCTCCGTGTTGTCACTCTCAGAGTCGGGAGTGGTATCTAGGATTGTGGGGGCAGGCATGTTTTGGAAATGCTCGAAAATCAATCTAATTAACCCCGTATGCAAGATAGGAAATCTATTAGGGTTTTTCTTATTATCCTCCAAGCTTTTCTTCAAGGAACAGAAAAGATAATAGGGAAGAGATATCCTAACCTTGTGGTGGAAGTGGTTGAGAAGAGCAAAGTGGTAGCCATAAACTCTGGTAATGTGCTCATCCACCGTGATGTACTCCATGATGACCTGCAGAACCTTCCTCCAGATGGTCTTTATAGAGTCAGCATCAAAGTAGCTACTAGCAATTTTGGTTAGGCTTAACCTTTCTTTGTCTTTTTTAGGAAATCTAACCACAACTTCATCAGAAAAAGCCCTATCCTTGAAAAACTTCTTCCCTTCAGTACATAAGCCCGTAACTTCTGCAATTAAATTTTCGCTGAGCTCAACATTCCTGCCAAATAGGGTCAAATTGTCATTATTCTAGTTTTTAACAAAGAGGTCTGTAGCCTCCTGGCTAGAACCATGGAGCTTCTCCAGGAAAGGAAGCAACCCTCCACTTTTAACTTTTTCCCAGGCCTTAGCATTTTTCATGTGAGACTCATAGTTTTCCGGCTTAGTTCACTTTCTGTCTCCTCCCATCTCAGCTAACATAGTGGGGTAGATCCAAACGAAAGCTTTACTAAAATTGGCCCCACCACAACTTAGCACCCACAAAGCGTGCAGGTCTTTCTTGCAAATTAATCCACTGGGATCGGTCCCATACAATCTAATGATTATGATGTGAAAGGTCTTATCTGTCTTCATTAAAGGGATAACATGTCACTTTTCCATGTGATTTATCATAATTTAATAAGGCACAAACATTAGAGTTTACATCTTTAGTATTAAGCCAGGTATGCACATCTTTACTCTTAACTCCTTCGTTAGCGAAAAAATCCACTACAACATTGTCTTCTCTGTAAGCATGTGACATTTTAACTTTATCAAATTTAGCCAAAGTCAACTTGGCTTCCTCGATCCAAGACTTGATGGTCCATGAGGGGGGAGACTTGTCCTTAAGGCAGTCAATTATGTTTTTGGAGTCTCCTTCAAGCCACAAATGTTTAATGTTAAGATTTTGGGCTAAATTTATGATGTGAAAAGCTCCAACAGCCTCCGCCAGATGGTTAGTTTGGGAGCTGAGAGGAGAAGCCGTTGCTCCAATGAAATTTCCAAAGAAGTCCCTTATGACTCCACCACAGCCCACTGCCCCCGGATTACCTTTTTCCACACCATCAAAGTTAGCTTTGATCCAACCATTTGGCAGAAAAGACCAGCAAACACCCTCTCTGTCCTTTTTGGCTATCAAAGAGATTCTAGACGGGACAAGATTTATGTTCCACTCCTTAGCTACAGTGAGGTCATAGAGCGAGTGCTCCACTTTCAAGGACATGCTGTCCCTCTGAACCAAAGCATTGAAATTTTCCTTCAGAAATCTGACAATTTGATCAAAGACAATATCCACAGAGGTTTCTTTACCTCTATAAATTCTATTGTTGCGTTCTTTCCAAAGGCCCCAAGCAACATGAGGGAATGTTAAGTCCCAAAAAGATCTAAGCATAGAATTTCTAGTCAGAGCTTTCCATTGGGAGAATAAGTCTTCAATGGACGAAGGGAAGACCCAAGGGAGGTGCCATAACTTGATGATTTTTCCCTGGATATAAGCAACAAAAGAACAATGAAGAAATAAGTGACGAATAGATTCAACCTCCATTTTACAAAGAAAACATCTATTAGGAATTTGAAATCCACGTTTACACAGGTTATCAATTGTAAGCACTTTGTTTTGGAGAAGGATCCAGAAAAATATATTGATTTTACAAGGATAGAGATAATTTATAGAGAAAAGAATTAGGTGATGTGAAATTTATGAAAATGTATCCATGTAGAAAATTGGTCAAATAAAGCCTTGATTAATCATTGTTTGGGCATGTGCAAATATATACATAAGAATTAGGTAATGTGATTAGGGAACTAAACAAAATTGCACAAAATAGCCAATTAATAAATATGGGTGTTTATCTAACTTTTTAGATGGAGAGAGGATAGAGGTCTAGATATATAAAAAAAATCATATTTATTTATGAAGATTAGACCATTGAAGAGGGGAAAATTTAGCAATTTTATATTATAAATGGTATCAAGAGAATAGTGGATTTTTTCACTAAATAATAATATTATTTAATTTGTAATAGAGTTAGAGCTAGATAATTGATCTTTAATTCAAATGGTCAACTATAGAGGCAATAAATCAAAATTGGCATGGTGTCAATTTTAGATGCATGCATAAATGACTTATTCTTTTAGAACATTTTTGTTTTAAATTTCTTATTAACATTCGAAGAGCTAATAAGTAAATGTCCTAAAATCTATTTTGTATTTAAAGGTTTAAATATATTTTAAATTAAAAGAAATTTGTTAAATGAAGATTTTTTAATTGTAATGATAATTTTAAGACAAATTTTTATGTGTATTTTATTTGAAAGAAAATATATTATATTAAAATTTTGAAGGATGTAAATTTTTTAGGATTTTCAATTAAGAAGAGGAAAGTGGTAATCAAGCAAGAAATTAAACATAGTTATCTAAAACTAATCAACCATTGTTTAAGTAAGAAAGCTACTTCTATTGTGACAACACTATAATGGCATCAAGATCATATTAAGCTTTATATGTTACCAAAGACCAAATATTTCAAATGATATAAGGTTGATTAAATGAATTGTAAATAACTAGTTACATCTTCTCCAAAGTCATTGAAAGCAACCTCTCTAAGGTCTTTGAATACAACCAAGCAACTTACCCATATCTAGATTATATTCTCTACAAAATCTTTGAAAACTTCTCCAAAACTTTTCTAACCAACCATATAACCCTACCACATCTAAATAAACCTAAATTATTTAAACCCAAAAACAACGAAAAGCCCAAATTTCAAACATCTAACCTTCTATTAAAAAATACTCAACATAAACCAATCTACCTAACAACCAAACTTTATTACAATCACTTTCAATCATGTTATCTTTGTCATTATGCTTGTAAATTCAACTATCAAGAAAATGAAAGAAATAGTCAAGCATATAAGTAAACATAGTCATCTATAACTGACAAACCATTGTTTAAGTAAGAAAACTACTTCTATTGTGACAACACCCTGATGGCATAAAGATCATACTAAACTATATATGTTACCAAAGACCAAATCTTCCAAATGATATAAGATTGATTAAATGAATTGTAAAAACTACATCTTCTCCAAATTCACTGAAAACAACTTCTCCAAAATCTTTGAATACAACTAAACAACTTGAAATTATATTTTCTACAAAATCTTTGAAAACTTCTTGGAAACTTTTGAAACCAACCATATAACCCTACCATATCTAGATAAACTTAAATTACTTAAACCAAAAAAACAATAGAAAGGCAAAATTTCAAACAATTAACCTTCTACTAAAAATTTAGTGAACATAAACCAATCTACAAAACGACCAAACCTTATAACAATCACTTTCAGTCATATTATCTCTTTATTATGCTTATAAATTGAACTATCCACGCGTTTATTTTTTACTTCTAGTCAAGTGATTTTTGTTAGCTATTATAGTCTTTCAATAAATGCTATGTTGAAAGGAGGTAGCTTCCCTAGCTCTCAAGCAAATTCACTGGCTTAAAATTTAAAATGATCAGATCTTTGATGAATTTATTTCGAGGATGCTTCGTCACGCAGTTGAAAGGGGTGGTTTTGGAAAAACGTATCTATTGGTGAAGAAAAGTTCCAACTTTTCCGCTGTAGACCTATTCAAAAATTTCACTCTGGACCAATTCAATTTTAAATGATTATATATTCTCGTCAATAACGATAAGAAAATAACTAAAATTGTGATTGACTTGTTTGACCATTAAACTGAATCATTAAACTAAATAATACTTGTGTAAATTTCCTCAGTAACTTTAAATACATCAAGATCTATGTCGATTACATCTCACCTATTTTTCCTTATCTGCTTAAATCAAAGGGCCTCCTGCTGAGCTTCTGTTTCTAGTTATATTGCTGAGACATGAATAGGCCAGGAGAATACATGTGTAATTTGTTTGTATGGTGTACATTTACATTGCTTGTGACGGTGCCCCTCTGTATACACGCTTCAAGAATTCGTCATTATAGATGGAATGTAAGGTACGAGTATAAATCCCCCGATTGTTATGAGAAGATGGTACTTACCATGAATGGCGAGTTCCCAGGTCCAGGTATTCTCGCCCAGGAAGGAGACCTCATCTATGTCGAGCTCACTAACAATTTACCCACTAAGAATGTCGCCATTCATTGGCACGGAATTCGCCAGGTATTCAAAAAATAATTCCTAAATATATATGGATTTTTATTTTATTTTTTGTGTTGTGTTTAAAATTATGAATTATGAGAATATTTTTAGCAGAAAAAGCATAGTTTTCTTCATGATTATAATTGTTTTTTAAAATAATTGTTTTTATTATGTTTTTATGAATAAGTACATATATTACTATTTTTAAAATAGTGTTGTACATATTACTAGCACTTGCATCTAAAAAAGGTTTAAGTATGTCTATAGAAATTTATATGTATGTTAATATGTTAGAGAGTATGTGTTTGTGCATGGATGCACTCCAAATTTTAGTTGCATGTGGATAGATTAAACATGTTAGTGTATTCTACTCTAGTTAGGCTAATTTAAGCCTAGTTAGGTGTTGAAGTTGACCCTTGACTCATTTCCCATGAGGTGTCAAGGATGTTGAGGTATCTTGAGAGGTTTCCAATCCCTCTCGACACCTCTCCCTTGCATAGAGAAGAGCGACTTGCCACCACTCCAAGATGAGATGTCCTCTACTAAGTCCATGGCATGTGATTGCCTATTTTTGTGGCATGTATTTGCTCATCCTCATTCTTTATAATGAGGGGGTGGGTGCATGAAATTGGGTTACACTTTTGTGGCCAATTCCAAAAAAAATTGAAAATGACATAATGTGAGCTCATTATAACGCACTTGTGTTATGTCATTTTAAAAGCAAAAAAAAAATGAAAGTGATTCATTTTTTGTTGTTTTTTTTTCCTACTCCGCCTATGGCCAAAAACCCTCATTTTCGCACTTGCGTTCTAGGAGGAGGCATTCTACAAAATTCATCAACAACAGTTGTTTTTTTCTTTTCAAAGATGGTGTCACAATGATGAAAAGGTGTGGGAGGTAAGTATTGTTTTCTATTTGTTTTAAATTTCTTAGTTTCAAGTTGATTTTGTTTGTTTTAGGTTAGATTTTATTTTATTTTTTTAATTTGTAGGAGATGCAAATGATCTTGCAAATCCTCAAAATCCTCTACAAGAAGAGCAGGAAAATCCTCAACAACAAAATCCTTAACAAAATCAACCTCCCCCACCAATCACTCAACACCCTCCTGGCACTCAACAAAATTTGAGTGAAATTTAGAACAAAAAAAAATAAAATGAGGATTTTATCAGTAGGTTGAGTGATCCAAATGCTTCAACCATAGAAAAAATGACCCTAGTAAATTCATTGAAAGAGATGTTAAAAAATGTAGATTCAATTACCCAACAAATAACTAGATGGCAAGATAGGAGGCGGACAGCTAGGGCATATTATGCAAATAAACTATCATATAAACAAGTAAAAGATTTAAAAAATACTAAAGGTGATTTGTGTTCTTTATTCACTGACCCTAAAACACATCAAAATCTTAGCCTCAATGCGAAGAGATTTTCTATTCATTGGTGCCAACACCAAAAGATTATGAACCATTTTTATGATAAGTGGTACTTGGTCTTTGATTACCCACCGTGCAAAAATTGTGAAGTCCCTCAATATTTTATTAAGAAACTATACAATGAGTTCGTATTGAACCAAATCCAAAATTATTTTGATATGAGGGAGTTTTAGGGGAGAGGTGGGAGATCAGCTCAGGATAGGCCGGAGCACAGCCATATTTTGCACAGCAAGGGAGACAACCTCTTGCTAGTCCACCTCGTGAGCCCATTGTGAAGGAGAGTGCCGACGTAGAGACATTGCAGGCGATCAAGACTTTGACCCAGAGTGTCATCCATCATACTAGCCCTATTGTATAGTGCCATCCAGGGGAGTCTTCGAGTGGTGGCCTTTGAACCCATGTGTGTCAATCTTGCGAGGTGACTTGTTCATATGACCCCACCGACACTCAAGAGGATGCTACACAGGATCCGTATGCTACTACACAAGATCCATATGCATCTATAGGGATGGAGAAGATGACTGACATTTTGCATCATGCATATGGCATTGATACTCAGGTAAAAGTTAGCATGTTCATTGAATTTAATTTATTAAATTTCAATTCTGAAATGCAAGATTAACTAATTTAGTTTTATTATTTTAATAAAATTGTAGGGTCACAGTGTTGACACTGGATACAATGGTCCTCCATCTACTTATTTTTACAGTACACCTATCAGTGGGGTATGTAACTAGTAAACAATTATAAATTTATTACATGTTAATAGCAATGTTTTATGAATGGTGTTTTAATATGTGATTTTGGATGTTGAATAGCCTAATATTGGAGGTTTCAAGCAAACACCTCCTAGTGCTAGTAGATTTACTCAAACGTACATAGAGGTAATAGAATAAAGAGAACTTAACTAATGAATTCTTCTTAATAGATTTGTGTATTTTATATTCATATTGTTGGTTACGTTGCATTACACATCATTCAAACTTAAAGTAGTACTTCAAATTCCATAACTAATAACTAGATGTTGATAGATGACAAAATTTCAACTATACAATATTATTGTTTAGAAAGTCAACATAAGCAGCACAATGCAATTAATTCACATGGAGGCATGTGCTTGCAAAGGTGCACCAACACAACAAACTATTGATGCTTGGAAAAAATATATGAAACCATAATAGTAAGCAATAGCATAGACAAGCTAGTTAGTGATGTAGAGAATCATATCAAAACACTCAATCATTAGGGTACATCTAACCCAATTGAATCAGGAGAAGATCAAATTGAATAAGCAACTAAAATTTCTCTTTTCATCAAAAATCACATTGTTTCATTTACAAACCACAAGGCAACAACCAGCCAACTCATTTCAATACTTTTTCTTATCATCCTCAAGCTTCAAACATCTTATTTATCAACAAAAATGATTGATCTGTGCACAAGAAACCTAATTAGAGTCACTAAACAATCCACTCTTTCATCATTCACCAAGGCACTCTTCCACTCAATTTGCTTTACCTAGGCAAAATAACCAAAATTCAATCTTTCATGTTACAACCTATATCCATTAGATCCTAATACACCTTTTTCATCATCAATTTATCTTAATTCAAAGCAAAACCCTGATAAAGAGCTCTGAATCTTTCAATTCCTTAAACAACTCACCAAATTTTCACTTTCACCAACTAGTTCTTCAAGACCAAGATGCTACAATCAA
The DNA here is from genome assembly GCA_007258455.2 of Sequoia sempervirens. Classification (NCBI taxonomy): domain Eukaryota; kingdom Viridiplantae; phylum Streptophyta; class Pinopsida; order Cupressales; family Cupressaceae; genus Sequoia; species Sequoia sempervirens. The sequence continues at coordinate 12,763,434 of VDFB02072274.1, read as the reverse complement.
CCATTTACACCTCAATCATTTCATCCGACTTCCAAGATATTACTCACATTATTTTTTTGACTGAAACAAACCTAGTTCATATCCACATAATACTGATTTATCAAATTCATAAGTTGTTACAATCAAATTACCATTTCCACCTAGGGACATATTGCTACAACATATCAAATCATCATGTTTGGCCTCAAGGCCTTTACCAAAACATTCACACACCTTTTCTATCTTCACATTGATGGTTCTATGCCAAAATAAACATTTAAATCTCTGTATTTACAAAATTACACACTTTTACAGTCTTATTGGACCATTTTGCTTATAGGTGATATATCCCTTAATCGGGTGTTTCCTTTCCATTCACTTTTTATATCCACATTCCCAATGTACATTCAAGAGAATTTTTTAACACATCATAACATATCAAAAGTTCTCAATAGCTTGTCATAAAGAAATTACCAGATTCTTGAATTGTTCGCTAGAAAGGGCTACTAATTTAGGCCTAAATTACAAATAAAGTGCTCATAGTTTATCACCAAACTACCAAAGGACTAAAAAAAGTCATTCATCATGTAACAAAACTAAAGAATCAAACATTTTTAGCGAAAAAAAGGCTCCATAAATCACTATTCAAAAAAACCCCTATTATATGCACAAATCAAGCCCTACAAAGGAGGGTTTATTGCATAAGGTACTTACAAACCTTAAATACTCCTGCCACCACCACAAACACCATGGAAATAGCCTGCATAAGCTTTAGAAACTCACTACCAACCTTCATGCATTCTCTTGTATTGAACACCACCCTGAAACCATGCTTTCCATGAAGGAAACTTTGTATTTCCTGTATGATTTAGCAGCCAATTAGAGATTTTTTGATTTCCCTATTCCTGTACACTCACAAATTGCTTAAAAAATTCTAAAAACCTTCTATACATTCCATCCCACCAATCTCCTAAATCTACATTGGTGGGATGGTGAATTCAAGCCTTAAATGACCCTCAAAACCATTGACTAGTTAATCTAACACACCACAAAAACCTTAATTTTTAAATTTGATGGTAACTCTTCAAAACATCACTAGATGATTGTTAACACCCTACATAAGGTGAATAAACAAATATATAGCCCGTGCAAGAACTGAATTCAAGAATGAAACACAGTGAAAATAGGAACAAGGAACTTTATTTATTGAAAATTATTTAAGAATACAAAATTTGTTCTTTTGCCCGCCTTTTACATGCTTTTATATATATTCCTAATGAGATAACTACCTTGTGACTTTTAATATTCCATGTGTCTTTTCCTTTTTACAAATTTTCCCATCTTTAGCAACATTTGGAATTTTTTTTTTTTTTGTGACCACCTAAGGACCTAAAATACAATTAAGTAGGTCTTTATATGACCTTTACATGAATTTACAAATGGGCATTCAATCTAGACAAAAAAATTTCCTATGAGAGGCAACTAGTAACCTATATGTTCCTGTGCTAGTTACTAGTTTGAAAAAATGTCTCGAAGAAATGTGGTCTCATGGTGATGGAATTCCATTCCATCACCACATGAGACCACATTTATTCAAGGAATTTCTTAAAACTACTCACCACCTTTCCTATGATACCACATTTTTTATACATGTTCACCAAAGCATTTTATCAAACTACTCACTTCCTTGTAGTTGTTGCTATGGCTAAAATCCTAAAATAGGTGCTTTCCAACAAACCATATGGATGCTTGGAAAAATATATATCAAAGCATAATAGTAAGCAATAATACCATAGAGAAGGCAATGAAATTTTTGAAAAAATGCCTAGAAGAAATGTGGTCTTATGGTATGGAATGCCATGACGTGCATTTGTTTGTAATGGCATGCCATCACCACGAGACCCCATTTCTTTTGAGGAATTTTTTCAAACAGTTCACCACCTTCTCTATGCCACCATAGTTATCGTACATGTCTATGAAAGCATTTAATCAGATGGTTCAGTGGCTTGCTACTATGGGTAAAAGCCTAAAATCATGTCCTTTTGAACAAGATATGGATAGGTAAAATAGTAAACATGATAATAAAAAATATATAGTTTAATACTTGTACTCAAAATTTTGTTCATTAGATCTCATACATTATAATTCATGACGTGGATCGCTATTGTAACTTTTTTGTGATTGAATAATTTGTTGTTTTATTTTTAGATGTCGGTTGTGGAAACAACTCCAAATGTTACAAGGGAAATGGATATCGGTGTTTCATCTGCTCTACAATCCTCAATGGATCTGATAGGGGAGGTATGAGGAAAATTACTAAATTTCAATTTACATTCGTTGTTATAGATGTTAGTTCTAGTGAAAAATCAAACCATTATTGATTTGTAGTTTAATTCCTATTTGCATGGTTTAAAGAGGGCTTGAGCATGCTTTAGCATTGGTGTGCAACTATTTTCATAATGGAGAGTGATCATGAGATGGTTGTAAGTGATTTTTTTGTTAAAAATATCATTTTTTATAATGTAATTTCTATATATTAATGTCTTCACTTCTTATTGTAACAGTTAAAACTTCACCAGGAGCTAAAATATAGGAGAAGCAGTAAGAGCACTCCTCAACCACAGTAGAAACGAGTGACGGACTTATCGCCATCGGATCACGAAACAAAGGGAAAGAATTTATTTCCAGAGCATGGAGAGAAATGAATTTGATTCCAAAGCCCTTTGTTGTATGCCTAGACATGGAAATTTTGTACATATTTTGTATTGGATATATTTGATATTGTATGCTTATATGGCATTCTTGTAAGCCTATATAGCTATTTTGTAACTATATTTTATACTTATATTGACATATATTGATGTATGCGTACATGGCTATTTGGTTAATACAAATCTTTTTTATCGATGGTGTCCATATTTGCATTATAAATTCATGGTTCAATAGATATGAGTTACGTGTATTCAAGTGTATACTTTACAACCTATGTGTGTTCCAATGTATACATTGTGACTTACATGTTTTCATGTGTATACCTTGTATTCATGCATATACTTTGTATTAAGTTGTGTATACCATGTATTCGTGTGTATACTTCAAGGCATATGTGTTTGTGACTACTTGTGTTTCCCTTATACAAGTACATGCTTGACTTATTCACATGTATACTTATTAATTGGTTAGCCCTAGCATTGATCATTGTTTTCCTTCACGATTTGTCTTGAATAGATTAATTGATTAATAGTAAACAACTATGTATCTAAAAGAATAAAACATGTTTTCAATTGGTATTCCATGAAATGATTGATAAAAAGATTCCAATTATATTTAATCCTTTGATTGGAACAACTAAATTAAGCAAAGGATACACAATCTTCATGTAACACTTACAAAACATAATATTTAGAGTAGATGAAGTAGTCAACTTCTTGACACATTATCTATGTTACTGGGTTCTATTTTAGCCCTGGTTCTAGTTCTGGTTCACTCAGGTGGTGCGGGTCCTAGTTCGGTTCGCCTATGGGTTCAACCAGGGTCCTTCATTTTTTGTTTTGGTTCACCCATGTAGAACCCAAGACAACCCGTGCAAAACCTAAATATAACCTAGGAAAACCAAGAAAAACCTGCCTAGGCATCCAAAAAATTCTTTTTTTTAACATTTTTTTAATGTTTTATGGAGTTTGACTTTGACCCACACCCAAGGGAACCCTAAAAGTGATGTCTAAATCACTTCAAACACCTTAATTACCTCATTCTTATTCATTTTTTATTTTAAACAATAATTTTAATTCCAAGAGGTTGAGCTTTCATTTTTGCTTGCTAGATTGAAAGCGGATTGTGACACGACTTTCTTTTTTCAAAAATTATTCTGCATCATTCAACTGAGAATTTATCACACATCTATAGAGAAATAGAGGAATACTACAAACTAAAACACATTACACTTTTTTTCTCACTGACTTGATGTACTCCCCAACATCTCTCTTCTCTCATGCGAAGAGTTAGAACTGCTTGGCCATGCCTTTGCATCATTAAGGAAGTTTTGCTCTTTTTGACAATGTCAAAAGCATGGTTGCATACAGATTAAGCAAAATACTTTTCCTTTTAGATTAGCAATCCATGGAAGTTTCAAAAAGTATCCTTGCTATTACAAAAAGATATGTGTTTATACCATAGCAGCAAAAATCTTATGGGGAAAAATCGGCAAACCAAAAGTATAAGATTTTCTAAAAAATTCGGGAAAAAGTCAAGAAAAAATTGGAAAAAAATCATATTTAAAAAAAAGGTAAAAAAAAAGTAGAACAAGAGATAAAAAAAAATAAAAAAAATATTAAAGGCATTTCCATAGCATAGAGATATAGAGAGAAAATAAAATAAAGAGTTTAACTAATAAATTGTAACAAATAGATTTTTTTAGTTTATATTCATATCATTGATTACATTGCATTGCACATCTTTCAAACTCAAAGCATTGCTTCAAATTGCATAACTAATAACTAGATGTTGATAGATGACAAAATTTCAATTACAATATAGTTTTTACAAAGTCAACCTAAGCAGTTATGCAATTACTTCACATTGCATAACTAATAACTAGGAGCAAATACCAATTGCATTTGCTTGTCATGGAATTCTATGAGACCACATTTCTTTGAGGCATTTTTTCAAATAGTTCACTGCCTTGTCTATACTACCACATTTTTGATACATGTCTACCAAAGCATTTTGTCAAATAGCTCACTTCCTTGTTGCTATGGCTGAAATCCTACAACAAGTGCTTTTGAACAAGCTATGGATGCTTGGAAAAAATCTATCAAAAGCATAATAGTAAGCAATATCATAGACAAGGCAATGAACTCTTTGAAAAAATTCCTCAAAGAAATGAGGTCTCATGTTCATGGAATGCCATGACAATCAAATTTGATTGGCATGGCATTCCATCAACATGAGACCTCAATTTGATTGTCATGGCATTCCATCAACATGAGACCTCATTTCTTTGAGGCATTTTTTCAAAGAGTTCACTGCCTTGTCTATGCTAACACATTTTTCATACATGTCTATCAAAGAATTTTATCAAGTAGTTCATTGCCTTGCTACTATGGATAAAAGCCTAAAACAGGTGCTTTCGAACAAGCTATGGATGCTTGGAAAAAATCTATCATAGCATAATAGTAAGAAATAGCATAGACAAGGCAATGAACTATTTGAAAAAAATTCCTCAAAGAAATGTTGTCTCATGGTGATGGAATGCCATGAAAAGTAAATTGCTATGGATTCTCATGGCATTCCATCACCATGAGACCACATTTCTTTAAGGCATTTTTTTAAACAGTTCACTGCCTTGTCTATGCTACCACATTTTTCATACATGTTTACTAAATCATTTTATCGAAAATCTCACTTCCTTGCTTCTATGGTTAAAATCCTAAAATAGGTGCTTCCAAACAAGCTATGGATGCTTGGAAAAAACCTATCAAAGCATAATAATAAGAAATAGCATAGACAAGGCAACAAACTATTTGAAAAAAAGCCTCAAAGAAATGTGGTCTCACTGGTGATGGAATTCCATGACAATCCATAGAAATTTGCTTTCCATGGCATTCATCATGCCATTCCATCACCATGAAACCACATTTCTTTGAGGCATTTTTTCAAACAGTTCAATGCCTTGTCTATGCTACCACATTTTTCATACATGTTTACCAAAGCATTTTATCAAACAATTCACTGCCTTGCTGCTATGGCTAAAAGCCTAAAAAAATTACTTTCAAACAAGCTATGGATGCTTGGAAAAAATCTATCAAAGCATAATAACTAGTAAGCAACAAGCTATGGTCTCATGGTTTTTTTCACGCGAAAATCAACATGATTTTATTCACATTTTTTTGCATGTTATAAACACACTTTTTTTGGAAATTTTGTTGTTTTAAATGACATTCAAGTTTATGGTGGTTTTGTTGTTTATATGATGGTATGTGATATTCTAATCCTAATTCATGCTTCTAGGTTTCATAGATATATATATATATATATATATATATATATATATATATATATATTTACATCTTTTTTGTACCAACGAACCCAAAATGAACAGAACCCCCCTCCAAAAAATTTTGGCCAAATCGACGAACCGAACCCCCGAACCTGAACCCAAAAACCTATTCCAACACTCTTCATTCTACCTACACAAACTTAATTGACCACCAAATTATGTTCCCACTTGACTTTACCCACGTTTACTCCCACAAACCTCTCTTTTTCATTCAAAACCCTAGTTTTCCCAACTAGGGAATCTCATGCCATAACATACTTTTGACCTCCCCTATCCTTGTAGACCTTTTGAATGCATCAAACTCCATAGTATCACCCTATTTCCAACCTATTCTAACTTATTTTCAAGCAATTTCTTCCTTTCACCTCTTCTAGCCTTGCTTTTAAGTAGCCTCAATTTTGAATTTTCAACAGGGGCAGTGTTAGTAATCTCTTCCAATGCCCTTAATAATGCTATTTTCTTATTCCTACTCCCTATTCTACTTACACCATTCCCATATCACTGAGACAAAACTTGAACAATAGGTGGAATGGCCTATTGAAACATACTACACTCAAACCCTTAAGGGATCGATCTGGTTGAACGTAGTTCGGAGTGATTCTGAGTGTAGATAGGCAAATTCAATTAGATTTAATGTGTTGAAAAAAATAAAATAATTAAATACTATCAAGCACAATAGAGTACAAAACAACACAAAAATCACAATAAGAAGCACAAATGCAAACCGATCTCTGTGCTAACTCGATTTATCTCGATTGCTCTTCTCCACCTGCATGAGAATGGGAGATTTTGAAGGGTTGACAATGGAGGAATGTTGGATGCTCATTCCTGTAGTATAATGAATTGATGATGAAAATGAAAAATGGAGAGAATGATAGATAGAGATGGAAGACTAATTTTGACAGAGTCTGGATGCTAGACGAATCAACCCCCTAAATGGATTGTGAGAGGCCCTATTTATAGAGCTGTGATGTTGACGAAGATAAGATTTAACAAGATTCAATAAGGATTTGATTTTTGACAAAAGAGGAAATACAACGATATGAGATAAGATGTCCAAAAAGATAGAAATATTTCATTTCCTATTTTAAAGGAAATAAATCTTGAAAAATACAAGGATAATTGACAAATTATCTAATTAAATAAATTAATTAGATACACATGAGTTTCAATTTTGGAAAGAAAGCGAGATATTTTTAGGATTTTACTAATTAAATAAATATTTTATTTATTTAATTAATGTTGTATTTATGATTTCATTAATTAAATAATATAAATTATTTAATTAACATTAGAAAAATGAATAGAAAGGATTTAATTAATTAAATAATATAAATTATTTAATTAACATTAGAGGAATGGATGGATTATGCATAGGAAGGGAATAATGAAATTAGTCAAATAAATAAGATTTATTTAACTAATTAGATGATGACGTGGATACCTAGAGAAAAACATGCCATAAGATGCCTAAATTATGTAATGTCGAGACAAGTGTTGTAAGAGGACATTTTTACTTGTCTACATTTTGCCCCTCTTCGAGATGATGTTCGAGATGATAAGATTTGCATTAAGTAACATCATTTCAAAGAAACTAAGGTATGGATAGAGGAAAATGGATAATGATAGAAAGATAAGATGATGTAATGATGATGCCCCCTCGAGAGGATAGGCAGGTTAGACAAACATGGGTAGGCTCTCGAAATGAAAGGGATGGGTCAAGAACTAAAAATGAAGGAATGGATAGAAGAAGTGAAAGATGTGTTATGCTGCAATTAAAGTAAGCATCCATGATGTTTGATTTAGCACTAGACATTATGCACCAAGGTATAAGGACCAAGGTGACGATGTGTCGCATGCCCCAACGTAATACAACCTTGTCTAGATACAAGATATGGATATTAGTTGGAATAAGTCAGATTTGATGTAAATGCAAGAAAAAAAATGATAACACGCACAGGCAATCAAGAAAGCATGCACAAATGATACAAAAACAAACAAGTTATTGCCCTCATCAAGCTGTAAACTGATGAGTAATTGATTGATTGATGTTGATAGTGTTGTCATTGTGGGGAATGACATATGCCTAGATCAACACAAGGATGACTAATAATTGACTAATTGCCTTTGATTGATTGGGTTTACAACAAGATTAGGATTAAGACCAAAGGATGTGATTGGATAATATGACAAGATTGATCGACTTGATTGGTATGGATTAAGGACTAACTTGCATTTGGATTATTGCTTGGATTTTTGATGTTTTGGATTTTTTACATTTTGTGATTTTTTTGGCTTTTTGAAATGTTTTGATTTTTTTGGACTTTTGAAATTTTTTTATTTTTTTGGACTTTTAAAATGTTTTAATTTTTTGGACTTTTGAAATGTTTTGATTTTTTTGGACTTTTGGAATGTTTTGACTTTTTTTTGGACTTTTGAAATGTTTTGATTTTTTTGGACTTTTGAAATGTTTTGACTTTTTTTGGATAGGAGGGACTCAAGTGTCTAGTTCCATGAAAAGTGGTAGTCCCACTAAGGATGGATGTCATTGCATGGACCATGTCAAATGTCATTATTCTCATAGATGTCAGTAAGGGATGACATGAAAGGGAGATGGAGTAGGTAGATGGTGGATTATGATGTAGATTATGGAGGACAATAATGGATTATGATATGGATTATGTAGGGAAGATGATATAGGTATTATATGGGACTTATGAAAAAGATGAATGGGGAGGCTTAGCCAAATTCATGGACAATAGGAAGATGATGGGGGAGATATGGAGGATAATGAGTGAAGGGTGGGGAGATGGAGGTATGTGGAATTGATGTGAAATGGAAAGGAACCATGACCAATGGTTGCACACATTGTGATAAACGTTGAAGCTTTTGATGTGGATGGGGTGTAGAAAGCAATGGAGATGTTTTCTTAGGAGGTGGTGGATGAAGTTCCTTAGGTATCCACATAGATTTTATATTTGTATGATTATTTTTTGGCTTGTGGGATGGAATATGAGATTTTTGAATTGACTGTGTATTTTGGATGGGAGGGGATGGTTGGGATTGTTGTGATGTGGATGCCTCACTTGACTTGATTTCTTTTTGCTTAGGTACCCAAACTATTTTAGTTTAGGCCTTTACTTTTGGAGATATGGGCTTATATAGCCTTTTAGATGTACTTGGCTTTGATTTTTTGCAATTGTATGCTAAGGCATTAGGACCATTAGAATTTTTGAATTTATGTGTAGAGGCATACAAATATTTATTTTGGAATCCCTTGGGTTTGGTGGAATAAGTGGAAGCTTTATGTTTAGACAATGTGTGCATTGATTGGTCATGATTAAGATGTTCACAGGATTTATGGATAAATGGATAAGAGGATTGAATGGTATGGATATTAGGTGTTGGGAGTAATGGTGGTAAAGTGGATGGAGGTATATTAGGAGTTGGAAGCAATGGTGGTAGAGTGGATGGAGGGAAGTGTATGGTCACATGCTTTTGACATTTGTAGGATGAAGGTGGTGGAATGGAAACATATGTTTTAGGCATATGATATGATTTATGATGGAAAGTGGACTTAGGATGCATGGAGGAAATACCAACATCTTGAGATTGGTGTCCTTGAGATTTATGTCCAAGGCCATAAGAGTGTGGAGGGACTTTGACATGGATGGGCTCCAAAATATCTTGTTCATGAAGGCCTAAACCTTTACCTTGGTGGTTCATATTTTGGAGTGTGCAATGTACAATGGGACTAGGTGTAGGTGAAACACTAGACATGAGTTCCTTATTGGATGGAGAAGATAATGGTTGTTTTTGTTCGAAGGAGGAACATTTATGAATGAGGGCAGAAAGACCAATAGGATATGATGGAGGACTTGCAATGGGGTCGATAGTGGGTGATGGAGGATCATTAGGATCTTGATTAGCTTTTTTTTCACTTAGATCCAAAGTATTTGTTTGATCTTCTATGTGTGCTTGGGAGGCACTTGTCTCATCAAGGCAAGTGGATGTTGATGGATCATTGATAGGACTAGGTGGAGGTGAATTTGGAATATCTTTCTCATGGATAGGCTCTTCATCATTATGGATATCATCTTGATCATAAAAATGATATAGATTATGGATAGGTTGGATGAAAGTGATTTGATCTTGATTAGGACTAGGGCTTGATGTTTCCACATGCTTGGGAGTATACTCTTGATATAACTCTTGGGTTGCTTTAATGGAAGTGGAAGGGGATTTCACATGGAGAGACTTGACATGTTCTTGATGGTCAACAACATAGGAGCATGAAAGAGGGTGACTTGGACTTATGATGGGAGACTCTTGAAGTGGCTCAATGGGTTGTGGATGACATGGTTGACTTGGAGGACTTGGCATGATGTTTGAGGGCTCTTTTGTATGTTAAATTATATGTGTTGAATGACATGGTGACAATTGATTCCTTTCTTTTAGCTCTTGGGTCACATCCTTTATAGGTGGATGGGTGGATTTAGGTAATGTCATCAATTTATTTTTTAAATATCTAAATGTAGGGCATTGATTTGATGGAGGATTAGATGAGGATGGGGGTAATGAAGAGTTTGATTGGTTAGAAGGTAAAGAGGCCAATAAATTAGGACTCAGACATGGTGGCTTATGGATAGGCATTTGATTAGATAGTGGTAAGGGTGCATGACCTGGATTGGTGTTCCCCTTGTCAAAGGTGGCATTAAGACTTAAAGGCTCTTGATTTTGTTTCCAAGGTGGACTTGGGATCCTATGTTCTTGTTGTGATATGGGTGGACATGTTGATGTGGCATTGTCATGATAGATATATGTGTTAATTTGGCATGATGATGAAGGTGACACATAGGATTGGGGTCGAATGTGTTGAGGTTGAAATGGTTTTTGGAATTGTGATATGATTTTTTGTTGTAATGATGATTGAGGGGTTGTATAGGATAATGATTATTGAGAGGTGGATTGGTATGGATAAGGGTTGACATTAGAAGACATGTGATAGGTTGATGAAGGGGTAACATGATACGTGGATGAATGAGGTTGATATGATGATATAGGTGACACATAGGATTGATGTGAAATTTGTTGATGTGGTGATTGGACTTGATGTGCTTGTTGGATGTGACAAGTGGCCATGAGGAATTGTATTTGAGCTATGATTTGTTCCATTTGAGGTGATTGGCTAGTTTGAAGTTCTTAGATCATGTCATGGAATCTATGACTGAGTTGTTGGGGTAAAGGTGCTTGACTTGTTTTAGCCACGTGAAGCATGTGAACAAGCTCTTATGCTATGTCTTCTAATTTTTTCATGGTGTAAAATGATGTTGATTGGATTAAAGAAATGATGATGATTAGGATATGATGTGGAATGACAAGATTGTATGATTTGGATGATGTGGTAAGTGTTTATTGGAAGTTTGACTTGGGCACTATCAAACACAATATTTCACATGTAAATGCATGAACACACACACACCAAACACAATGATAATTTTTTCTTTGAAGATTAAATGTTATGATTAAGAAAACACTTGAATACACAACAAGAAGCCCTATGACTAGTCAAGTGGTGTATGGTCAATTAGGTCTCAAGATCATCTGCACAAGTTTGACTAAGGAATGATTTGAAAGGAAAATCATGCAACACAACCAGGAGAAAGGGGTAACCCACCCTTACACCGAGTGTTTGGGTGAGAATTAGGACCATTCCTAGCTTAAAAATACCTATTCGGATGTGTTGGAATAGTCTATTTGGTCACATGAGTTGCAAAACAAAAGTTGTGCCACTTTGCAACTTTCCATTGCTTCCATTTGACACTTTTTCCATCAACTGAAAACTAGACACCATGGGAAAACCACTCTGAGATAATGAAAACTGAAAGAGGTTATTATAGAGGGTCCCAACATGATCCCATGGAATCAAATGAGAAGTTTCTAAGTGTCATGATGTCCAAGTCACCTCATGTTGAAGTTTGCATCTATTTTTCCCTTTGGACCCTTAAGGGATTGATCCAATTGAATGTAGCTCAGAGCGATTCTGCATGTTTGGGTGCAAAATAGGACCATGCCTAGCATAAAAATTCCTATTCAAATGCATTGGAATAGTTTTTTTGGTCACACAAGTTACAGAACAAAAGTTGCACCACTTTGCAACATTCCACTATTTGCATTTGACACTTTTTCAATCAACTAAAAAATGGACACCACGGGAAAACCACTCTAAGATAATGAAAATCGAGAGAGTTTATCATAGAGGGGCCTAATATGATCCTATAGGATCAAAAAAGAAGTTTCTAAGTGTCATGGTGTCCGAGTAACCTCATGCTAAAGTTTGCAGCCATTTTTCCCTTTGGACCCTTAAGGGATCGATCTGCTTGAACGTAGCTCAGAGCGATTCCCACATGTTTGGGTGTAAAAGAGTAACATGCCTAGTGTAAAAATTCCTATTCAAACACATTGGAACAATCCATTTGGTTACACAAGTTGTAGAACGAAAGTTGCACCACCTTGCAACTTTCCACTGCTTGCATTTGACACTTTTTCCATCAATAGAAAATTGGACACCACGGGAAAACCACTCCAAGTTAATGAAAATTGGGAGAGGTTATTGTAGAAGGGCCCAACATGATCCCATAGGATTAGACGAGAAGTTTCCAAGCATCGTGGTGTCCGAGTAACCTTATAATGAATTTTGTAGCCATTTTGCCCTTTGCACCCTTAAGGGATTGATCTGGTTGAACGTAGCTCGGAGTGATTATATGTTTTTAGGTGTGAAAGAGGACCATGCCTAGCATAAGCATGCATATTTGGATGTTTGGAATAGTCCGTTTGGTCACACGAGTTGCAGAACAAAAGTTGCACCACCTTGCAACTTTCCATTGCTTGCATTTGACACATTTTCCATCAACTAAAAACTGGATACCATGGGAAAACCACTTTGAGATAATGAAAATAGAGAGAAATTATTTTAGAGGGTCCAAACACGATCCCATAGGATCAAATGAGAATTTTCTAAGAATCGTGGTGTCCGAGTAACCTCATGTTGAAGTTTGTAGCCATTTTGCCCTTTGGACCCTTAAGGGATCGATCCGATTGAACGTAGCTCAAAGCGATTCCACATGTTTGGGTACGAAAGAGGAACATTCCTAGCGTAAACATACCTATTCATACATGTTGGAACAGTCTATTTGGTCACATGAGTTGTAAAATGAAAGTTGCACCACTTTGCAACTTTTCACTACTTGCATTTGACACTTTTTCCATCAACTGAAAACTAGAAACCATGAGAAAACCACTTCAAGATAACAAAAACTAAGAGATGTTATTGTAGATGGCCCCAACATGATCCCATAGGTTTAGAGATAGATTTCATAAGTTCCATGGTATTCGAGTAATACCCCGTCAAAGATTACTACCCTTTTGCACTTTGGGATTTGATGTTTCATTTACTGTACGGTTCCGGACAGGGTGATTGTGCTTTGTTTTCAATGTAATTTTGTGGGCAGAAAACTTATCTCTATTTTAGTTTTGGTTTGGTTGGATTTCAAGTGATTTGTGCATTTTAGAAGCCAATTGTTGAGGGTCAGTTTGTATACCCTATTTTAAGGGTTTTGAGTGCATTAAAATGTCATATTAAGCCTTTCACCCACTATTTGCTTCTATAGCTCAATGGAAAGGCTTAGTTATGGTTATAAAACATGTGTGCATAGATTTTTGTGCAAGGGAGGTGAATAGAGGGTTTTTAGGTGATGCCCTAGATGTCAAATGGTGCATTTTTTAGTGGAAAATGGTGGTTTACTGCTAGGGTTTGAAAAAATATTTGGGGGCAGTGATATCTCTTGAAATTTTAAGCTTGTGTAGACCTTTTTGAACATGTTTTAGGCTTTGGTTGGTTGTGGGAAGTTTTGAGTATGGGTTTTAAAAAAAACCCTTGCCTAACTTATAGTCTCCAAATCTCATCAAATGGGCTTATCTTTTAGAGAATGCCATCTAATCAACAACCAAACATCAATCAAGCTTTAACATAGACCCTAAGACAAATTCCTAAGAGATCATACCATGTTTCTTTGTACCATCATTAAGATCCAATAGACCAACTTGCATAAATGCTACTAAATTAGCCCTATTTAGAAAGAGACGACCTTTTAAACACTAGATCTTCACTCAAACTCCTTAAACAGTAGTATGTTATGTGTAAAAACCTCCAATTCCATGATTTGTTTCCAGGTCCAAGACCTCTACACTCGTAATACACCAAACCCTCTATTTCAAGCAAAATACTTGGGGTTTTAATGAAACTCCTATCTCTCACACCTGCCATACCCAGACAAAGCACCAAACACATTTACCAGACCCTACACATGTGGTGAATAATACATTACATGGATAGTCCTTCCCACATTTTCTCAAAACACCACTTGAAACCCTCATTTTCATCATGAAAATACCCTGTTGCAGCCCTAGAACATCATCCCAAACACCCAACCTTGAGTCCACAACATTATAATCAGGTTAGGAATGTATTTTACAAGTTATAGGACCCATTCCACAAGTTACAGTAGGCACAAAAAGTGGAATGGGTCTAATTACATCATGAAACCCTTCAATCCAAGAACACTATGAAAGTAGGTAGCAGCAATAAAAACAAGATAAACTTCTTGCCCCTCCTAAATTTTAGACCACATCCATTACCTCCACATAAAAATTGACATCCTTGGTCTTCTTGGTCCACATTCCTTGATATGGTTATGCAAATGAAAATGAAGCAAAGTAATCATCTCCTTCTCTGTTGGCTGGAAGAATGCATGCTTAATGTTTTGATACATGATATCAACTCCCTCTTTTTCTCTCATGGTTGAATATCAAAATCTAGTATGGTGGGACTACAGAGTTCCAGTCATCTTTCTTCCTCTTCAACCAAATGTTGGCCTAATCCACATGTTTTCCAGCTTAATTGGCTTTGTTTTTGAAAGCTAAAGTTTCTCTTGAGTCACCAATGTAGCTCTCTTTTCCTTTTCAGACTCTTTCATTGCTACAGATCGTCTCTTGGATTTAATCATCTGTACCACATGGTTGATGTGCTTTAAATCCTTTCATCTAAAGGAAATTTCCTTTACATAAATACTGCTATGGAATTTCAATGTTGCCACTGTAGTTGGTATTAAAGCTAGTACTTGCAACATGAAGAGTGATTCTCATTCCTCTTCTACATTAGAGGGTTCATATCCTTGATCTAAATCTTCTGAATTATCATAATAAAGATAAATAGCAAAGGCTTTGAAAGTAACTCCATGAAAACCAACCTCTCTAAATGGTATATCAAACTCTAGTTCAAAATCTTTTAGATGAGGTTGTCCCATAGCTCTCTTACTCACTTGACAAATCCTTGAAACTCTATATTGATTTTTTTTTCTTGTCCCTCTCTTGTTGTTCATCCTCAATTTCATCAAGATCATTGATGCAATTGGGGGAGGTCCTACAACACAACTAATCACAAATTCAACAACCAACTAGGTATTAGATCACCGAGTTCTCCATTTCACTCTTTCTCAACCAAATCACACTATTCCCTTATAGCGTAGGAAACCCACTAAATTGGGTACAAATTCTCAACCACACACTCCCAGTTCACAACCTAACTCAATTCAGGGACCCATTATTGATCTTTTAACATATCAACACAACTCCATAAGTTTCTTTGTAACAACTCCTTCAAAACATGAAATTTCACTCTTTTTAGGCCTCAATTAGGCCACTTTTACAAAGGGTCTATACTCTAAACTTATCCAAACCTTACCGAATATTGGGGCATAGATTCTAATGTGTCAAAACTTCAAAATCAAGAATCAGATCTTATTTATACCACCATACAATGGGTAAACCACAAAACCCTCTATTGTAGCCTAAACCCTAGGGGTTTATTGAAAATGATACTTTCAAAGCTAACCACAACCTAAAAATTACTCAAACAAGTTTTTGATACCCTACACAAGCTCAAACAATCAAAATAATGCTTCCCTACACAAAAACACAATTTGACTCTTCAAAACAACCATTTTTCTTAAAGAAAATTCACTTTTATACACATGGGTTTCACACCCATCTCACTTTTAGACCTCCCCAACACTAACACATCATTCCCACACCTTAATAATGTTAGTGCAAACCCATTCCTCAAGTTATACAAGCTAAGAGGAATGGGTCAAAAAGCCATTTTTATTGACTCAAAACCTTCAAATGTACAAGTTCAAGCCATTTTTAGTAAATTGATGATAAAATACACAAAACATTATGGAAAACCTTCTAAATGGATTCAAAAGAAAGGTAACTCCATCTACTATGAAAATATCAACAAATATGGATCAACTAATGTAGAATGTGGGCCAACATCATTGGTATATTTTATTTTTTTACCGTTTTGAGTGCAATAAAAAATGTGCTCGCGTTATCACATGAGCATGTTATTTCTTGCTAAATGAGCATGTCTCTACTTATTCATAACACGCTCGCATTATAATAAAGTTATTTTTTTTAAAGATTTATATGGTAGAAGGTTAAAAGTAGAGGGGAGAGAGATAGAGGGAGTGAGTGAGAGAGAGAGAGAGATACCTGAGAGAGGGAGAGACTTGAGAGAGCGAGAGAGGAAGGGAGTGGGAGAGAGATAGATGGGGGAAG
>VDFB02072274.1:12681746-12746617 GCA_007258455.2 Sequoia sempervirens | reverse complement strand
ACAGATTTAATGCCTCTTCAAACTACAAAATATAGTGGTAAAAAAATTCACAAGCCCAACAAAATGGTGGTGGCCAACAAAAATTCAACAACCAACAACTAAAAGGTACATTTATTTCTTTCCAATGCCTCTTTCCATTATTTTCAATTTCAACATCTAAAATAGATATAGATAGTTCAACACAATATTCAACAACAAATTCAATACCATTACCAAATTTTCAGTGACATTCTAATTTCTATGTCTCCCATGTAGCCTCCTTCATAACCCATCATTTCTATGTCTCCCATGTAGCTTCCTTCACAACCCATCATCATTTTTGCTTTGATCCTAATGTAATCTAGTAAAAATAAAAAAGAAAAAGATTTACATTGTAAACAAAAAGAGAAATTTCATTATAATCATTCGACACATTACATTTATTTTCTAGTCAATAACCACTCCAAATATTAATAGTCCTTTGCAACTGAACAACTTGGGCAATGAAGATCAAGAACTTGAAGAAAATCAAGCAAAAAATGACATTGTGGAAATGGAGGAATAAGTGGTATTTGCTTTGTAAAGGATTGATGGAGGGAAATATATGTATATACATGCATATCTTTAGGATAAAGGTTTTTTGTTCTGTTCAGTTCCTTCTATTTTGACATATAAGGGTTAATGTCTGTAAGTAGTTATAGCATAGAAAATCTAAGGGGAATTTTGTAATCTGATTTGTAGTAATCTACTCTGATATAGTCTGGTTTTCAAGAACCATAGCATCTATTTTGTAACCTCCTCATTATATATTAATATATATCGGATATTCACCTTTTGCTTAAAAAAAAAACTATTAACTAATTTGTTAAATGTAAACTTTATTTTCCTAACATTCTTAAATGTAAACTCTTAAACATCTACAAGAAGCTTTGGAAAAAGTTTCAGAATATATGATAAAATAAAGGATTATCTTGCAATGATCTTAATGGTGGCTTAAAACACTCATTATCTCCTTGAGTTGTGTTGTCTTATATGATCTCTTTGGCTGGTGGCTCTTCCTTTCCTTGTTTTACAGTTTGTGATCCTTTTGTCTTCTAGTGGCATTACTTTCCAATTAACAACTTCATCTTTCCAATAGAGAAACATTGCAGTTTCTTAACACCTATGATCTGCATCTCTAAATCGATTTCCACATTCTTCCTTTGTCATTGATAGCAATGGATTAATCTCCTAATTAGTGGCCTATCCTTGATTCAACCATCCTTATTGGTGGATTCTTCATTCCTTCGGTGATTATTAACAACAGAGTACTTGTAGCATTCTATTCTTTCATTGGAAAATTCAAGTCACCCTCTTTATGAGTAATACAATGCCCTTCTAAATTTGAATATTGGGCACCTATCTATATCACACTTTAACACCAGTGATCTCTCTTGATCTTCTTTAGTCTCAACTCTCCCTTGACTTCTACTACAAGCTGGCGAATTCTTCCAACTACTATAGCAGTTGAAAACCAACAATATTTCATCTTACATAGATGTTTTAGACTTTTACCAACTCCAAACCTTCTGCTAATGATGTCAAACAAAAAATACAAGATGAAATCCCCAAACCTAGATTGGTTGTGCAAACAACTACAAAACTATTGTTTTGTTTCCCAGACAACTGGGATCAAACCAAAATTCGGAAGCACAAACAATGCAAGAAGGATACATGGAAATTTCTTTTCTTTTCAATAAGCTGGAAATGATATTACAAAAGGGTAAATTTAAAAACTCAGAAAATAAAATCTAAACTACAGATTGTACAAACTGTTAGCAGCTATCTAGAAGTTGCACCCAAAAATCTAACTGTCAGGAGCTACACAGAGCTCTACCTAGAGCAATCACTGCTCTGACACATACAAATAAAAATACAGTTGTGGTTTAGGAGCTTCTCTGAATCACACAGAGAACCCACAAAAAAATTCATTTTCTCAAACTATTGCTGCAAAAGCTAACACACATTCTATTCTTCTAATTTCCCTATAGTACATTGACATTTTCTTTGTCTGAGGCTAGACACACAAATTTCCCCCCAAAGTTTCAAAATCACCTAACAAATTCAATTCTTCTGTAGGCTGGGCTGCACGTCAAGAGCAAGTTGGGAAAGCAATCTCCAAAAAACAATCTTAATGCCCCTAGCAGGTAGGTGACAATGAGAGGAGGATTAGGGGCAATTAATTTCTCCAACACTCCCCATTTGTCTCGAGTCGACAAAAAAAGATCAATCTTGATTCAAATCAACAACACCTAAGCTGTTCCTTAGGTGATTGAAGTTGTCCCTGCTTAAAGGCTTAGTGAATATGTCTGCTAGCTGGGTGATCCCACAATACTGGTTTATAATTTTTGGCCAAACTAGACACTAAACTGATTTTTTCTAACTAAATCTTCACTATCAGGAACCTATAGTAGTTGAACTATGAGGAATTTGAAGATGATGAAAAATAGTGATTTGTGGCACTTTGTCTGTAGATTCTAAATATTATTTAAAAAAAAAATTCGGAATCATATTGCACTTCTTTTTCCATCTCCTTGAAAACTAGTTTTTTCAGTAAACACCATTTTTAAGGAGTGACGCTCACCGTATAAAAAAACTTTTTTTCCATGAAGGATAAAATTCTACTTCCTTTTAATTTAGATTTGTAACTATGATATCTAGTGCTTCCAATTGGTTTCATAGTGTTTTATTGAATACTTTTTCCTTAATCAAGCCTAAACGTCCAATTATAATTCGCATATGTATGACCGTGATAACACACAATTTTTTTTGTTGATCAAGGACTTCACACCGTGCACTCATATTTTTCTGAATTTTTTGATAATTTTCTATTTTTCCAATGCAGTAGAATAGAGCTTGATTTTTGGTGAAAAACCTACATTCACAAAAAATAAAAAATAAATATAATAATCAAATTAAATTTATTTAAAATTATACTTTTTGGGAAGCTTATAATAAGGACTACATGCTTACAAAAAATAAATTTTAAATGAATTCATTTGATCTCCCAAAAGGTAAATCAAATGTGGTTTTTTATCAGCATTTTGATAGGTGTAAAGGAGACTCCATTATAGGTATGGTTTAAAACCAGCGGGGTTCTATCCAAGGGGGTTTGATCTAAGGTAGTTTGATCAACCCCTCTTCAATTGGAATGCTTTAAATGGAAATTTTTAAGGCTTAAATCATTATATTTTCTAAAAATATGTGATTTTAGCAAAAAATAGAATCTCCCAAAAATTGTAAACTAGCTTTGTGGGGTCACCCAGTTGTTGCT
Source organism: Sequoia sempervirens (assembly GCA_007258455.2). Classification (NCBI taxonomy): domain Eukaryota; kingdom Viridiplantae; phylum Streptophyta; class Pinopsida; order Cupressales; family Cupressaceae; genus Sequoia; species Sequoia sempervirens. Next base: position 12,743,325 of record VDFB02072274.1, on the reverse strand, counting down.
CAGATCTGAAAAATTCCATTCTAATTTCACCATTTTCAATCAATTCTCTAATAAAGTAATACCTAATTTCAATGTGCTTGCTTCTTCCATGAAACAAAAGATTTTTCATCAAAACTATTGATGAAACATTGTCACAAAAGATTGTTGTTCCATCGTCTTGTTCTTCTCTCAAATCTTCCAAGATTCTTCTCAACCAAATAGCTTGACATGCTTCTACATTTTTTGCTATATACTCAGCCTCGGCTATTGATAGGGAAACTATGGGTTGCTTCTTGGAAGCCCATGAGATAGCTCCTGAACCCAAATGAAACACATATCCTAATGTACTCTTCCTATCATCCAAACTTCCTACCCAATCACTATATGTGTATCCAACCAGCCCAAACTCACATACCTCGAGATTCTTTTACCCACTAGCCAATGGGTGTCTCTTGGAGTCTCCATAAACTTGGAAATAAGACTCAGTCCATGCATTATATCAGGCTTAGTTGTAGTCAAATACATCAAACTTCCAACCAAACTTTTAAACATGGTCTGATCCACATTGCTGCTGCAAACTTCCTTGCTCAGTTCTTTAGACTTACGGGTGATCCCACAATACTGGTTTACAATTTTTGGCCAAAACGGAAACTGAAATAATTTTTTCTAACTAAATCTTCACTTTTGGGCACCTATAGCAGCTAAACCGTGAAGAATTTGAAGATGATGTAAACTAGTGATTTGTGACATTTTGTCTGCAGATTCTAAATATATATTTTTCAAAAATTTTGGAATCAGATTGCACTTCTTTTTCCATCTCCTTCAAAAACTAGTTTTTTTTAGTAAACAATATTTTAAAAGAGTGACACTCACTATATAACACAAATTTTTTTCTATGAAGGATAATTTTTTTTATTTTTTTTAATTTAGATTTTATAACTACAATATCTAGTGCTTCCAATTGGTTTCATAGTGTTTTATTGAATATCTTTTCCTTAATCAAGTTTTGAAGTCAAACCAATTACAATTCAAACATAGGTGGGCTGTATAATGCGTAACATTTTTTGTATGTATCAAAATTCAATTTTTCTTTTTTTTTGGATCAAGGACTTCAATATCTAGTGCACACATATTTTTAAATTTTTTTTTGATAATATGCTATTTTTCCACATGTGGAGAACATAGAGCTTGATTTTTGGTGAGAACCTACATTCATAAGAAATAAAAAAATAAATATAATAATCAAATTAAATTTAATTAAAATTATACTTTTTTGGAAGCTTATAATAAGGATTACATACTTACAAAAAAATAAATTTTAAATGAATTCATTGATCCCCCAAAAGGTAAATCAAAAGTGGTTTTTTATTAGCATTTTGATAGGTGTAAAGGAGACTCTATTATAGGTATGGTTTAAAACTAGCGGGGTTCTATCCAAGGGGGCTTGGTATAAGGTGGTTTGATCAAACCTTCTTCAATTGGAATCCTTTAAATGGAACTTTTCAAGGCTTAAATAATTATATTTTCTAAAAATATGTGATTTCAGCAAAAATCAGGATCTCCTAGAAAGTGTAAACCACTATTGTGGCAACACCCCTACGTCTGTTGGTGTTGGGGCAGGCTTTCTTTCAAAAATCTTAAATCTCTTCAAGAATTCATTTGCATATTTTTCTTGAGAGATAAATATACCATCAAGCATTTGTTTTACTTCTATGCCTAGAAAATATCTCAAGAGACCTAAATATATCATTTCAAACTCTCTTTTCATGGCCTCTTTCAAATCAACAATGAGGAAATAATCATCCCCAGTAAAAAATAGATCATCTACATGCAATACAACAATCATAATTTTACCATTTGTTTCCTTGATGTAAAGAGTGGGTTCACCATCGCTTTTGCTAAAGTCATTTCTCATCAAATATGAATCAATCCTATTGTACCATGCCCGTGGAGCTTTCTTCAGCCCAATAAAGGGCCTTATTTAGCCTATACACCTATTGTTCTTGACCCAAAACTTCATATCCAAGTGGCTGATCCACATAAACTTCCTCTTTCAACACTCCATTTAGGAAGGTAGACTTCACGTCCATTTGAAACACCTTCCATTTGTGTTGGGCTGCAATTGCTATGACTGCCTGCACGGTCTCCATCCTTGTAATGGGGGAATATGTCTCATCATAGTCTCTTCCAAAATGTTGTTTGTACCCCTTAACAATAGATCGTGCCTTGTGTCACTCTATCCTTCCTCCGACATTGCACTTGGTCTTGTAGACCCATTTCACGCCAATAACTTGCTTGTTGGAAGGAAAATCAGTTTGCTTCCATGTGTTGTTCCTCTCTATTGCATCTATCTTTTCATCCACGGCCTCACACCATTTCTCCTCTTTCACAACATCCTCAAAATAAATCAGATCACCATGAGAAAATATTACAAAATTCATGTTCTCATCAAAATATTCATTATACCCTTCATTTTGGAGATCTCCCTTAGACTCTTGGTCTTCTTTGGAATTAGGGAGGTAAGAGTGGGGTATGAACTTTCACTACTCGTGCTGCTCTACTGAACAGATTGGGTCCAGAGTTGTCAGGAGTTGTCAGGAGCCAATCCTCTAGCTGTATGTGGCTGCTTACCTTTCTATTTGCTCATGTTAGGAGCTATCAGAAGCTGTCAGGAGCTCTTTGTGGCCAATTCTTTGGCTATCTATGACTGTCTACCTGCATCAGGAGCTTTTAGGAGCTAACTGGAACTCTCTCCAACTGAATTCTGAGACAGACTATTTAACTGCTTGTTTGAGTTAGGAGCTATCAGGGGCTGTTGGGAGCCGACTATCTCTGTTGTTGCAAGATCTTGCTAATCTTCATAATCATCTTCCTCATCATCAAGGGGCACACCGACTGAGTTACTCGAAGAGGTGTCCATCGAGCCATCCCAAGACTCATTTTCAATGAACTCCACATCCCTACTAATCATTATCTTCTTGGTGACTGAGTTGTATAGTCTATATGCTTTGGATTCGAGACTATAGCCCATGAAAAATACACTTCTTACCCTTTTCATCTAATTTCTGCCTCTTTTCTTTGGGAACGTGAGCATATGCCACACACCTGAACTCTCTTAAGTTCTCAACCATCCACTTGCATTTTGTCCATGCCTCTTGTGGGATTTTGTCATAGAAGGCCTTTGTTGGACTTCTATTTATCAGATATACAACTGTTGCTACAACCTCTCCCCAATATTCATTTGGGAGTCCCTTTACTTTCAACATACTCCTTTCCATCTCAATGATAGTCCTATTCTTTCTCTTAGCCACTCCATTTTGCTGCAGAGTATAATTGACTGTTAGCTCCTTCTTGATGCCATTTTTCTTGCAAAAATTTACAAATTGATTGGAGGTATACTCTCCTCCTTGATCTGACCTTAGAACCTTGATCACGTGTCCACTCTCCTTTTCAGCTCGGGCCTTAAACAACAAAATCTTATCAAATGCTTCAGACTTATATTCCAAAAATAGACCCATGTCCTACGATTGTAATCATCAATGAAGGTCATAAAATATTGAATTTTACCAATAGATGTGGTTTGTATAGGGCCTACCAAATCTATGTGCACTAGCTTCAATGGTGATCTTTCCCTTGTAGAGTTTCTCGATTGAAAGGGTTTCCTATGTTGCTTGCCGAAAATGCAAGCCTCACACTTAACATTAGGCTCTACTATTCTTGGCAAACCATCAATGATTTTTTTCTTGGATAAAAGACTTAAGCCAACATAGCCTAACTCTCCAAACCTGAGATGCCATAGCTTGGAGGGGTATTGAATGGTACTCCTGAGGGCTACTTGTTGTACTGCTGTACATTTTTCATTCATGAGAGGTGCAACTATGGACTAAGATGAGAAACATGTCTCAATATTCAAAGGGAACATCTTGTTCTTTGTTATTTGAACTACTTCCAACACTTTCGTTCTCTCATTCTTGTCATAAATAATGCATTGACCCTTCTCCATCAACATTTTATATCCATTTTGGATCAATTTTCCAACACTCATTAGGTTATTCTTTAACCCAGGAGCAAAAAATACATTTTGAATTTCTTGCTTTTCACCTTGCTTGGTGTGGATCATGATAGATCCTTTGGCCACAACTGTAACTAATCCATTGTTCCCCATTCTTATCTCTAACTTTACATTCTTATCAATGAAAGAAAAAAAACTTTCATTACCACTCATGCGGTTGCTGCAACTGTTGTCCAAATACTAGACTTCGAGGTTGCCTTCTTCACCAATGTTGCACATGATGAAGGCTGTGGACTGATTTCCTTCAGCCACATTTGCATCAACCACATGTGCATTATTTTTTGACTGATTGTTGTGGTTTTTCCAACACTCACTTGCATAATGACCAACTTTATGACAGTAGTAGCATTCAACATTTCTTTTATCATACTTCTGATTCGAACTATTATTCTTCTTACCTTGTCGGGAGCTGGTTTGAGAGCTATTTGCTCCCTCTTGGCTACTTGCTTGTCTTGAGCTTTCTCCTCTAGCATTTCCTTATCTGGAGTTGCCACGACCTCTACCTCTTGAGCTCCTTCCACCATTGTTTCTTCTCCCCCTTCCTCTTTCATTTGACTGAGCTTTAAAAGATTACTCTTAGGAAGAAGTAGTAGACCTATTTAGGTGCTGCTCATGGGTTTGAAGAGAACCCATCAACTCATCCAATGTCAAAGTAGAGAGATCCTTTGCCTCTTCAATGGAAATCAAAACTACATCAAACTTTGTGGGTAAAATTCTGAGGATTTTCTCCACAATCCTCTGGTCATCCATGACTTCTCCATCCACCCTTAGTTGGTTTATCAAACCATAGACTCTTGTGTGGAAGTCTAAAATAGACTCACTATCCCTCGTCAAGAGAGTCTCAAAATATCTTCAAAGCATCTGGATCTTCACCAATATGACCTTATCAATCCCTTTATAGTTGGTTTGGAGGATTTCCCAAGCTTCCTTTGCATAATTAGCTGCTGCTATTTTGTGAAAAATGGCCTCTATCAAGGCCGCTTCTATCAAACTCAATGCCTTAGCATCCTTCCTCCTTGTTTCCTTCAACTGATTCTTCTGGTTGTTTGTGAGAGCTACATACTATGTTGGGTCAGTAACATCCATGAACCCATTTGTCAAAAACTCCCACAAATCATTGGCAACCATAATAGTATTCATTTTCTTAGCCCAAACGTCACAATTCTATCCATTAAAGGAAAGTGGGTGCTACTAACTCCTCCCCTCATCTCCAGCCATGTCTCCTGCATAAAAAATTTAATACCCAGAAAAAACAAATGCCCTAACTCATGAAGAAATGGGGCCTATGGATTTGATACCATGCCAAAGAAAAAATATAAGACAAAATCCCCAAACCCAGGCTGCATTATGCAAACAACTACAAAATTGTTGTTTTGTTGAGATCAAACCAAATTTCAGAAGCACAAACAATGCAAGAAGGATACATGAAAATTTCTATTCTCTTCAATAAGCTAGAAATGACATTACAAAAGGGTAAATTTAAAAACCCAGCAAATAAAATCTAAACTATAGATTACAAACTGTTAGCAGCTATCTGGAAGTTGCTCCCAAAAATCTAACTGTTAGGAGCTGCACAAAGCTCTACTTAGACCAATCATTGCTCAGACACATACAAATAAAAATACAACTGCTGCTGTTTAGGAGCTTTTCTAAATCACACAGAGAACCCACAAAAAAACATTCATTTTCTTAGACTGCTGCTGCAAAAACTAACACACATTTTATTCTTCTGATTGCCTTACAATATGTTGACATTTTCTTTTGTTTGGTGCTGGACACACAAATTTCCCCCAAAAATTTCAAACTCACATAACAAATTTAATTCTTTTGCAGATTGGGCTACACGTTAGGAGCAAGTTGGGAAAGCAATCCCCAAAAAACAATCTTAATGCCCCTAATAGGTAGGTGGCAGTGAGAGGAGGGTCAGGGGAAATTAATTTCTCCAACACTAACGATCTCTTCAAAATCTACCAACTTGTTCTGATACCAATTTGATGGAGGAAGGAGAGACAAACAAAACATAGATAATAAAACAAAAGAGAACTCAGAAAACCTGAGCTCGTGCATTAGTTTTATAGGTAGGTACATAATAGATTCTATGTACACTCTAACATAGAGTTAGATGTAGCATTTATGATGGATAGCTGTAGCGTGAGTGGTGTGGGCTGATGGAAGTTGGTGTTGGATGGCTAGAGATGACATGAAGTGGACCTGTGGTTGGTTTGTATCGACACAACATTATTAATTTACATATTCCAACATTGACCCCATAAAATGGTGCATTGTGTGATTGCTTCAGCTCCATAATTCGATGGACTCCTAATCTGTAAGCAATCCATCAGACAGTTGAATCATTTTGCAACAAAAACTATGATAAACATGAATATTTTTGATAGTTCATGTGTATAAGTATAATATTTTATGGAAATAATTTTCCGGTTGATCTTATGTTTTGTTTGGATTTTCATGGTGTTTCTTTCCATGCCCTTTTTTGAACATAGGTAACATTATTTATATAAATAAATAATTTAGAAGAATATAAGAAACAAAATTATTTTGAAAATCAATTATAATCGTGACTAGAACCATGTTTTTTCTACTGAAAACACAACACAATTTAGGTTATCCAAAAAAATCTAGATATATTTAGGAATTTTTTTTTGAATACCTCACGAATTCCATGCCAATGAATGCTGAAATTCTCATTGGGTAAATTGTTACTGAGCTCGACAAAGATGAGGTCTCCTTCATGAGCAAGAATAGCTGGACTTGGGAACTCGCCATTCATGGTAAGCACCATCTTCTCATAACAATTGGGGGATTTATGCTCGTACCTTACATTCCATCTATAATGACGAATTCTTGAAGTGTGTATACAGATCAACACCGTCACAAGCGATGCAAATGTACACCATACAAACAAATTACACATGTATTCCCCTGGCCTATTCATGTCTCAACAATATAACTAGAAATAAACGCTCAACAACAAGCCCTTTGATTTGAGCAACTAGGAAAAATAGGTGAGATGTAATCGACAAAGATCTTGATATATTTAAAGCTCTAAGCAAATTTACACTCTACTTAAGTATTATTTAGTTTAATTGTTCAGTTTAATGGTCAAAAAAGTCAATCTCAATTTTAAATCTCATCCACATTATTTTTACGCCGAAGGCGTGTCCTATATGAGCTTTCCAAGCTCATTTTCCCCTTCAACGGTAAAGATAGACTTACACAGCATGGTTGACAGGAAATTCATTTTTAACCGTCGATCGTTTCAAAAGCTTTTTACTGGCGGACATTCGTGCGTCACTGCATTTAACTTTTTCTTCACCGAATTACATATGGCATTCGTGTGTTACTGCATTTAATTTTTTGCCTACCGAATTACATATGGTAAAGAGGTAATTTTGCCTCGTGTAGGTGTACATAACATTTTAACCTGTTTAGTGTTTTTTTTTAATTATAAATTCTTTTTAGATAACTGTGCAGCAGATTTGTGTTTTTTTTTAATTATAATTTTTTTTAGATAACTGTGGAGCAGATTTGTTTTAATAATTATTTTTATAGGTAGTTGTCTATATGGGACGTTGAAGTTTGCTGTGCGTGAATTATGAGCCGAAATTATATTATATATAAATATCCAAGTGTTTTCTACAATTTATAGTTAGTATTCTAATTATAATTTTCATTGTTTTTATAATTTATTTATTAATTAATTAAAATTATGATTTTTAATTACTTTTATAATTTTTTAATTAAAATTATCATTTTTAAAATATTTTTATAATTTATTAATTAAAATTATCATTTTTGATTACTTTTATAATTTATTAATTAATTAAAATTATCATTTTTAATTACTTTTATAATTTATTAATTAAAATTTAAAATTTTAATTATTTTTATAATGTATTAAAATTACTTTTATAATTATTAATTAAAATTATAATTTTTAATTATTTTTATTAAAATTAAGTAAAGTTATTATTTATATTTTTATTTATTTGATAATTTTATAATAATTTAATTTTATAAAAAATAATTTATACAATTTTATATATATATATAAACAAAAAAAAAATGCTTAATTTTTTTTAAATATATTTTTATTTATTTTAATAATTATAATATTATAATATATAGTATATAAATAATTGATTTTGATTTATATAAATATGATAAATTTTATTATAGGTAAATAAAATTTCTCTATCTCACTCTCTTCCTATCTCTATCTTTTCTTCTCTCTCACTCTTCTCCTCTTTCCCTCACCTCTTGTCACTCCACCCATCCCTCTATCTATTTATATATCTCCCTCTATATCTCTATTTCCATAATAGAGATATTGGAAAATTTCAATTTATTTTGAATTAGTTTCTTTAATCTTCATTAACATTAATCAAAATATTTTTAACTTTTATTTTAATTTTAATTTTAAATTTAAATTTGTAATTTATTTTAATTATTTATAATATTTAATAAAATTACAAATAATAATTAAAAGTTATTAGAGTTAATTTAAATTATAATTATTTACCTTATTAAATTTTAATTATTATGCATGCAAAATATAGACCAAAATTTTTCCTAATTGAACTTCCACACCTCTTCGGCATACCCATTACACACCAAAGGTGCAATTGCTAGTCTTATCGTTATGGACGAAAATATTGGCATTTAAAATTGAATTGGTCTAGAGTAAAAATTTTGAATTGGTCTACAACAGAAAAGTTGGAACTATTCACCAATAGATACATTTACCCAAAATCATCGCTTTCAATTGCGTGGCGAAGCATCCTCAAAATAAATTCATCAAATATCTGGTCATTTTAAATTTTAAGCCAGTGAGCTTGTTTGAGAGCTAGGGAAGCCACCTCCATTCAACATAGCATTTATTGAAAGAATATAGGTACTAGCTAACGAAAATCACTTGACTGAAGTCAAAAATCAACGCATTGATAGTTGGATTTATAAGCATAGTAATAGAGATAATATGACCGAAAGTGATTGTACTAAGGTAATTGTACTAAGGTTTGGTCATTAGGTAGATTGGTTGATGTGGAGTAAATTGTTAGTTGTTTGAAATTTGGGTTTCTCATTACTTTTATGGTAGGGTCACATGGTTGCTTTTGAAAGCTAGTGGGATTCCATGGTTGGTTTTAAAAGCTTTCAAGAAGTTTTCAAAGATTTTTTTAGAGAATATAATTTAGGTGTAGGTAAATTGTTTGGTTGTACTCAAAGAATTTAGAGAAGATGTAACAAGTTATTTAAAATTCATTTAATCAATATTTGGAAGATTTGCGTCACATCCACATAGTCAATGTCTAGAAATGAAGGGGTTGTTGACAATGCCACTAAGAGGCATGGTTGCCCATCAAAGCATGGAGGATTTCATTAAACTCGAGGGAGAAAGATTATGCCAAGAGACAACTTGTATTTATGAAGAGAGGGGGTGTGGGTATGTGAAGGACAATCAACATTCATTGAGGTATGGTGTTCCCTACCTTGGGCTGTCCAAAATGATAGGTCATGTGGGAAGAAATGGCACTTGATAGCCTTTAAACCCAAATGAACCCACTATTTGCAGATTCAAGGCTAGGAAGAATGCCTCAAAGAACCATGGTTTCGTGGACTGCAAGGGTTGCAAGGATGTGCATGAACTTGAATCATTGAAAAGGCTTGAGGAACGTTCAAACATAGGTGATGGGAAGGTGTAAAGAAAAAATTCCACCACTGTTCTTAGTACTTTCCTTGCCTATTTCAAAATAAGAAATTTTGAATAGGATATTGACTGCTACGCCCTTAATATTATTGTACATCGGGTTATGAATAGTCGGCTTGTGGCTATCTTAACTCTCTATTAAGTCATATTATCATTAGTATATTGTTATTTAGTTGTTTATGTCGGCCTAAGTCTTATATAGGTGTGTCTAAGTCGGCCTAGGTGATATCCTTGGCATAAATAGGTATATATAGAAGGTTGTGAGTCTTATTTCATCATAAAGTTGTGAAGTGTGTTCTCATTAGAGATATTTGGAGGTTTTCCCCCTCGAAGTGGCTTGTTATTCTCAGTTATTATCAAGTATTTGCAGCATATTTCTTATCATATTCTTCTATTGTGCAAGTTATTTCATAACAAGTGGTATCAGAGCATGATCTTGGCACCATAGAGGCAAGGTTTTTTCAATTTTGGAGGCGATTTTGGGAAGAGCATATCTTTCAGAATTTGTCGAATTTTTTTCTGATTTTTAAAGGGTTTTTGAAGAAAATATTCAAGAAGCTACAGTCCATATTTTAGAAGAATTGGAGCAGAATTAAGCGAATTATTGCAGAATTAGGGTTTCTACACTATTTTTTTGGAATCTACATATCTCACACATCTTGTTGAATTGGAGTCTAATTTTTATTGGGTTTTTGAAGACATACTAAAGGAGATTACAGTAAAAATTTTAGAGAATTTAAGTTTCATTTGTGTGATTTATTTCAACATTAGTGGTTTCCATCATGACAGGGCCTGCAACAAGGGGTAAAAAGAATGCTGTCACTCCGGGGAAGACTCCCGATAAGGATGGTGAAACAATCGAGGATATTCCTCATAATGAAGAACTCAATAAGGTCAAGGAAGAAATTTCCTCAATTAACAATAAGGTCAAGGAAGAAATTTCCTCAATTAAGATGGATATGTGTAACCTAAGAGGAGATATGTCGGAAATGTGAAACATGTTAAGCACCTACATAGCTGAATCAAGAAAGGAGTTCTCAAGTGACCAAGGTGAGAATTCTAGGTCAGCCACTACTAACACAAGCTTTAGTACTCCTATGGGATCTAGGAATTTATTTCCAAAGGTGGATATGCACAAGTTTGATGGTAAGGATCCTCTAACATGGATAAACCAAATGGAGAATTTTTTTGAATTACACCAAATCCCAAATGGACAAAATGTCACGATGGCTTCCTTATATTTAGAACCAGATCAATTCATTTGGTATCGCTGGCTTTGCACTCATCAAGGTAAAAAGGGGCTCACCGTCTCATGGTCAATTTTGCTGCAGGAACCCAAGCACAATATAGCAATAGCTGCCACAAACAACTTCTTCTTCACCAAATAGCTAAACTTCCCAACAAACAGATCACAAGGATTATATTCAACACCTAAAATCTATCCTTAAGGGTGGATTCCACTACTTAAGGAAAAACTTGAATGATTTATTCTTGGGTGGTCTCATGATCACATTCAACATGAGGTACGATGTTTAGCCCTAGTTCCATAAATGAGTCTTTTATCTTAGCACGCAGTGGTAGAGGAGAACATTTGATTCCTAAGAAGCAAGGGGCTAATGTGACAAGAGAGAAGGATATTCAACACAACCTACTAAGTTGACTCCACAACAAATTCTGAGGGAGAAAAGAGCAAAAGGCTTTGTGTTTCAATTCAGATAGCAAATAATACCGAGGACATAAATGTAGTGAAAAGAAATTGTTTTATATTGAAGGTCCCAATGAGGAAGAAGGGGAGGAACCCATACTAGAAGATGAAAAGGAGTCAAATGAGGAATCACATGATTCTCAACCAATCATTTCTTGTCATGCACTCTCAGGTTTCAGTGCTCCACAAACTCTCAAGGTGGTGGGGTTCCTAAAGAAGCAGAAGGTAACAGTGTTGATCGACTTAGGTAGTACTCATAATTTCATCAACAAAAAGTTAGCTACTCATCTAAATTGTTTCATATATCCAGCTCCAGAGTTTCAAGTTTTGATTGCAGATGGTGGTACAGCTAGTTGTTCAGGGAAGTGTCATAGCATTAAATTATCCATGGGATTATCAACTTGATACTCCCAATGTATGCGAGCATCCATAAGTGCCTACATATTGTTTTGGGAGTACAATGGCTTACTACATTAGGAACAATTGGAGATGAACTTCCAAGAACTATTCATGAGATTTCAACGTATAAAGGCTAGTAGAGCTAAGGGGTTTGAAGGAAAAATCTCCACAAATGGTAAGCTCTCATCAAATGCAAAAGCTGCTTAAGAAAGGAGTGGATGGATTTGTGGCCCAACTATGTTCATTAGAAGTCTCTCAATCTATTACTCCTACTCATCCAGATTTGCAAGCTATAATTGATTGTCACTTAGTTGTTCTTGGAGATATGCCTAAAGGACTTCCTCCTAAGAGGGATCATGATCATGCCATACAGTTAGTCCCAGGGAGTCAACCAGCGAACATCAGGCCTTACAGGTATCCACAATTACAAAAGAGTGAGATAGAAAAAATTGTTGAAGAGATGCTAGAGGCATGAATCATTAGGCATAGCCAAAGTGCTTACTCCTCGCCGGTGGTGATGGTACGTAAGAAGGATGATACTTGGTGCATGTGTCCAGATTATAGAGTGCTCAACATGTACACCATTAAAGATAAGTTTCCAATTCCAGTCATTGATGATTTGTTAGATGAATTAAATGGAGCTATGTTTTTTACCAAGCTAGATCTTAGATCTGGTTATCACCAAATTCGGATTAAGGAGGAGGATATTTGTAAGACAACATTTCCAGACTCATGAGGGTCATTATGAATTTTGGTGATGCCATTTGGTCTTACCAATGCACCATCTACATTCCAAAGTTTGATGAATTCCATTTTAAGAAGTTCTTGAGAAAGTTTGTATTTTCTAGTATTCTTTGATGTGATATATTGACATAAAGTAAAGACTTGGGAAGAACATTTGTAACATGTGGACCAAGCATTACAAATACTTGAAGATCATAAACTCTATGCTAAGCCATCCAAGTGTGCTTTTGGTCCTACAGAGGTGGAGTATTTGGGACACATAGTTTCACATGAAGGAGTAAAGGTGGACCCTAACAAAATTAAGGCTATCATGGAATGGCTTATTCCGAAAACCATTAAGAAACTAAGAGGATTCTTGGGATTGACAGGGTACTATAGAAGATTTGTGAAGAATTATGGTAGTATAGCAGCACTCCTCTCACCACTCTTATTGAAGAAGGATTCTTTTCATCGAAATTAGGCCCGCTAATACAAAGATTTGAGAGATTGAAGGAGGCTATGTGTGTTCAACTCCATTCTGCTACTCCCGACTTCACCTCAAGGAATTCATCATGGAATGCGATGCTTCGAAATGGATAGGAGCAGTGCTCATGCAAGAAGGTTGACCAATTGCTTTTGAGAGTCATCAATTAAAAGGTAAGAATCTATTAAAACCTATTTATGAGAAGGAAATGCTAGAAATACTCCATGCAGTGAAACAATGGCTGCCTTATCTATTGGGTAGACATTTCAAGGTTAAGACAGATCATGATAGCCTAAAATATTTTTTGGAACAATGACTATCTTCTGAAGAGCAACAAAAATGGGTCACTAAGATGTTAGGATATGACTTTGAGATTGCATATAAGAAAGGGAAAGAAAATATTGTCGCAGATGCACTGTCAAGGAAGGATGAGAAAGATGAAGCCTTATTGTGTGCCCTTTCAATATTACAAGCAAATTGGGTGGAGGAAGCCAAAATAGAGTGGCAAAATGATGTTGCGACTAGTAATCTCATCGAGCAATTAAAAAGTGATCCTAGTAGTTCAGATAAGTTTTGTTGGAAGGGAGATACTCTTTGGTATAAAGAGAATTTGTATCTCTGCAAGAATTCCAACCTTAAAATCAAGATTCTCATAGAGTTGCATGAGTCTCCAGTGGGTGGTCATTCAGGATTTTTGAAGACATATCATCGAGTCAAGCAAGATTTCTTTTGGGAAGGGCTAAAGGGTGATGTTCAAAAATTTATGGCTGAATGTTTGGTGTGTCAAAGGCATAAAGGGGAGACAATTAAGGCACCAGGTCTCTTGCAACCCTTATCTATTCCTAGCCAGCGTTGGGAAGAGATATCCATGGACTTCATCACAGGGCTTCCCAAATCTAAAGGTCATAATGTCATCATGGTGGTGGTTGATAGGCTCACTAAATATGCACATTTCATTGCATTAGCACATCCTTTTACAGCAAGTGCAGTGGCTAGAGCTTTTTTGGAGAATATCCAAAAGCTACATGGTACACCTAAAGTTATTGTTAGTGATCGTGATCCTATCTTCACTAGTCACTTTTGGAAAGATTTATTCTCATGTTTGGGTACTACACTGGCTCTTAGCTCTTCATACCACCCTCAATCGATGGGCAAACAGAGGTCGCTAATAAGTGTTTGGAAGGATATCTACGCTTGTTTCACTTCGAGAAACAATCCCAAAGGGTAGATTGGCTACCACTCTGCGGAATGGTGGTATAACACTTTTCATAGCTCATCAAAAATGTCTCCATTTTTGGCACTTTATGGATATCATCCTCCTTCCATCACATCATCAATTAAGGTGTCCCTAAGAGTTCAGGCAGTAGAAGACCACTTGCTTCATCAACAACAAGTACTTTCAGGACTCAAAGAGAATTTAGCCATGGCACAAAATCGAATGAAACAACAGTCAGACCAACATCTAGTGAAAGAAGTTTTGAAGTTGGGGATTGGGTCTTCTTGCGACAGCCTTATAAGCAAATCTCACTAAAGCAGCAAAGAAAGAATAATAAGTTGTCACCAAAGTATTATGGTCCATACCAAATCATGCAGAAGATCGGTAGTGTTGCCTACAAGCTTGAGTTGCCACCTACAACAAAGATACATCCAATTTTTCATGTTTCCTATTTGAAGAAGGTAATTGGGCATAATATTCCCACTCAAACAACACTTCCTGAGCTGGATGAAGAAGGGAGAATCATTTTGGAACCAGAGTGCATTTGTCAAACACGCACAAAGAAGCTGAGGAATAGAACTATCACTGAGTATCTCATCCAATGGAAGAATTTACCAGTTGAAGATGCCACATGGGAAGATGAGGAGTTCATTCAAAAGTTTATAAACTTGATTAGCATTGAGGACAATGCTTCTTTGAAGAAGGGGGGCATGCTACGCCCTTAATATTATTGTACATCGGGTTATGAATAGTCGGCTGTGGCTATCTTAACTCTCTATTAAGTCATATTATCATTAGTATATTGTTATTTAGTTGTTTAGGTCGGCCTAAGTCTTATATAGGTGTGTCTAAGTCGGCCTAGGTGATATCCTTGGCATAAATAGGTATATATAGGAGGTTGTGAGTCTTATTTCATCATAAAGTTGTGAAGTGTGTTCTCATTAGAGATATTTGGAGGTTTTCCCCCTCGAAGTGGCTTGTTATTCTCAGTTATTATCAAGTATTTGCAGCATATTTCTTATCATATTCTTCTATTGTGCAAGTTATTTCATAACATTGACACCCATCAATTTATGAGAGGTGAGGGTGCGTAGAGAGGAGAGAATTTTTTCTAGGATGTGGTGAGTTCCATGGTACCCTGAGTGGCGGTGGTAAAGGAAATGTGGGGAAAGGAAACTGAAGGAGCAGTTCCATTCCAAGTGACAAGGTAGATTTAAATGCCTTAAGAATTTCTTGATGATCATCCTTAGAGATGAGTACACTTCTTCACTATTTCTTCCTTGAAATACCATTTAATTTTGCGATATGCTTCCCACAGCTAAACTAAGTTTTATGTAGTTTCTATGAGATACTATATAGGAGCAAGTTTGCACCCCTTACGTAAATATCCCTTTCACACACCCTCACTTTAGAAAATCAAATTTGAAGGTGAAATTGCACATCACCCAACTGCCTTCCATCCATTTGGCATTTTTCCTTTGTGTCAAGGACACATTTGTGGTGTGCTGCCGTCCCTAACGAATTCCCACGTCTAAAGTTGGTAGAGGTATTACACACTTGATTGGAGTTTATTTGTAACGTCTCTCTTTGACCAACCAACCCTAGAAAATGGAAAATTATTCTTCATTCTTCTTCAAATTCATTCATTCTTCACTCAATCCATCCCTTTTTCATATCTCCTAACACTTCAATCTCATTCTCTAGCATTCACTTCACTCTCAAGCAACATTTCAACACTCCATCAACTCCACATTGCAAGTGTGAAGCAAGTCATAGAAGCGTGGGCCTGGAGTCTTGCGAGACCTCCCTTAATCACAATTGTAGTTGTGGTGACTTTGCCAAGTCCATATCTCCTCCATTAGCTAGTGAGCTTTTGGGTGGAGGTGGTAACATTTCACTCCTCTCCTTTGTGATTTGGTTGAGTAACATTGTATTGTTTTGTAGTGTGTATTGCTCTCTTTCCTTTTCTTTATCACATATTCTACTCTGTTGCATTTTGGTTGTCTGTGGAGTTGGAAACACCAAAATAGGGGGTCTGACTGATGTTGGCCCCTATATAGCCCCAACAATTTTCCCCTTATTTCTTGTGTGTAGGTGAGTGTACATGTGGAGCTAGCTGGAGAACCAATGCTTTTGTGAGATTATCTTCATCACCTTAGCTTTCATTTACTTGCTTTATGATCTTCGTCTCTATTTCTCATACTTTATCATTATGTTTTTCTCGCCAAAATTGACTAGCTAGGCTGTTAGTTAGTTTTTAAGTAGTTTGTATTGTGTTTACTATTTTCTAACCATACGAATGCTAGCGCACTGTGTTGTTGTCCCATAACTATGTTGTCATCCTTTGACAGAGAGCTGTTTGAGACAATATCTACTCCAAAAACTAGCTCGCCTATCCCAAACCTAAGTTCAGGATATGTAGAGTGATAGAAGTACGTTATAGTGCTCATCATTCTTGATCCTTATCCCAAGACATCTTTTAGAGTGAGGTAAGTTAGGGCAACCCTCCACTCTCAGCTCTCCATGACCTGGAGCCTTGATGTGGTTGGTCCCCCTCTCTTACATTTTCGGTGAACCCGACATGAACCATTTTGGTTCTATTTAGTAGTACTAAAGGGCCCTTTCCTCATGTTCTAGGAGCATTGTAGGTACTAGTGTTGTGAGGTGCTTCTCCTTATAGCCCAACTTGTGACCCCTGGTAGGTGTAGTTGGAAGGTTCCATAGGTGTTGTAGAACAAAGCCCTAACTAGGTCACTGTCCTATCTTACAACCTTTGGGGGTCTTTGTGAGAGTATTGTTTAGTGTGTGTGATGGCCTCTTTTCTACACCTGTCTATCCCCTCTACGTAGCCTGCAAGTAGTAGTACAGGTATAACCTTCACCTCGTAGGACCTACTGATGGGATTTAATAGAGAACCACATCCTTTTATATCCTTGCGTGAATCAACGAGAACACTATAGTAGGTGTTCTTGTTAACCTGACATCTTAGGTGAAAATTATAACTAAGGAGATCATGTTAATTTAACTACCTGCAGAAAGATGGGTATGACGCACCTGTGAGCACTATCCATACACATAGCATAATTTTTGTACCTCCCCTTGGTAGTATCATTTTGTTAGTCCTTGTCAGACCTAAATACATAAACCTGTTGTTTGACATAATCTTGGGGTTTGAACTCTTCAGAGTGAAGCTAGGTATCCCCTAGTTAGTAGCTATGAATGCAGTTCCCTTAGTTGTGTACAAATGTTTAAAATTTATTCATGAGGGTTCCATGCATGTGATCCATGACACTGGTCATAGAGCACCGGTTATGTGTGGCAGTTATTCTTTACATCACTTTTGGCCTACACCCATTGGTCCTCTCCCACCTAGAAATGATCTCTTGTACTAGACTTATCAAAAGTACAAGAAAGGATGCTTAACACCTAGAGTGAGGTACCCTCCATCACCTTATGCTATTTCACATAGGGCATGCCTAAAAGATGACAGTGATGCCGCTAAGGCCCATAGAAGAGAAGAAGAGAAGCCCTCTTAGGGTCCCTCTTCTTCCTCTTCTGCTGTCTAGCTTGACGCTCCCTCTCACCTAGCTATGGAGCCATTAGATTATATTCCACGTTTGCGAGAGAATCCTATGGTGCCCACTTGGAGAAAGCCCAAGCGTCCCACGTTCAAGCTTCTCGTTCTGCCCATGGAGCCTAGGCTCATTTGAAATGGTAAAAGAAAGGGTCCCTACGAGGAATCCTTTATGTCTTAGCCTTCGTGGCCTCCCACCGCTTCTGCTCCCAAAGCAGTAAATGAGAAGAGGCCCGCTGTTGAGGCACTAGAACTGACTCCCCCTGTTGTTTCTCAACCTACTCCTCCTGCTCTCGTTTAGGAGCTTGTCCCTCCATTGGAAAAAACTGTGATGGACACCCCTATGGTTGAGCAAGAGCCTTTCACCCCTTCGTAGCTCCCAACCTCTAGCTTGAAGAGTTGTAGAAAATGCTTTGCACATGAGCGCAAGCATTGGTGAAAGGATCTCAGGGCTGAGTAGTTTGCTTTGTAGAAGAAGGAAGAGGAGATGACCACCCTTACTTTAGGGCCTCTTGCTATGTCCTCCTCTCTCATCCCCTCTGCTTCTATTCATTCTAGTTCAATCTCGCTTCCAATTCTCACTGTGAATATGAATGTGCTTGACCCCAAAAAGGTGCAGGTGTTTATCACTCCTTTGATTGAGGCGCCCCTATTGATGTCCCTTCCAGAAATCCCATCAATCCCTAAACCCATGGATATGTTGAATACTTTAGTGGTATCTGCTGCGGTTTTCTACTCCTCTTCCTTCGTACCTCTCGCCTTGTCTATGGGGAGTTCACATCCCTTGACGAAGCATAAGGTGGCTGATGGCCCTTCCAACAATGGAGGGTGTAAGAGGAGCCCACCTTCTCTGAAGGGTGGTCCTGCGCTAGCTTGTTCCATCCTTGTAACATAGCAGGTCTCAGCTTCCCCTGAGTTTCTCACTGCTCCTGAGTCACTTGGTGAGCCAAGTGGTGAATCTAGGGAAGAATCCTCTCCATTCCTTGAGGCATGACATGACATTCTAGTAAAGTGCATGTTCAACTCTCTAGATGAGATCTCAACCTTCTTGACGATCTTTGTGAAATCGCTGACCATAGCTCCACAAGAGCCTAGTGGAAAAGACCGTGTGGGGCCTTCTTCCTTAGCCCTTGTTGTAGGAGGGTCAGAAGCTCCTCCTCTGAATATTCCACCACTGCATGCTTGATCTCCTTTCCCTTATAATGATCTAGATTGGGAAGCGGATGACCTCTTGGTCGATGAGTGTTAGGGGGAGTCCTCTTCTTTATCTTTAGATTAGATGTGTGTGTTGTGATGTGTTCCTCTTGTGATTGTGTTATGTGTTCCTGGATGACCCTCGTCACCCTTGATGGTGCTTGGATATAGGAGTGATTTTGTGTTGTGAATGTTATTTTATCTATATCATCATTCTTCCATGTTTGTGTTTGATTTTTGGCAAATTGGGGACAATGCAAAGTGTTGGGGGCATTTAGGATTCCCTTCCATGTTGACCCAATTTTTACTTTTTACTTTTTCTTCTACGCATTCTTCCTAATTTGGTGGGGATTGATGATCTTTCACCTTGCACAACAGTTACCTATTGTTTATATAAGCATGAGAAAATCTGACCCCGCAAAACTAGATCCCCCTATGTCCTCTATTTATTTCTCTTTCTCTCTTCTTTGCTTGAGTTGTCCCTCTCATGTGTAACAACACCATATCTAAGACACTGTGATTTTCAGGAAATGCATTCATTGCTAATGAATCCTTTCTTGAGAATCTTTGCAAACTCTTTTAAGAATCACATTCTCAACTTAGACCCCTAATGAAACATGTTTCCTTCATCATGGGTTCACAAAGAAAGAACTTGAAAACTTTCCTTCGAGGTGGGAGCAACTTTGACCTCCCCCTCATTAGGGGGCATTTTCTTCCTTTAAAATTCCTTGATGATGAATCAATTTGAGAAAAAAAAATCTCTTTTACATCTTCAAATAGTGTGTCCCTTGAGTGGACCCCTCTTCATGTCAGGTTCTCAAGGGACTTTGAAAGATTTCCAACTTTTTGACAGTCTACATGACTGTCCACTTGATTTCCTATGTGGCTGCTTTGTTTTTGGACATGCTTTATCTGTGGGTAAACATGTCACTTTGTAGGTGCACTTGTAAAGCTACTTTCCAATCTGAATCTACGAAGTCTCCATCTTTGGGTTTCCTCCATGTGAGAGATCTTGGGGGACACCTCCTTGTGGGTTTGCATGCCTATAAGGTGCTTACTTCTTTGGGTTTCCTTCATGTGAGAGATCTTGAGGGATGCCTCCTTGCAGGTCTATGGGTCTGTAAGGTGCTTATATCTCAGGGCTTCTTTCATATGAGAGATCTTGGGGGTTGCCTCTTTGTAGGTCTGTGGGCCTGTGAGATGCTTTCATCCTACAAAATTTGTCCATTGTTGGTCTTAGGGCCTTCAGTGTACTTTGTGCAGCTTCATAGTTCTATGAGGCTATGGAGTCTTTTGTCTGAAACTCCTCAGGGAGTGGAGTCCTTTGCCTGTCCTACACTTTTGAGCTCACCAGATTGTGGTATGCTTCCTTGATAGTTCAGGTATAAATTTCTAACCCTACTAACTCTTCGATCTACTTTACCAAATCACTCATCAAAACTCGTGCTTGCTAAAATGGGGAAAAAATGTATAAGAGCGAATTTGCACCCCTTACGAAAATTACCCTTTTACACACCCTCACCTTAGAAAATAAAATTTGAAGGAAAAATTCCACATCAACGAATTGCCAAGTTCCATCCATTTGGAATCTGTCATTTGTGTTAGTGAGAGAATATTTGTCGGGGATGCACGTGCGGTGCACAGATGTCCGCACGACACACTATTGTCCCTGATGGATTCCTGCATCTGAAGTTGGAAAAGGCATTACACACCTGATTGGGGTCAATTTTTAATGTCCCTCTTCGACCAACCGACCCTGGAAATGGAAGATTCTTCTTCATTCTCCTTCAAATTCATTCATTCTTCACTCAAAACATCCCTTTTTCACATCTCCTAACACTTCAATCTCATTCTCTAGCATTCATTTCATTCTAAAGTGGCATTTCATCACTCCATTATAGTAGCAACACTCCATCAACTCCACATTGCAAGTGTGAAGCAAGTCATAGAAGTGTAGCCTTGGAGTCTTGCGAGACCTCCCTTCATCATAGTTGCGATTGTGGTGAATTTTCCAAGTCCATATCTCCTCTGTTGCCTAGTGAGATTTTGAGTGGAGGTGGTAACGTTTCATTCCTCTCCTTTGTAATTTGGTTGAGTAGCATTGTACTATATTGTAGTGTGTATTGCTCTCTTTCCTTTCCTTTATTGAATATTCTACTCCATTGCATTTTGGTTGTTCGTGGAGGTGGAAACACCAAAACGGGGGTCTGATTGAGGTAGGCCCCTATACAGCCCCAACAATTTTCCCCTTCTTTTGTGTGTAAGTGAGCGTACATGTGGAGCTAGTTGGTGAATAGGTTCTTTTGTGAGATTATCTTTATCACCTTAGCTTTCATTTACTTGACTTATCAGATCTTCGTCTTTGTTTCTTATATTTTATCATTTTGTTTTTCCCATCAAAATCAACTAGCTAAGCTGTCAGTTAGTTTTTAGGTAGTTTGTAATGTGTTTACTATTTTTTGACTATATGGATGCCTGTAAGGAAAGCAGAGGTGCAAAAACACTTTCCTAATGTCAAAACCATAGGGAAGTATGCAATGTAGGGCTTTTAATTTTTCAAATTACAATCTAATTAAGACACACATGAAAGATTTACAGAAATAGAGCAAATACTCAAAGACAATGAACAATAGATTTATGTGGGAAACCCTTACGGGAAAAAACCCACCACACCAAGCTGAATCTTTTTGTATTACAGTAACAAAATATTACATACAATTCAGAGATACAACTCTCTGGTTATTAGTTCTCAATAGCTACATTCACTGTTCATCTAGTTATAGAAAATTGCTCTCTCAACAATTCAATTTTCTCATCTTACTTCAATCATAATCGATCTGCTTTTATTTTATCACATTCTGATTATGTCTTCTATGCATCCTTATCTGCCAGATCTCCATCGAGGAAAGTTTCCATGCCGTTTCAGATTTTTCCTTGCAAGCTATTTTTCTCCAGAGCTGTAACAGTTATAAAAAACCAACCGTCATCAGTTTGAAAACCACTTCCTCAGATTGGTCCAACAGGATGCCACACAGGATGATCACACGGTCAACGACATTCAAACTTTGTTGGCATATCGGTGAGACACTAACAGTGTCTCCCCGATGCCACAAAGTATTCGCTATTGATATCAGCTTCAGACCCCAACAGTTGGCAAGAGGATTCTCATTGGACAAGACTCATATCGAAAACCATAAGTCATATCGAACTCAGAGAGACCATCGGCAAGACATACCAATCTCGCCAAGACCTCATATCAAAGTCTTCGAGTTATGCCGCCGAGTGATTTCCATTCGGCGTGACAATCACATTTCGGTGAGACTCATATCGAAGTCAGAAGTCACATCGATGAGTTATACTATCGACAAGACATACCAATCTCGCCAAGACTTCCCATCGACCACTGCATGCTACACCGAAGCCTTACTACTATCGGCAAGACTCATGTCTTTCACCGTGACCTTTCTTCGAGTGCCCCAAGTCTTACCGAAGACTATTGGCATGACTTACCCAAGTCGCCAAGACCTCTCAACAAATTCTTTTGTTACCGCGAAGAAACCACGAGAGTACTCCTGTCAGCGTGACCTAGCTTCATCATTGAAACATCTCCCCGCAACCTTTATGTTACCCTGATAGCTGTACATCCCAGTCGGCGAGACCTTTCATACTTGTAGAGACATCTCACCGAAACCCTTGTTTCACCGATAGAGCCAGCTACCATCGGTGAGACATGCCAAGTCGGTGAGACCACATATCGACAATAGACCCTTCAGCCAAGTCTCCCCGACACCCGATAAGATCACACTGTCGCCTGAAGTTTTCCAGTCACCAAAAGGTCACAGCGATAGACTTGTCGGCAAGACATCAACCTTGTCACAATGATATGAACATTTTAAGAGATTTAGAATAGTTAGTTGGCCAAACATCCATGATGTCACACTGACTTTTCCTTCAAAGAGTTTCATTTCAGTAAGGATTGAGGCACATATTCCAACAATGCCAACACACCCAAGAGATGCCAGTACATTGCAATGTCATCCTAGAACTAAACTGTTGTCCTTGGATAGAGAGTTGTTTGAGATAGTATCGAATCCAAAAACTAGATTCCCTAGCCCAAACCTAAGTTCAGGATCTGCAGAGTGATAGAAGTACGTTATAGTTCTCATCATTCTTGATCCTTATCCTAAGGAATCTTTTAGAGTGAGGTAAGTTAGGGCAGCCCTCCTCTCTTGGTTCTCAGTGACTTGGAGCCTTGACGTGGCTGGTCCCCCTCTCTTATAGATACCAAGTTTAGAAGAAAAGAACATTTCAAAATTATAGTTCTAGTTTTATGAATTTTGGCATTTTTCCATTCTTCAACTATAAATTTTAGCATCATAATGAGCTAAGTAGTGTAGCTTGAAAAAATCACATTTGTGGTGAAAATGATGTTGAAATAAAATGATTCCCAACATATCAAAATTATAAAACAAAAAAGTACGAAAATTGATCAAAATTCATGTGGGAGCAAGAACAATTATGATCTATAAGCTCTTTGAAAATGAACAAGGAAAGTCACTAGACATTTTTAAAACCCTTTTCATGGAAGGTAAGGGGACTTATTGGTCTGTATGGAAAATACAACTAAAGCATCCAATTTTTTAATCTAAACTTTATATTATTAAGCATCACAAAATGAAATGGTAAAACCCAGATTTAGTGATCAACTGTATTGAAGAAAGTTATTTGCACGTATGGATTTCCTAGCATGACCTTTGGTGAGACCATTTTGACATCCTTTGAGAGTGGGACTTATATTATGAACACAATTGTATTTGTTATTTGACAAATTAAAGGCTTATTTGGGGGAAACAATCTTAATTCAGTGTATAATGTTGACTATAATGTGGAATGCCATGGTTGTGTATTCAAATTTTAAGGTAAATTAGATAGATAATAGGGGCTTCATTTTGTGGTTGCATAATAATAAAAGTGAGAAATATTTCATTAAATGACATTAAAACCACATTATATTGAACAAATTCTTAATGTTGCAAATTTATGCTTTTGGTACAACCCACTTTAGACTTAGGGGTAGGGTATTTTATGATTGTGGGATGTTTATTGACTTCTTAAATATGATAACCCTGATAAGGGAAATATCATGAGAAATAAAGAAAGAGTTCTATGGTTGTGTTGGTCCAAGGGACATAATGTTGTCAACTTTCTTAAGTAGGATTTTAATCCTCATAAAAGTAATCTCTTGCATGTTTTTATAAAGTTTAAATATTTATAGATTGTAAAGAAAATAATTCAAATAAGGATTCTAGTCCTATTGAATATGTGTCTATGACCGTACTCAGGCATTGCATTACTTTAGTAAATTGTTTGTTGATGACCATCTTTCATAAAATGGGGTACTTAATATATTGGTTTGTAATAAGCTTAAAGGGTTATAGCCACTAGTGACATACGATGTTTGTGTAATTATTGTGTTAGTAGTTCATGGCTAAGAAAAGTTTCTTGGACCTTAACCTCTATCTTGAAATTATATTGTATTATGTTGTGAAGAGTTCCTGATAGGCTTGCATCAAGGGAAGTATTATATTAGGATTATGACACCATTATTTTAGAAAGAATATCAAGGCCAAAGAACTATTACTCATATTTTCTAGGCTTGATATAATTGTGGCTATTAATTATGTAAAATTATAAGGCTTTAGAAACTTGTAATATTGGAAAAATCAGATGTAGAGTTATATTGGGAAGATATAAGATGAAAAAAATTATGTGACCAATTGGGAAATTTTATTGTGGTGGCAATATGCATAGTAAGTTTCTTAATGCCATTTTATCCTCCTTGAATAATGCGAAAATAAGATGTGCTATTTAATTCTAGAATGGTATTTGGGTATTGAGTTAAAAGTTTTATATGATTACAAAATATCTATTGGCACCTTGAGTATGAGTAACTAAATATTGAATATATTATGTAAATTTCAATGGAGGTGATTTCCTATAAATTTTTAAATTGGGAACAAGGTTGGCTTTACTACATGTCATGAAGCACTACTAATAGTTGAGAGTCACTAAAAGAATTCCTATGAGGTAACAAGGAAACTTGACTTTTTATTTTATAAGAATGGTTAATAAGTGGATATTACTGTAAGTCAAACTAAATATATATGTAACCCTACATCTTATTGGTCTCAACATAAGATAACAGGTATGCGCAGGTTCATGATGGGCCAAAAAGTGGCGATATGATGGTTATGTGTCTGACAACTTTTTTTTTACCCAAAATTGATGAAATGAAAAGGGTTTTTAAAGGAGATTCTCAGCTTTCCACCAATATAAATTATGCTTTACTTTGAATTTAATAAATAATTATTATTCATTTTCTATTTGAATTATGACTAAAATCTTGATTGATAGGTTGATTGAAAACATCTATAGCTTTCAAATGGTATCACATTTTTGAATCCAAAACATGCGTCACATTCTATGGTTCGCATACTATAGGATTAAAAAAAATGAATTTCATGAAGTTTTGACCAAGTTAAGATGGTCAGACATACGAGTTTTTATATTTTTTAAAAGTTGTAATAAAAAATTCATAATTAATTATTTACTTGGAGAAAAACTACAAAAAAATATGCATCACATCAGGACATGAGTTCTCTACTTATATCTAAAATCTTATAAAAAAATATTATCATTTTAGTGGTTTAGGTGGTCAAACAGACACCTACTTCTTATTTTTTCCTAAAATTTAAGTACTACTGCATTGAAATTTAAAATTGTCACCAAATAGATTTTATTCTTTTTTTAAATAAACCTAGTAGTTTAGAAACTACATTCAATTTGCTACAGATTATATTCTTACATATTTTTGAAATAATATAGATAACTTATTCTAACTTTTACGTCAAGTTGTCTAAGTCTGATTTTTTCTGAATTTCACCACCAATTAAGGGTTGTTTTTTCCATGATGATCCTACACATAGCCTAACACAGTAATTATCTTATGCATGGGAAATAATAAATGTAGAATTTCATCGCTTGTGAGAAACTCTAAATGGTTGCATACTCCTATATTGGGGTATATGTGACTAGTAAAATTTTCAAATTGGAAAATTATTAGGCATAAGAATGTTGGTCAGCTAAATGTGGAAAATTGGGTATATGTCCTTAAAGCTATTATATCCTTGGTTAAATTATCATGTACCAAAACTTAGATAAAGGTGAGTTATACTTGACTCTCACTTGGAAGTTTTTGATGTCACAAGTGGGTAATAAGGTTCATGGAGTTTAATATATATTTATCACTAAAAATCAAGGCTTAGTAATACCATCATAGTGTGATAAGATAACAATAATTTACATTGGAATTAATAATAATAACATTGTCTTCATTGGAAAATGTGATTAGGATGTAATGAAGTAGTCTAACTCTTTGTTCAACCTAATAAGGTTGTATGAACCAAGGTAAATTTGTGTTGAGTACTAAACCAAGTCCCTATGTCAATAAGATGAACCTTGGTGCATTTGGAAGTCAGAATGAATATTAGTTGACTATGGTTTAAGTAACCTCCTTGAGTAGTGGTATTGATTGTTATGAAACCTTGGCTAAGGGAACTTGTGTGTAGGTCCTTTGATAAACCATACATAAGGAGAACTGTGTGTGACTTTGATATGTTTGAAGTGGGTACATAGGTAGTCCTTGAGAGAAGGATTCCTCTAGGACCTCAAGTTTGTAGGGGGACGGTCTAGGGGGTATAAATCCTAAATTTTTGGGTTGTTCCTTATTATTTTGGCCTTCTCTCTTTAGTTGGCTTCAAATGAGGCCAAATGGGTATAGATGCTTATGAAAGAGTTAAGAAAACTTGATAACATGTATTTAATAGATAATGTGTCTTTGAATAGTAAGTTGAATGAAGGGAATGATATGACTACTTAGTATTGAGTACATGTTGAGTTGAGCTCATCTCAAGTTGGTTTTAAGTGATTTATTTTATGCATTGTGAAAATTAACCTGTTACTTGTATGACTATGTATAGGCACCTAATTTAGTCGATTGTGATCTACTTATTCTATATTAGGAACCTATCTTCCAATTATAGTGCTAAGCTTGAATTGAGGAGAAATACTCTGATGCTTGATATTGATAGTAGTAAAGTAGAAACACTATGGTGCTTGAGATTGAATGTCGTCAAGGAACAATACTGTGATGCTTGAGATTGATAGTAGTCAAGGCACAATACTATGATGCTTAAGATTGATAGTAGTCAAGGAGCAATACTATGATGCTCGAGATTGACAATAGTTAAGGAGAAACACTATGATGCTTGAGATTGACTGTAGTTAAGGATAAATACTATGATGCTTGAGATTCACAATAGTCAAGGATAAATACTATGATGCTTGATATTGAAAACTTAGTCAAGGATCAATACTATGGTGCTCAATATTAATAGTAGTCAAGGAGCATTAATATGCTAGTGATGAACATCCTTGGTTGCTTAGTCATCTAATGAACTATTGGGAAGTGATTTTCTAATGAAGAATAGGTAGGAAATAGATGGACCAAACTCATAACTTATAGTTTCACATATCTTGATGTGGATATGGTATACTTGACCTTGTTGAGTTAAGGCCAGACCATCGATGTAGTATGAGAATACACCAAATTCTCTTCCTAGTTGCTCATTGGTGGAAAAAATTGGGAAAAATAATGTGACCCATGATGTAGTGCACAATGCACTAACATTCCTTTCCTATTTGGGATGCACTATGGGAAAGTGAAAGTTAGCATTTGTAGATGTGTTAGTCTCTCATTATGTATATGTTAAGCACTATGTATATGTAACATATGTTGGAGCTATCCATTGTGTATATGTGATGTGTGTTAAAGCTAGTAACTATATATATGTGACATATGTTGACTCTAGTCACTGTGTATATGTGACATATATTGGAGCTAGTCATTGTATATATGTGACACATGTTGAAGCTAGTCACTATGTATATGTAAAATATATTGGAGCTAGTCACTATGTATATATAATGTATGCTAGAACCAATCACTATGTATATGTGATGTGTACGATCTAGTCACCTTGTGTATGCTTGAGTCACTCCCTATGGGAATTAGAGGATTATGGAATGATGAGGATGAATGGGTAGGAGATAACTTATTTAAGTTGTTTTGGAATAGTGGTTGGTCTTTTTTATTCTTTTTAGTAAGATGAAAAGATATGGCATGATGTCTAAGCATGGCTAAGCTTATTATCCTTAGCACTTCTATTTCTTCTTGCATGGGTTTCAACTTTCAAAGGATTACACAAGGTTTCTTCCATCATAGATTTCTTTTCTTACTTTAGAGGAGGAACAGAAGGAACTTGTGTGGGTTAGAAGATCACCATGCTCTTATGTACATAAAATTATTTTTCTTTAAGAGGTACAAAGTTGATTATATGATTATTCTTGGGTTATTTATATGATGGTGTAGGTGGAAGTACAACATACATGCCAGGTGATTGAGGGGGGAAATCTGTAAGGAAAGCTAGATGCGGAAACAACTCTCCTAATGTCAAAACCTCAGAGAAGAATGCAGATATACTTTTAATTTTTCAATTACAGTTCAATTAAGATGCACTATGAAGTAGATAGCAGAAACAAAGTATTTCAAAATCACACATAAACACCAGATATACGTGGGAAAACCCTTACGAGAGAAAAACCCACCACACCAAGTGAAGTCACTTTGTATTACAATAATAAAGATTACATACAAGTTTCAGACTTATCTTTCTGATGTCTATTACAATAGCATTCACCATGAACAATCTTGTACAAGAACCTTCAAGTTACAGTCTACACAGAATAGAATTCATCCATTGATACAATTCAAACTAATACAACAACTGTTGATCAAACTAACAGATCACAAACTGCAATCACAGAGTTTTTTTACCATGTAGCCCCTGTCAGTCGAGCTTCCTCACAGAACTGCCACAATGAACTATCTTCCAACTGTTTAGATTCGGCTTCTCCTATTGGTCCATGAGACTCCACATAGGACGGTCAAATGGTCAAAGGAGTTCACACTATGTTGGCATCTCGGTGAGACACTAATAGTGTCTCGCCGATGCCCAAAAGCATCATATTGATGTCGCCAAGAGTTCCACCAAGCTTTCATGTGTTACACTGAAGCACCAAATAGTCAGCGAGACCTATTGCTTTCGCCAGGAGATCGTAGCGAGGTCCAAAAGTCTCATAGATGTGAGTTTACCATTCGGCAAGAGTATCGTTCTTCGCTAGGACCTCACGCTGAGTCATCAAGGGTTATACCGAAGTCACATGTTATACCGAGCTCCAATCACCAGTCAGTAAGACTTATTAATAGCACCAAGAGGTTTCTCCGAGATCTCTTATGTCACCCCAAAGCCATCAACAGTCACCAAGACATATGTCCTTCGCTAAGACTTTACTCCGAGATCTCTAAGTTACATCAAGACCATCGTTTGCTAAGAGCTATACTGAAGACTTCAACATCATCGGTGAGACTCACCAATGTCGCTGGGACTTCTCCCTGAAGCCCTTTGAGTTATCCCGAATGAATGTGGTCGGTGTGACTTTCTCACATCAGTAAGACTTCTTATCGATAGTATTCCTTCTGGTGAGAGTTTCCCCGATGAATTTAAACCAAACGTTGTCGGTGAGACTTTAACTATTCGTTGGGACATCATAGCGAGAACACTTTAGTTATCCCGAAGACTTCAATACAAAACATACTGTCAGTGAGACTTTAACACATCACCCAGACTTCTTCCTGAACGAAGCCTTTCGGCCAAGGGTCTCAATGATAAGTGATAGAATGGCCTGTCAGCCAAAGGTCTCCACAAGCGGTAATAGGTCACATCAAATGATCCTTGTCACAGCGATAGGCACCTTCGGTGAGACAAAAGCAAGGTCATAGCGACCTGTACAATACAACAAGATTCAAGCTGCTAGTCGGCTAGACATAGAATGTGTCATACCGACTTGGCTCCAGTAGAGGTTTCAGCCTGTGGCATTAAGACATATTTCCAACAGAATCTGGTTCATACTTAGGTTCCTCCACTATCTTTAAGGTAGGAGAAACATCCATTAAGGTCTCAACAAGCCAAGGAACCTTAGGTGAGACATTACTAAGGGAAAAATCTATTATATATTTAGCTTAATATTTTGATATGCTATAAAAAAATCAATCTTCTCAAGGTTTAATAGGTTCAATAGGTTGAGGCCAAAAATAAACTAATGAAAAATTTACACAAGAAGCTAAAAGTTTGAATCCATTGTGAAAACTATATATATTTCATTTTCAAATGGAAACTTTATGCATTTATGTATAACCGATGGGATCACATGCATTGAGTGCAACCATGAATAGCCTAACTTCAAATGGAGTTAGTTCGACATCGATATAATGGTGAATGAGACATCCAACTATTTTGGTCCAAGTTTGAGTTGCAGAGTTATCAAACCTATCATAAGGCGAATGGAACCATCATAAGTTTTCATCCATGCTTTTGATTTCTCATCATTTTCTTCATAAAGTTTATTCACAAATAAAAATTCTTTATTGATGACATTCTCTAAACACATGAGATCAATGAATATTACCCTTGTGGTTTTTTCATAAATATGGTTGGTGATATATAGAGGACCATCAGGTGCTAGTATGGATGCATCACTATGTGTAAAAGCAATTTCTTGAAAAAAAGTAGTTTGATCTTTACGAGGTTAAACTTCGATTGTATTTATCATGTTGGACATATCATCATCTTCTTCAAATCTATTACTACATTGCACAAAGTTTGATGAATGACTTGGTAATGGATTGGTGAATATT
The DNA here is from genome assembly GCA_007258455.2 of Sequoia sempervirens. Classification (NCBI taxonomy): domain Eukaryota; kingdom Viridiplantae; phylum Streptophyta; class Pinopsida; order Cupressales; family Cupressaceae; genus Sequoia; species Sequoia sempervirens. Next base: position 12,712,379 of record VDFB02072274.1, on the reverse strand, counting down.
TTCAATTTCTGGTTAGGTAGAGAGACTGAATTATTTCCTTTTTCATTAACATTGGCTAATTGAATTTGATTATAATCATTGAGGTCTTACACCTAGTGTTTAAGACACATACATCATTGCATATCATGTCTAGGTATACAATGATATTGAAAAAATGCTTTTATGTTAAAACTTATCAGTAAAGGTTTACTGGTTTCAACTGACCTAATCATGGGGAGTTGAATTAGATTCTTAATTAATAATTATAACATTATCACATGAAGAGAATCAAGTAATTGTGTGAACTATCTATCTCTTGGATGAAATTGATAATGAGTGTTACTTGTGGTGACGACATGTGTTTCAATGTTATTAGAAATTTGAGGAGTTTTTATTTTAATGAAGTTTCTATTTTTCTTTTCGAATGCTGAGTAATTGTTTTGAGTTATGGATTCAGATTGACTAGTAGGAGTCACTAAAGGTGTTCAGACTAACTAACCAAAATCTGATAATCATGAAGGGTCATAGACAAGTGTGTAAAGGATGGGCACCTCATCAACAATATCTTGTCTCAAATGTTAGGTTTCAAATTTTCTATAAACACCTTTTGAATATCAACATTAAGAAGACTATAGAAGATTTGTGAGTAAAGAAATTGATATCATCAAATAAAGTCTATTATATTTTCCTTAAGTCCTTGTTTACAATGCACTAAGTCATTTAACATCACTTGAGGACTAATGTTTTCTTGAAAATGTTGGAGAAACACACTAACAAGTTGGGTGAATAAATCTATGGAGTTATTTGACAATAAGAAAAACCATTCCAAGGCCATATCTTTTAGTGACCTAAGAAAGATTTTAGCTAGGAGATTGTATTTAAAGATGAACTCACTACATAATGCAATGAAAGCTAGTACATGGTTGTTAAAATCTCTCTTACCATTGTATTTCTCAAATTGTTGTATCGAGCAATATTTTGGGGTATAGGCATTTTCATTATAGAAATTGACAAAGGATTACGTGCAATATATTTTGGAGTTTTACCATTTTGATTTTGATTCAATGTTGAATTTATTTGTGAAATCAATGTGACATTTTGTAAAAGTTGGTTTATCATGGGATCATTTTGGTGACATGTTTTGAGAGTTTATTGAATAAGGTGAGCTAGAGTGAGTGACCAATGGGTTATTATGTTGTATGTTTATGAAAAGTGATGAACATGGTGGTGTTAAAGGTGATGTGAAAAAACTATAAGGAGTCACATTTGGAAGTGCTAACCGTGTGTTTATTCAATTGGTGTATTGTATGGTTGATCCTATTGTTAGTGGTGTAAATGTGAGAATAGAAGGTATGGCTGTTGGATAGGAAACTTGTTTTCCTCCTTGGATTTGAGCGTTTGTAAATGATTAAGCGTAAATAGCTATCGTAGGTGTCAACATAGAAAAAGTATCCCTTTGTCCTTGCTTGATTTGGGAATAATTGATGATAAATTAAACTTAATATTGCCTTGATTTAGTGTTGTGAGGTGTTTTACACATCCACATTAGGTCTTGTACCCTTGTAAATTGAATAAAATGCATGTCTTGTAAAGGTGTTGTAAAGAATTGTAAATGACTTTCACACTTTTCTAGACTTTTATTAAGAATTTAAGTCTAATGGTCCTTTCCCCCACTTTTGAATAAAATATTATTTTAATTCGAAACTTAGTTTATCCCTCTTCTTCTCTAATCAAATAAATATTTTAATTATTTAATTATTCATTAGTCTTTTCTCTCTATAATTAAATAAATGTTATATTTATTTAATTATTTATCCTTACTTTATCTCCCCAATTAAATAATTATTTTTAATTATTTAATTATATAATTTGTTCTCACCTTTCTTTTTAAATAAATAAAATTAATATTTTATTTATTTCTCCTATGTTGGCCACCCAAATTAAATAATCTTTATTATTTAAGTTAGACTCTTATCACCTCTTTTTTTGTGCCAATCTTATCTTCCACCTCAATTCTTTATCTATCCATGTCTTTCTTCTCTCAATTAACCTCCATGCTTGATTAAATTATTTTTTAATTTAATCTTGGCCCTTGATCATGATCCTTGTTCTAGGAATTCACTTAACTCTCCTCTATAAAAGGAGACCTTTAACCCTAATTCAATAATCTAATAACTCATTCATCATTCATTCATCATTTATTCTCCATCACAAGTCAAGCAAGCTAGGGTTTTAGCATTCTAAGTCATCTAGATAACTTTCTAAGGAATTTAAGAGCAAGATTCTTCATCCATTGTTGCAACAATCCAAGGTCCATCATCATGGAAAGTTTCCAATTGCATTGTTTCATGTTTCATGCTTCATTACTTTATTTCACCATTTTGATTTAATTACCTAAACGGGGTTTGACCAAGGCAAACCCCCAATCCCTAACAATCAACATTTTCTCTCTCTTCCTTTGTGTGATTGTAGATTTAGGTGCTTGGATGGATTGAACATGATTAAATATTAGGATTCAAAATTGTTGGAGTCATTTCCCTATTGGAAAGGTCAAAATCTACACAAAAAGTCACTTACAACCTCATAAATCAGGGTTTTAGAACCGAACACCTATAGGAGAACAAAGTGCAGACCAAGAGCTTCTGAATCCACTTTCGGATTTATAGAAAAGCCAAAGTGGACTAAGTCACTAACAATGGTGAAAGTCCCACTACACTTATTTTTCAGAGGTTTTTGCAGTTCTGAATACCCATTTGGCAGAAACAAACTTCATAGCAATTTCCTAGATCTAGGACTAAGTTGCTTAGCTTGGCGTAAGTGTCCTAGTTGGCTAGAAAAAATAGATTTTCTAGAATTTCAAAGGCATTTTCAATCTTCATTTCAGCCTTTATCAATTTCCAGGTGCACAATTTTTTTTAGCATCTTTATCTTACAAGTTCTTTATTGCTTTTAATCTATCATTCCACATATATATCACAATGTGTTTTCAAACAACTTACATTTCTTAGGTTTTATATTAACAACTCATTTCTTTAATCATTTTATTGCATTAGGAAATTGAATTAAGACATACTTCATCCATCCTTTCATTGATTTGAGTGTAGACATTGCCCATTTTGGCTCATCTTTCTCCTTTTAGGTGAAAAACCCTAGAAGTGTAAGAAAGCCATTGGAAGCCAAAATATTTGTTTAAATTTTGGTGAACCTACCTTTAGAATACTTTCTATTCTAATTTAGAGTCCATCATCATCCTAGAATTAGCTTCCATTTTTCATTAGTTAAGTTGCATTCTATGGTTTCAAATTTTACATTAGTGAAAGTGCATATAGGTTGCATTTTTAGCATCATTGATTTTTTTTAAAATTCTACATTTTTAACTTAGGTCTGCATCATAGAACTCAGAAAAAACAAAAAATAATCCAGAAAATCTAAAAATTCTCAAAAAAATCCCTACTAGGACTAATTCGTCACCTTGGGCGACTTGTCTCTGTTCAACCCTAAAATTGTCATTTACAACACTAAAAACCCTATTTTTAAGCTTCTATTTTCTTCCCTTACCCATTTGTATCAATTGGTTGAGTTTTTGTAACATGCATTTAATTAGATCTAGCTTAAATTAGCTCATTTCATGCATTGCTTAAATTGCATAGCATAATCAATCAATTATCATTTGCAAATTGCATTTCATTTCAGCTTTTTACATTGCATTTTGAGTTTGCATAGATTGTTATTTCAAAATTTTAGTATCTATCCTTCCAAGTTTGCAATGAAAAAGTTAGTTAAAAAGAATTCTAGACATTCATTCAATGCATTCCCTAGTTATGATATAGTCTCTTAGCACAAGAGAATGACAATGTTAACGCTTGCCTTAAACTTACACCCCCTCCTATCTCTCCTATTTGTGAGGATGATGTGTTAGAAGGGAATACAAACATAGATAACCATGATGATCATAATTGTACTTCTCCCAATATCTCTCCTTTAAGCGACAAAAGTATCTTGGAAAAAGAAGGTACAATCATTGAGCATCATGAAGGTCTTGTTTGTTCTTCTCCTCATTCCCCTTGGGAAGATAATATAACAATACAAGATGAATTCATTGCCACCACTTTACCTAGTCTCCATTCATCTCCCAACACCTCCCCTATTTGTGACAATGCTTTTATGAATGATCATGACAAACACATTTGTGATGAGGATATGTTGGTATCAAGAAACCCAATGATTGAGAGTTATAGTATTATTTATCTCCTTCCTAATGTTCCTAACAATTGGAAGGGTCTATTTGAACAAGAAGATCCAATCATTGGAACAAATGAAAATCCTAGTTGTCCTCCCCTTAATGTCTCCCCTCTTTGTGATGACGCTTCTTTACAACATCTAACCATGAAATGTGATGAACCTATTGAAAGCTCTCCTACTAGGGTAGATATTATGGCACAAGACAATGAGATTATGGACAAAAATTAAATTTTCCCATGTCCTAATTTCTCTCCTATTAGTGAAGACGATATTATGGTGTTACAAGATCCAATTGATGAGAATCATGAGAATCTTATGGAACAAGACACTTCAACCATTGCTGTCTCCCCTAATTGCAGTGAAGTCATTTTGAAAGAACCAATCCTTGAAAGTGAAGAAAATTTGGATTGTTGTTCTCCTACAAATTTTCCTCCTAGAAAGATTATTATGGTGCAAGAAAATGATATGTCTTCCTTAGGGATACATCAAACCAAGACCACTGAGGTTATGAATGTGCAAGTGTCCATTACACCCCCCTTGATCAATGAACCTCATACATACCCCATGGGACATCCAAAGAATCCTTTAATTCTTTACCCACCATAACACAAGAAACAAGCTCACAACACACCTAAACTCATCCTTTACCCACCTAAGAGAAATGTTTTTCACCAACCAAATTAAACTGACATTGCTCACATATATGACAAAGTGTATACAATCAAGGCCAACCTAAAACCTAAAAGACTTAGGAAGCAACTTGAGAAAGGATGTGATGATAGAACAAGGTATCCATACCCCTATAGAGTCTACAACACAAGAATCAAATCATGGTCTTAGTGATTGTCCTTTCATAGAAATCACACCATCAAAAAAACCCTCACTCAACATCAATACTATTGCCAAAGATTCTTCCAAGACAACCTTAACCTTGGTATATCCTAAACTGATATATATCTCACTAAATATGTATCAAGTAGAAACTTTGTTTACTTATCAACATAAATAACATTATTTGCTGCTCCTTGCCATATAATAGTTGTAGGATCATAGCATACTCACTATTGCAAGGAGCAACATATCACAATCCATTCTAGGATCACCTTTGTCCTGCAATAAATGGGGGAAAGGGGCCAAGTAGCCTTGTACTCCTGTATGTCACTTGTTGTTGTCTCTTTTGATTAATCGTTAACCTTTCATGAACATATAAGATCAAGCTTGCGATGTGTATGACATGCCTTAAGTTGAATCGCATGTGACATACTATCTTATTCATGATGTAGCTCAATTCAAGAACATATGTCTTGGCATAGGGCTTTCCAAGTTGGCTCTCATGTATTCTTTCATTTATCATAGGCTACTTTAAAGCAATTTCTCATAGTGTTGGTGTAGCAACCACTTTAAAGTGGGGGAATACATAGACGACATCTTTTTACAAAATTCATTTAGTGATTTTTCTTTTTCTTGTGATGTGTCATTTTCTTGGTGGTGTCATTGGGTTTGATGTTGTTCAAGAGTGTATGATCAACTAGCATGGCATGATGTGAATGAGGCATCCCATGGGCAACGATTTGACACCCTGACTTGTCCTCTCTTGGAGACATTAGGCACAATGTTTCCTAAGAAGAAGACCTTACATGAACAAAGCAAAATCTCTTTTAAACAGATTTTTTATATAAGATTCAAAAACATTTACAAAAAAACAAACAAAGCATTTTCATTGTGGTACCTTATCAAAGTTATCAAGAGGATAACTTTGGTATAGTTAGTATAATAGGAAGCCGACACACTGTCATGACTTTCTCATTATATGGTGGGAAGTTGACACACTAGCATGACTTTCTCACTAAACCACTTCTTTGGGAAAACTCACCCTGTGGAGGACCTAAAGTTGCGTGGCCCCAGAGTGAGCGCATATTTGATCCAACTCATTTTTCTTTCGTTTAGTTCTTTTCATTACATGATTGCATATCTTGTTTTCCTGCAAATCATTCACCCTTGTGTGCGTGTTCTTTTGTGCTCATGTTGGTTTGATTAGGATCTTGGATCCTGGGGGCTTGTGCAACCTCCTTTGATCTTTTTCATCCTTTTCCATTTGCATTGGTATGATTGGATCCTTCTTGAATGTCTACTTTAGTGTGAGTTTGAAGCAGGTTCATCCTCTCACTAAGTGGGGGCTAACTGTGGACACGAAAATAGTATCCCTTTGTCCTTGCTTGATTTTTGAATAATTGATGATAAATTAGACTTAATATTGCCTTGATTTAGTATTGTGAGGTGTTTTCCACATCCACATTAGGTCTTGGACCCACGTGCAAATTGAATAAAATGCATTTCTTGTAAAGGTGTTGTAAAGATTTGTAAATGAATTTCACACTTTTCTAAACTTTTATTAAGCATTTAAATCTAATGGTCCTTTCCCCCTCACTTTTGAATTAAATATTATTTTAATTCAAAAATTAGTTTTTCCCTCTTCTTATCTAATTAAATAATTATTTTAATTATTTAATTATTCATTAGCCTTTTCTCTCTATAATTAAATAACTATTATATTTATTTAATTATTATCCTTTCTTTATCTCCCCAATTAAATAATATTTTTAATTATTTAATTATATAATTTGTTCTCACCTTTCTTTTTACATAAATAAAATTAATATTTTATTTTTTTCTCCTATGTTGGCCACCCAAATTAAATAATATTTATTATTTAATTTCTTTTATCACCTATTTTTTTTGTGCCAATATTATCTTCCACCTCAAGTATTTATCTATCCATGTCTTTCTTCTCTCAATTAACCTCCACCCTTGATTAAATTATTTTTTAATTTAATCTTGGTCCTTGATCACGATCCTTATTCTAGCCATTCAATTAACTCTCCTCTATAAAATGATACCTTTAACTCATTCATCATTCATTCCTCATTTATTCTCCATCACAAGTCAAGCAAGCTAGGGTTTTAGCATTCTAACTCATCTAGATAGCTTTCTAAGGCATTCAAGAGCAAGATTCTTCATCCATTGTTGCAACAATCCAAGATCCATCATCATGGAAAGTTTCTAATTGCATTGTTTCATGTTTCATACTTCATTAATTTATTTCATCATTTTGTTTTAATTACCTAAACGGGGTTTGACCAAGGCAAACCCCCAATTCCTAACAATTAACATTTTCTCTCTCTTCCTTTGTGTGATTGCATATTTAGGTGCTTGGATGGCTTGAACATGATTGAAGATTAGGTTTCAAACTTGTTGGAATCATTTCCCTATTGGCAAGGTCAAAATCTACACAAAAATTCACTTACAACCTCATAAATTAGGGTTTTAGAACCGGACACCTATAGGAGAAAAAAGTGCAGACCGAGAGCTTCTGACTCCACCTTTAGATTTTCAAAAAAGCCAAAGTGGACTAAGTCATCAACAGTGGTGACCTAGTTCCACTACAGTTGTTTGTCAGAGGGTTTTGTAGTTCTAGATACCCATTTGGCAGAAATAGACTTTAGAGCAGTTTCCTAGATTTGGGACTAAGTTGCCCAACTTGGCATAAATGTCCTAGTTGGATAGAAAAATAGATTTTCCAAAATTTCGAAGGCATCTGCAATCTTCATTTCAGCCTTCATCAGTTTCTAGGTGCACAATTTCTATTTAGCATCTTTATCTTGTTCTTTGTTGCATTTAATCTATCATTTTTCATATCACAATGTGTTTTCAAACAACTTGCATTTCTTAGGTTTTACATTGATAAATCATTTCTTTTATCAGTGTATTGCATTAGGACATTGCATTTAGACATACTTCATCCATCCTTGTATTGATTTTGAGTGTAGACATTTCCCATTTTGGCCCATCTGTCTCCTTTTAGGTAAAAAACCCTAAAAGTGTAAGAAAGCCATTAGAAGCCAAAATATTTGTTTACAGTAGGAAGTTAGCATCTACAATGTGAGCTAGACTACATAAGAATTCTATTCCTTGAGAATCATTTATCAACATCCTATGGCTATCTACAATAGGTACTGTCTCTCCCACTGAGGATTCAATACTTAAATAATATTTAAAACCTTCCATATCCTTTTCTATTTTTTTAGCTTATCTCCAGGAACATGTGCAATAGCAATCTCTAAGTCCACATAAATGTTAGGTTGTGAGGTGGTAATAGGTAATATGTGGTGAGGTATGGAACCCAAAATGGATTGGATTGAAGCCATACCTTGTGTGAAAGAGTTAGAGGACTTATGCTCCACAATGAATGTAGTTACAAAATGGGATGCCATAAGTTTGGAACTTTTTCTCATAAGGGGTATTAGCAGTAGGGCACTGGGTCATAAGGCTCATATGATTTTCACAATGCCTGAGTAATCCTACTATATAGGAAAGGTATAGGCCACCCATATCAAACTACACAAAGTGAAAAATAAAAAAGCAAAGCCACATAGAAGACACAAAAATAGGTTCGTGATCCAATTTTGAGCTAAATCTGACTAGTCTAGGGCATAGTATTCCCTAGAAGTCTAGAAAAGTTCTTTTACTAAAATCAAAGTTTGGATGTGTTCTATAGTATTTAAGTGTTCTTTTATGTGACCATTTAGGTGTGATGGTAAATAATTTTTTAAAATTTAATAGATTTGTGATTTTACAATATGAAACACCATTATGTAGGAAATTTCCAAAATATTTAATGATTAATGCAACTTGGAAGTGTAATTTTTAGAATGTAAAGAACAAATATTAGCTAGTGACAATTCTAAAAATTGAAATCTTGTATGATTTGCAAAAATAACAATTCACTTTTCCACTTTTTCAGTACATACAAATTCCTAAATGAATGTTTTGAACACTTTTAGATTTGATTTCAATCCTATTGGAAGTTTATCAATGCAAACATGGACTAGGCCTATTTTGTAAAGACTGAATTTAACCCTAGATGCAAATGTAATGTAAATTTTTCTAATTCTCAATATATTTTGTGATGAATATACAAGCCTAAATGACGAATGTAAGCACTCTAAGATCTATTTTAGATTTTGGAATTGATAGCTTCAAATTTTAGAGGTGATAAAGTGTTTAAAACAAGTAGGTTAACCAAATCTGTTTGGTTGGGAAAAGGATTTGAGACCCTCTTCCCAATTTTGTGATATGAATTAGATTAAATATGACCTCAAGAAGCACTTGGCTACAAACCTCTTAAGGAGAGCCAAAATGATGAATCAGAGCTTTAATCCAATTGTGTGGTGATGAATGTGTGTGTGTGGATTGATGATGTGAATTTGAATATGAGTAATTTTATAAATGTAATGATGTAATTATAAAAACTATGTAAATGTAGCATTCTTTACGATTTATGAAAAATTGGATGCAGATCTAGACAAATTTCAATTCCAAAAATATAGAGGGAAGACATAGAGGAACTTGGGATTTATATTTGGTTCAAATCTAACTACTTTTTTTTTGAAAACTAAAAATGTAGGCTTCAAGGTATCAATCTGTAACTTTTATCTTATGTGTCTTGTTGTCGAAACTTCATCTGTTGATGAGAAAATACAAATTTTGTGACTTGTCAACTTGTAGGATTTGAGTGCATGAATGAAAAAGTATCCTTGAATCTTCCTTCAACTCACTTATGATCTACAATCTACACACATGGGAGGAGAGGAAGGGTTGTGTCATATAGGGGCTTTCCTCAATCAAACCCCATGTTGGTATTTCTACTTCCACAATGAAAAATTACGATAAAATAGACTGTATCCTTCAATGGATAGAGGTTAATTAAAAATAGGTAATGAATTGACAACTTTGCTTCTACTCACCACTCAAATATGATTCCCTTGATGGACTAAAGTCACACTCATCACCTTCAAGGATTAATTGTTGCTTGAATTGATTTGATTTGGTGACCTACAAGTGTTAGTACACATAAAAAAATGCATGTAAACATGAATCCAAACTCACATAACATATGAAATTATGCTTGAATGATGAAATGTTGCAATAATCTTGATAATTCTACTCTTCACTTCTCTTGAATTCTTTTAAGACACTTGATTTGCTCAATTGAAATTGATAGGATTCTTGTTAAGATTACAATGGTGAAAAATACTTTGTATTTATATGCAATTCTTCTAATTTACCAAAATTCAAATACTAATAGCCGACATTTTAAATTGGAAATTCAAATAATAAATTACTAGCACCGACATATTCAAATTTGGGGCCGAATTAGGTGGTCTAGGGAACAACTCACCCTAGACCAAATTCTTTCTTTTTAGGAATCAAAAGTGTCGAAAGAAAAATATTAAATGTATGATTTTATTTCTCATGTTTGATTTTCCAATAATGTTTATAAAATGAACAATTAATGTATAATAAGTCCAAGCACATAGGGGGATCAAAACCTAGTGTGAAATTGTCAAGGATGACAATTTTTGACACCACAGTTATTACTTTTCCTAAATTGTTTCTAAATATCCTTCTAAAGCATCAACCCAAAAATTGACACTACTAGAAACAAAAAAAAAATGAAAACAAAGAAATGAAATACTTTTTTAATTGATTTATGATTGCTTGCAGAGCTGAATTCTCTTGCATTGCTTTTATATATGTTTGCAACCCCATATGCCTACTCACATCACATTCACTGAATATTTCTCTCCCCCTAATAATGAAGCTATATATTGGATCATATTTTGATTATTTAAAAACCTCAATATGTATGTATATGATAAGTTATCACTTTAGAGGTGAATCTTTGGGACGAGCATCTAATTTGCATTCTATATTCAATTATGAATCACTAATCATATCATGTTAACAAATAAATTTTTGTTTATATTAAAATATATTACAATGTTATGTGATTAATTTTGAAGTGTTTATATAAGATTTGTGACATAAATTAGATTAATGTAATTTAATTATATATAATGATGCCCAATATAAAGACCTCAAATATACATACCCTTTAATTCAATGATTTGAGATTATATAGGTCAAACATGCCATAATAAAAGTTTATAGATTGCCACAAGTTGAACAATATAGAAATTAAATAAATCAACAGGCTGCATTGTGGTACAATAACTAAAAAAATTAACTAATTTCTATTGTTGAAAACACATGCTTGTAAATAGTCTTCACGAAGCTATGAACCGGTGATGTCACAAAAGGGGGAACTCATCCCCAATATAAATTCTCAACAATTACACCCCAATGGGGTTTGAACTTTGATGGCATGAAGAACAACACAACAATTTCACCATCACACCATGCCAATATTGACAATAATTACATCCCAGTGAAGTTTGAACCTTGATCACAAGAATAACAAAACAACTTAACCATTGCACCCTGCCACCATTGACTATTTCCATTTCAATTCTAATGCCTAACATTACTGAATTTTTTTATGGTTCCATAATTGCCTTACCAATCTCCCGTATTCCTATTTTCTTTAAATTAATGAACCCTTCAACATGTGTTATGACAATCAATTTCACAATTAATAATTTGATCTTGAAGCCAATCAAGGCCTGAAAAAGCGTTTGGTTTCACCACAGCCCATTATAGATGTGTGAAGCCTTGAGATTCTATCCACTCCCTCTGCAAACACAACTGACATACCCATAAAGAAATGAGGCTTTATATGACAGTGGAACTGCCACACTCCCGGATTGTCAGCCCTGAATCTTATAGCCGTCCAACCATATCGAAACAAAGGCACAGTGTTCTTTACTGGAGGATTTATCAGGTTAAATTTGTCTGTGTCTTTCAAGGGATCAAATGCCCCTTCTCCGTGAGCCAGAACCCAGAAATCATGGCCATGAAGATGCCACGGATGTATCTCACTTGCATTGTTGGCTAGAATGTTGGCGTTCTGCAAAACCACATCTACTGTGGAATTAAACTGCAATTTATAGATTCGGTTACCAAATGTTGCATTTTGATTTTTTTGAGGGTTGAATATGTTATAAGGCTGGTAATTTTCTGGGGCGGGGGTTTGATCGAAGGCCTTACTTAGATTGTACTCGAGAGCTATCAGATATGGCGTTTGGGGTGGCACAAGCGAGATGTTATTGATTGCCCACTTCACATAGCCATCAATTTTATTCTGTGTATTGAGAAGTATTAAACGCCTGGTGGATTGAAGCGGAGGGGGTGCTTCATATCCGGCTCTGGCTTTCAATAATTTAGCTTGGTTCAAGGTGTATTGAGAATCGTTCCAGAGGGGTCCAGTTGGAGTTATAGAAGGAGGAAACATGGTAGCAGAGTTCGGAATGTAATTAAAAATAGCACGCCCTGTGGGTGTTTTGGGTTCACGCCCACGTATATTAAGAGCTGCCCAGTAATTTCTAGAAGGGTCTTGATCTGCCTTTATAAGAACTGAATATGTTTCGCCAGAATATATGTTGAGATCTTGTACCACAAATGGCTCCACATAGTGCCCGTCTGCCTCAACCACAGTCATGTTGTGCCCCTGTATTGTATTTCATTAACATAATCAAAATCAGCAATAGCATAATTAACGTACAGAAGGTTTTCACGGTTTATTAGATCCAACAGGAGTTTTCCCTGGGCTAAAACTATATGAATTAACATGGTCTTTGTAATTAACAAAAACAATAGTGGTATATTATGGTCAATTCACCAACGCACCAACTATGTCTAAAGAAATAAAAATAAAAGTTGGCCTTAGCAGCATACTTGGTTTACTTTAAACAAGGACAACAAGTGAGAAATTTACGTAAAATCTGGATGAAGGTAAACGAAATTTACCTCAATTAGAAAATTGAAGGAAGATGCAGAAGCTACGCTAGTAATGCGCAGACGGTAAGTTTTGCCGGGTTTAACAGATAGAATATGTGGAGAACACTGTGGATTCGAGGAGTTGCAGATACTGCCATCCCCTGCTGAATTGCTCATTGATTTTGCAAGGGAACAGTCAAAAGATCCACGCCCTTGAATAAGCAATGACTGTTAACAGCAAACCAATGTCAACAAAATTTCTGTATTTTTTTCAGCGCAAGAACTGCAGCAATACTATTATTGCGTAAAATCCATTTTCTTTTCTTCTTTTACCTGTGGTGCGTTTACCCATTTGAAGGGGATGGAAGACAAGCCTTGTGCTATCTCCTGGCGACTTTTGTGCCACCAATCGTCCAATAGAACACTGAGCTCGTCGTCATAAGAAAAGGGCTCCTCTTTTCCTTTACCAACGGCTACATGAATAGGTCCATATAAACCTGCAGACCTTTGCATCCCGTAATGGGCATGGTAGAAATATGTACCCGGCTACATTACAACACATACACAACATATGAATCTCAATCCAAATTTTCAATTAGTTAAGATGTGATCAGAATTCAAAAGGAATAGGTACTCACTCTATCTACTGTAAATTTGTAAATGAAAGTCTGTCCAGGTAAAATGGCGCATTGTGTGATTGCTTCAGCTCCATCATTCCATGGAGTCCCAATCTGTAAGCAATCCATTAGACGGTTCGGTCATTTTGCAGCAAAAACTATGACAAACATGAAAGTTTTTTGACAATCCATGATTATATGTATGATAGTTTTTGGAAATAATTATGGGGTTGATCTGTTGAGATTCGTTCTGTCATTTTTTTTTTTTTTTTTTTTGAGATTTGAGTCTAAACAAGTTTCACGTCTGTAAATTATTCTTGATTTATCGGAAAACAAGTTTTAGCTGTTATTTAATGGTAAATGAGCTGCGGTTTAATAATAAAAGACTCCAAATAAATATCATAAAAGTCATATAAATATTGATCTAACAACTGGATGGGAACATTCTATTTTATTCAATTTGATGACAACTTTCTTTTTTCATTTACATTGCTTTATGTTTTAAATCTGTATGCAAATATTTTATAATCACAAATTACTTAATTTCTTTATGAAAAAAATCTAAATTTGTATTAGTTTATTTCATTCCATTATTTAGCACTTATTATAAATTCTTTAATCTAGTCACATGCATCAAGAATCTGCAGCCCATCCATGCACAAAAACATATCTAACATATTAACAAAAATCCTCATAATAAATAAGTTTAAACACCACACAATTTATTCCAAAAAAATCCAGATATATTTAGGAATTTCTTTTGAATACCTGGCGAATTCCGTGCCAATGAATGGCGACGTTCTCAGTGGGTAAATTGTTAGTGAGCTTGACATAGATGAGGTCTCCTTCCTGAGCAAGAATAGCTGGACCTGGGAACTCGCCATTCATGGTAAGCACCATCTTCTCATAACAATCGGGGGATTTATACTCGTACCTTACATTCCATCTATAATGACGAATTCTTGAAGCGTGTATACAGAGTGGCACCGTCACAAGCAATGTAAATGTACACCATACAAATAAATTATGCATGAATTCTCCTGGCCTATTCATGTCTCAGCAATATAACTAGAAACAGAAGCTCAGCAGGAGGCCCTTTGATTTAAGCAGCTAGGAAAATAGGTGAGATGTAATCGACATAGATCTTGATGTATTTAAAGTTCTGAGGAAATTTACACTCAAGTATTATTTAGTTTAATGATTCAGTTTAATGGTCAAACAAGTCAATCTCAATTTTAGTCTCGTCCACATTATTTTCATTGACGAGAATATATAATCATTTAAAATTGAATTGGTCTAGAGTGAAATTTTTGAATAGGTCTCCAGCGGAAAGTTGGAACTGTTCTTCCACAATAGATACGTTTTCCTAAAATCATCGCCTTCAACTGCGTCACGAAGCATCCTCGAAATAAATTCTTCAAAGATCTGATCATTTTAAATTTTAAGCCAGTGAATTTGTTTGAGAGCTAGGGAAGCTACCTCCTTTCAACATAGCATTTATTGAAAGAATATAAAAGCTAACAAAAATCACTTGACTAGAAATAAAAAATAAACGCGTTGATAGTTCAATTTATGAGCATAATAACTAGATAATATGACTGAAAGTGATTGTAATAAGATTTAGTCGTTTCGTACATTGGTTTATGTTGAGTAAATTGTTAGTAGAAGGTTGGTTGTTTGAAATTTGGGCTTTCCATTGGTTTTTTGGTTTAAATGATTTATGCTTATTTACATACGGTAGGGTTATATGGTAATTTAGAGTTGTTTGATTTTATTCAAAGAGTTTTCAATGACTTTAGAGAAGATGTAGTTAGGTTCTTCAAAATTCATTTAATCAATCTTATATCATTTGAAGATTTGGTCTTTGGTAACATATATAGTTTAATATAATTTTTATGTCATTAGGGTGTTATCACAATAGAAGTAGCTTTCTTACTTAAACAATGGTTGATTAGTTATAGATGACTATGTTTACTTATTTTCTTGAACCATAGATTTTAGGAACCCGAAATGCTTGCTCTCTTCCTAAGATTTTTCACCTAGAAAGAGAGAGATTAGGTTCCTAAAATGCACATGTTTCATTCAAATTAGGATGCGTGCAATGTAATATGATGTAAATGAACTAGAATAAATGTAATTGATTGATTAAAATGATTTAGAATGAATACAAAGTTGCAATTTATGCTATTTTGAAAATAGTGTGATATGCAAACTACTATGAAATATGAAGAAATAGAAAGAAATATGCAGAACAAAAGGTATAGGGTTAAATCTGAGTGCACCTAGATGATGTGTGAGCTTTCTAAAATGTCTGGAATGCTGATGATTTTTTTTTATTTTTCACAGTGGGACTCATTCGCCAAGGGTGGCGAATCAGTCCTTCGACTAGTGAAAAAGTGTCAGAATCTGATTTTGGACAGCCGAGAGTTGATTTCTGACAAAATGTAGATTTTTAGATTTTAGGTGGGACTCATTTGCCAAGGGTGGCGAATCAGTCCTCTCCAAGATTCTTGAAAAGTCAAAGGTCAACATTGATTCTCCAGATCTGGAAATGACTGAATATTAGGTTGTTGGGGTCAATTCTGCAAAAACGGGGTTGAAAGTCACTCAAATTGCTTGAATAGATGATGAATTGATTTGAAGAGCCTAGTTGACTTGAAATCCACTTTTCAACACCTTTGAACATGTCAAATCTGCAAAACAAAGGCTACAAAGACACATGCAAAGGGGAAAAATGTCAAAGGGTTAGTGAATAGGGGTTTGCCTTGGTCAAACCCCACTTTGGTAATCAAACACAATAGAAATGAATGACATGCATAGGAAATGATAAATGAATAACATGAAAGTATTGCAAACTTACCACATCCTTGAATATGCAAATCTGAAGTGATGTCAATGGCTACTCCAAAGTGCTTGAGTTGATGATCCAAGATCCTTGAGTGCTTGAAGATTGCTTGAATTATGAATGTTTGAATGAATGAGTGAATGGGAGATGTAAAATGAGGTTAACATAACATATTTATACAAATATTGTGCCTTACTATCTATTCATACCTCTTCATAGGCCGACATGAAGTGAATTTGAGTAAAATCCTGAAATTTTTTTTGAAAAAAATTGAATTTAGGGCCAAGGGGGACTCATTCGCCACGCTTGGCGAATGAATCCCACTTGGGACCCACAGCCAAGTGTCAGGAAAAATGTCATGTTTAATGTTGTTTGTAGGGATAGGACCCAAAAATACACTTAATATAAGCATATGAGGGCATAAAGAGATAAAATAAAGTATGAGAAGGGTGTAAATAGTGAAAATATGCCTAGAAAAGCATGAAATCTTGTTACAAGACTTTACAACATTTCAAAATAGGACTTGTTGATGAGTGAAAAAGTGGGTTTTAGGTGAATTGCATTAAATAGAGACTAGAAGAATGTAGAAATGTCTTACAACACTTCACAACACCTTCACAAGATGTCGTTCTTTGAGTTTTATCACCAAAATAAGCATGTTCAAGTCAAGATACATCATAAAATAAAAGCAACATAGCTCCAACACTATGAAACAAGACCTAAAAGAACATGAAAATGGAAAGGGCCCATTTTTCTATAGTACATTTAGCTCCCACTTTAGTGAGAGAAATTTGCTTTCTCGCGCTAAAGTAGCAATGAACATCGAGAAGAGGGTTCAAATGCACTTACATTAGCAAGATGAAATACAACAAACAAGAGGGATGATCACACCCCGAGGACAAAGATCCCATGAGAAACTAAACATAAGGATAAAGGAAGACACAAGTATTGAAAAAAATTGAGTGAAGCTTCAATCATCAATCCAACTAGTTGTGAAAAGAGATCTAGGCTAATTGTTTGAAAAAGAGAATGAATGTGTACTCACTCTAGGGCCGCAAAACTAGTTGTCCACAGGGTGAGAAAGCTCAAAAAGTAAGATGCATACGCTAGTTGGTATGCACTCACAAACATGCAAAAGATGGCTATGGGGAAAATTCATGCTGCTAGTTGGGCTTCCAATCAACCATGCTAAAGCTATACCCATTTGATAACTTTAACAAGGTACCACAAAGCCAAAGAAAATGCAAATGTTGGTTTAAGTTTTTTATAAGTAAAATAGGATGGCACCACAGGCATGCAAGTTGTGTTATGCAAGGTGGCCAAACAAATAAGACAACTCCACAAGCATGCAAGTTGTGTTATGCAAGGTGGCTGAATGAGAATGTTATGTGTAATATGTTCAAAGGAGTCTTGTTCAGTTTATGCAAGGTCAGTCACTTAGGGAACATTGTGTCTAATGTCTCCAAAAGAGGACCAATCAAAGAATAGTATATTTGCAACTTAGGGGATGTAGTGCATCACATCAAACCACCAAGAGGAAAGTAATATGCCAAGAAAGATCACACTTATGAAGGAAATCACACCCAATATCATCCAAAAAGTGACAAATGAATCACACAAATGATAAGGATTCACTAAGAATGAAAATAAAATAATGGTAATGTATGCCTCCCACTTTAAAGGAATTGATACACATTGTTCTGTGAGCAATTACTTGAAAGTAGAGAAGAAAGGAAAAATGAGAAATAAAAACAAGACATGAGAGCCAACTTGGAAAGCTCTATGCCAAGTCATATGTTTCAAAGTTAAGCTGTGTCATGTCAAGATGGAGGAGAAAAGAGAGGAAAGAAGGGAGTTTCCCCCCCCAGAAAACAAAGCACACCAAACACATAAGGGATCTATGGTTTTGGGGTCAGTATGTTCGTTGCTACAATGTATGTTTGTGAAAGATCTCGGAACTATCATCATTCCCCAAAGCACATACAATTGGAAGAATGACACAAAGAGAGTGAAAGCAAAGGAAAAACAAAGTCCATTTTGAGTCAATGTGGAAGAGACGTTTCAGTCTTGATGCTTTGCATTATTCCCAAAAGGAAAACACAAGCAAAAAGACAAAAAAGAAAATAATTTTTTTTTTCTTTTTTGGGTCAACATGAAAGATACATTTCGGTCTTAATGCCTTGCATCATCCCAAAAAGGAAAAACAAAAGAAAATATAAAGGAAAAGAAAGAGGTTTTTGGGTCACCATAGAAGAGACTTAGGGTGTCTCTATACGTTGCGTCATCCCCAAAGGAAAAACAAAAAACAAAAATGAAAAAGACAAGGACCATTTGGGTCAACATGGAAGAGACTTAGGCATCTCTATGCTTTGCATCATCCCCAAAGGAAAAACACAAAACAAAAATGAAAAAGATAATCATGAAAAATAGAAGAATAGGGATACATATAGAAGTGTACAATGAGAAGGAGACATCAAACACATGATACAGGGGAATACAATACGCACATGAAAAGAAAAAGGAAAAATGAAAAATACAAGCAATACAAATGTAAGTCAACCATGAACTAATTTATTATTTTCTCAGTCTTGGATGAAGAAGTATAAAAAGGAATAACAAGGTTAAGAGAGGACAAACAAATGAATTACAATGACAAGGCTAACAATGTCTTGCCTCCCATAAAGTGTAAAAGAAAGAATGAGCTAAGATGAGTGATGGGAAAGGACCATGCAATAGTGAGAATGGGAAATTATACAACTAAAGCATGAAAGGATAATGGGGTTCTAAGGGATGAGGGGAAAAGGGGAAAACAATCAGTGTCCATGAAGTGATACTTTTTGAGTATTTCGTTCAAGGTCCAATAGTCTTTAGTTTCATGTCCAAGAATATGATGATATTTGTAATATGGTATGTTGGAATCATGAGGATGAATGGCTAGTATATTTGAAGGTGGTAGAAGGATAATACCTTTGTTTAAAATCAATTGAAGTCACCATTCACATTCAGGTAGAGGATGTGGAGGAAAATTTATATTCTTCATTTTGTATGGTTGTTTACATTTACTAGGTTCTCCTTTTTCATGAATAGAAGGAGGAAGGGGACCCATAGGGATCCTAACATCCTTGTCATTAGAAGGAGAGAATGGTTGTTCATGGGGAAGGAGAATGTTCAAGTTAGGAGGAGGATTCAAGACCACTATACTAGCATCCCGGATTCTCCTAGGTTGTACAGGATGTTTGTTAGGATGAGAAGGATCTTGATATCCCAGTCTTGTTTTGTGTGCTTCAATTGATTTTTGTTCAAAGAGTTAATGAATTTCATGTTCATGTTTTATGTCACAACCTTGTTTACTTAATATAGTGAATCCTCTGCCATATGTTTCTTCAAGGTTCATAGGATTGTTCGTGACTTTGTGCTCATAGAATGGTTGGGATTTTGGTAGTTGAGAGGAACTAGTATCACTTGAGGGAGGAACCATAGGTCATGTGTTGATTTTGGTATGTAAATAAACAAAGTGATTAGTTGATGCAACATTGGGAAGGTCTTGTGATCTCATAGAGGGATAAAAGGTTGTATTGGCTTCGAGGTTGTTGAGGCAATCATTATAGAACTTGTTCATGCTAACATCATCTACTCCAATGATGTACAATTCATGAGGAGGAAAATCATGAGGAGTTAAAGGAGTGTGAGATTGTAAAAATGTCATTAAGGTCACAACAAAAGGTACAATTGGACATGTCTACCAATGATTCCAGGGAATGCCAAAACTTATTGAATGAAAAGAACAAAGATGCAATAAATGAAGACAAACATAGAGTCTATTACTGGGAATAAAATGTAGAAAGGGGAAACAGGAATGCAGAAAAATGCTAAAAACAATGCAAGATTGTTGTCTAAAATGTGCAGAAGCACTGATTCGCCCTAGGTGGTGAATGAGTCCCAGGATGCAATTTTTTTGTACTTTTCAGAATTTTAAGAATGGATTATAAGCTTTTTAGAATGCAAGGATAGGAAAAAAATGTAGAATTTCAATTTTTTCAATGAATTTGAATGCAAGAATGAAAACTAAATGAGTTTTTTACTAATGCAAAATGAAAGATCCTAGAATGCAATAACCAATTCAATGTCCTAATTGAATGTTAATGCAAATGAAAACTAGGATGCAAGATATGAATGCAATCAAAAGTTTAAAAATGTTCAAAAGTTGGGTTCACCAAAATGAACCATAGATTTTAGGAACCCAAAATGCTTGCTCTCTTCCTAAGATTTTTCACCTAGAAAGAGAGAGAGATTAGATTCCAAAAATGCATATATTTCATTCAAATTAGGATGTTTGCAATGTAATATGATGTAAATGAACTAGACTAAATGTAATTGATTGATTAAAGTGATTTAGAATGAATGCAAAGATGCAATTTATGCTATGTTTGAAAACATAGTGTGATATGCAAACTACTATGAAATATGAAGAAATATAAAGAAATATGCAGAACAAAAGGAACAGGGTTAAATATGCACCTAGATGATGTGTGAGATTTCTAGAATGTCTGGAATGTTGATGAAATTTTTTGATTTTTCATAGTAGGACTCATTCGCCAAGGGTACCGCATCAGTCCTCCAACTGGTGAAAAAGTGTAAGAATCTAATTTATGACAACCAGGAGTTGATTTCTGACAAAATTTATATTTTCATATTTTAGGTGGGACTCATTTTCCAAGGGTTGTGAATCAGTACTCCCCAAGATTCTTGAAAAGTCAAAGGTCAACACTGCTTCTCCAGATCTAAAAATGACTGAATATCAAGTTGTTAGGGTCAATTCTGTAGAAAATGGGCCGAAAGTCACTCAAATTGCTTGAATAGATGATGAATTAATTTGAAGAGCCTAGTTGACTTGAAATCCACTTTTCAACACCTTCAAACTTGTCAAATATGCAAAACAAAGGCTACAAAGACACATGCAAAGGGGAAAAATGTCAAAGGGTTAGTGAATAGGGGTTTGCCTTAGTCAAACCCCACTTTGGTAATCAAACCCAATAGAAATGAATGAAATGTAGAGGAAATGATAAATGAATAACATGAAAGTATTGTAAACTTACTACAACCTTGAATATGTAAATCTAAAGTTGAATGTCAATGGCTACTCCAAAGTGCTTGAAAGTGCTTGAGTTGATGATGCAAGATACTTGAGTGCTTGAATATTTCTTGAATTATGAATGTTTAAATGAATGAGTGAATGGGAGATGTAAAATGAGGTTAAAATAACATATTTATACAAATATTGTGCCTTACTATCTGTTCATACCTCATCACAGGGCAACATGAAGTGAATTTGAGAAAAATCCTGAAAGAAATTTTGAAGCAAATTGAATTTCGGCCAAGGGGGACTCATTCGCCACCCTTGGAAAATGAGTCCCACCTGGGACCCACAACCAAGTGTTAGGGAAAATGTCATGTTTAATGTTGTTTGTCGGGATATGACCCAAAAATATACTTAATATAAGCATATGAGGGCATAAAGAGATAAAATAAAGCATGAGAAGGGTGTAAATAGTGAAAGTATGACTAGAAAAACATGAAATCTTGTTGCAAGACTTTACAACACTTCAAAATAGGACTTGTTGATGAGTGGAAAAGTGGTCTTTAGCTGAATTGCATTAAATGGAGTCTAGAAGAATGTAGATATGTCTTACAACACTTCACAACACATTCACAAGACATCATTCTTTGATTTTTAGCACCAAAATAAGGATGTTCAAGCCAAGATACATCATAAAATCAAAGCAACATAGCTCCAACACTATGAAACAAGACCTAAAAGACTATGAAAATGGGAAGGGTCCATTTTTTGACGGTACATTTCTTAAACCAAAAGAGGGGTAAAAATTTATTCAAAGCAAGGGCACTACACACACCTACCTATCTCCACTAAGTGGTCCAAATTTTCTAAAAAATCTAGGGGTAATTGACCCTTTCCACAATGTTCCAATTTTGCAAGTGATCAAAAGCCCATTTGGCAAAAAAATCCGCAACCCTATTCCATTCTCTAGTAATGTGGCAGAAAGCTAAAGATTCCAAGGAAGCACATAGATTAAGAATCTATTTTATAATTACATCCAAATAAATACTAACATCCTCTAACTATTGCCTCTTCAGCAAAGACACCACCACTTGAGAATCAGATTCACAAATGATCTGTCTCCACCCAAGAGTGCAACTGAGCTCCACAACATATAAAATGTCAAGAGCTTCCATCACATTGTTAGTAAACTAACCCATATAAACAAAAAAGATAAAATCAATAGTCCTAGAATTAATTTTCCCAAAACCCCAATATTAGCATGATGAAGATTTCCCGAAGAAGAACCATCTGTGTTTATTTTCAACACCCTGAGGAGGAGGACACCAATGCCCCTCCCTATTTATCCTCCAAAGAGGATTTTGACATTTATTTCTCATGATCTTGCCAACACCCTTAGAAACACCCCTATGAAGAGGAAGGTTGAGACAAGTGCAACAAGCAACATCTCCTAGATCCACACCCTCAGCAAAGTCACAATTAGCTGAAATAGTTTCTCCCAAAGAAAGAATAATTTTCCACCATAAATGTTGGACAACGAACTTCACATCTTGAAAAATCTTGTGATTCCTCTAGATAGTTAGATATGCTAGATAATAAAGGTTGGTCCAAGAGCCCAAGTAACTTGAAGAAAAGAAGTGTTAATAGGGGTCTTCCCCCACCGAGCAAAGAATATAGCCAAAGAAGAGACATGCAAGCAAGATTGGTTCCACATAGCCCACCATAGGTGTCAAAGCTTCCTAGAGAAGGAACATTGGAAGAAGAGATGAGAGACACTCTCCTCACTATGACAAAAAAAACACACATTGAGGGACCTAGAACCCTCACTTGTACAAGTTATTCCAAGTAAGATACCAGTTCTCGACCACCATCCACATAAAAAAATTGCACTTGTGCCAAGAAATTTTTTTCCACATATGCTTTTACCAAGGAACCCTAGTGTCCCAAAAAAATTTCCTAACCAACTCACCATAACTAGCTAAACTGAACACTTACAAGATAAATCAATGTTACTCCAATCCAAGACATCTTGCCCCTCCATGGAATTACATTCACACAATGCAAGAATCTGAGCTAACCCTTGCTTATCCTCCTCTGACCCAGCTGGCGTCCAATCCAAGGACTGCTTCCATGTCAAACTAGCAACCAACCCAATATTTTAAATAGCCTTATAATGCTCAATCATATTCCAACCTGCAACAGTAAAATGATTGCAAAGAGGCTAGAGGTGAGGGTAAGCAAAAAGAATAGGAGAATGACCATCCCAAGAACCCCACCAAAAAAAGAGCCTAAGAACCCGTGTGAAAGATCCAAAAAGCCCCTTCTTAATCAATTGAGGCCCTAATTTTAGAGTATGCCATATCATAGATTCCCTTCCTTCTAAAGGGAAACAAGGAACATTAAATGTGTTATCATCCTAAAGATACTTGTAGGTGAGAATACGGGCCCAAAGTTGATGTTGACTAGTACACCAATGCCAATATAACTTGGCAGCAAGATATTTCCCATTCAAAACAAAAAAACATAAGGCGAGGCCCATATCTTTCTGTGTTTGCACATAGTTTCTCACTTAACAAGACTCCACTTAGCCGACTGCAAGTTACCACTCAAAAGAAATTGTCGTGAAAGAGCATCAAATTCCCTATAGAAATACAAAGAAGTTGCTTGAAAAATACACCTATAAATAGGGAGAGCTTGAATAACATACTTCAGAAGAGTCGCTCTTGCAACAATAGAAAGCCAACGATGAGTCCAATGAGTGACCTTATTTCGTAGCTTATCAAAGAAATTTTTCTAAGAAGACCAGGGTTGCCTACCAATAGCAAGAGGTATTCCTAGATAGACAAAGAGAAGATACCCAATATGAAACCTCAAAATATTAGCAATCCGTTGTTGAATAGCTTACTTATTTTCTTGGCTATTGCTTTCCTTTTCTTCATAGTTGAATTTGCAAGCATAATAACACAGATAATATGGCTAAAAGTGATTGTAGTAAATTTTGGTTGTTAGGTAGATTTGTTTATGTTCAGTTAATTATTTGTAGAAGGTTAGTTGTTTGAAATTTGGCCTTTTCAATATTTTTTGGTTTAAATAATCTAGGTTTAATTAGATATGGCAAGGTTATATGGTTGGTTTGAAAAGTTTTGGAGAAGTTTTCAATGATTTTGTAGAGAATATAATTTAGATATGGGTAAATTGTTTCATTGTATTCAAATACCTTAGAGAGGTTGCTTTCAATGACTTTGGAGAAGATGTAACTACTTATTAACAATTCATTTAATCAACCTTATATCATTTGAAATATTTCATCTTTGGTAACATATAAAGTTTAATACGATCTTAATGCCATCAAAGTATTGTCACAATAGAAGTAGCTTTCCCAATTAAACAATTGTTGATTAGTTTCAGATAACTATGTTTACCTACTTCCTTGATTACCACTTTCCTCTTCTTAATTGAAAATCTTAAAAAAATTACATCCTTCAAACTTTTAATATAATATATTTTCTATGAAATCAAATACACAAAAAAATTGTCTTAAAATTATCATTGCAATTAAAAAAATATTTGTTTAACAAATTTATTTTTATTTAAAATATATTTAAAATTTTAAATAGTAAATAGCTTTTTTGACATTGAATGCTAACAAGAAATTCAAAAAATAATGTTCTAAAAGAATAAGTCATTTATGCATACATCTAAAATTGACACCATGTCAATTTTGATTTATTGCCTCTATAGTTGATCATTTGCATTAGACTAATTATCCAACTCTAGCTCTATTACTAATTAAATAATATACTATTATTTAATGGGAAAATTCACTATTCTCTCAATTCCATTTTTAATGTAAAATTGTTAGATTTTCCCTTCTTCAATGGTCTAATCTTGATAAATAAATATGAATTTTTTTTATCTATCTAGACCTTTAACCTCTCCCCATCTCAAAAATTAAATAGATACCCATATTTGTTTGATTGCCTATTTTGTGCAATTTTGATTTGTTCCCTAATTTTACATCACCTAATTCTTCTCTATATTTGTGCACATGCCTGAACAATGATTAATCAAGACTTTATTTGACCAATTCCCCACATGGGTACATTTTCATAAGTTTTACATCACCTAATTCTTCTCTCTATATATTATCTCTATCCTTGTAGGAGATTATCTATGTTCTTGTAGCAAACTATTTCTATAACAAAACTCTCCTTGTAATTGATTCTAAGATAAAGAATGTAGTTTTTCATAATTTAATTTTTAGGATAAAAAATGTATTTCATTTTACTCAAATTACTACATTTAGCCCTCAAGAAAAGAATCAATGCACCTTTCGCAAGTTTGCATCCCAAATTGACATAGGAACAAAATTTATCCAAGACTTGAATCAAACTATTGAAGTAAATTTATTATCTTCGGTTTGTTCTCAACAATATCAAGTAAAAGTATCCTTACTTATCACATAAAAACCAAATAAATTTTGATCTGGCAACTGGATGGGAACATTCTATTTTCATTTGCAGTGTTTTTTGTCAATTTGATGGAAAATTTCTTTTTTCATTTGCATTACTTTATATTTTAAATTTGTATGTAAATATTTCATAATCAGATAATACTTCATTTCTTTGAAGAAAAAATCTAGATTTTTCTAATTTTATTTCATTTCATTATTTAGCACTTATTATTAATTGTTTTGAAGAAACCTACAAAAATAAAGGATTAACAACAAACACTAATGATTTCAGAATGTAATGGTATTGTATTTATCTTAGTATTGACAATGAGCTCAAAAATTCATTATAAAGAATGAGGATGAGTAAATACATGCCACAAGAATAGGCAATCAAATGCCATGGATTGAGGAGAGGACTCTTCATCCTCCAATGGTGGTGAGTTGCTCTTCCCTATGAAAGGGAGAGGTGTCGAGAGGGATTGGACACCTCATGGGAAATGAGTCAAGAGTCAAATCCAACACCCAACTAGACTTAAATTAGCCTAACTAGAGTAGAATACACTAACACCCCCCCTTAAGCATAGCTTTGATGGGTATAGAAGAAATGGGTTCCAACTACTAGCTGAATGAGGTTCCCACATGTACAAAAAACTTTCTCAAAAGGCAGAGAAAAGGAGAAAACCTAGCAATGGGAACAAAATTCCTCTCCAAAAGAGAAATGAAACAAAAAAAATGTACAAGTGAAAGAAGAAGAAAGATAGGAGTACAAAAGACCCCCCAATAACTACTTCTATCACAAAAGTACAACAAATATTCCCCCCACAGGGGAAAAAGAGAGACTAGAGACACCCCATAAGATGATGGATCTTGCAGTCCTGAGTGATGCTCAATGAAGAATGTTGAAAGTGATATGAAAAAATCAAACATGTTTTCCTTGTGGAAGAAGGAAAACTATAGAAAGGTGCATAATATCTTTCCATGTGAGAAGAACATAAGTCTTTGAATGTTGCACATAATTCAGAGACTACAGTGAAATCTCTCGAAGCTATAGTGAAAACATTGGTGGAATAAGAACATAATTAGGAGATAGAGGAACAACATCCTCCAAGGTGATAATAGCATGTCTATCATCAAAATTGTTTACCAACTTTGTAAAATGGAACTCACTAAACAAGTCTGATATGCTTGCCAAGTAGGCATCCCAATCAAATGCATCAATAACACATATGTGTCGATCCTATTGTCTTGAATCATGAGAAAACAAGGCTGATGGAATACTCAAAGTTGACAAAGCAGTAGATGGAGAAGAGATAATATTAGTAGGTGTGGGAACCAATGAGGAGGATACAACTCCAAGGTTTAAACAACCAAACTAAGTCTCCTTCTGATGAATGAAGGTATCAATGTCATCTATACTCATATCATCATCAAAGTTGGAAGAACCAAATCAAGAAAAAGAATGCACTCTAGAACCATGACTAGCATGTCCTATAGCAATGATGGCCTTACTTTTCAAATCTTTGATAATCACTAAAGTGGGTGTGAACTTAATTGTTTTCCTTGAGCAAATATGTGTGATCTGATAAATGGAAAGGAGATTGGTGGATAAAGATGGATCATAAAGTACATCATGAAATATCCCTTCACGAAAATCAATGGATCCTTTTCCACAAGCTATAATAGACACATTATTCCCTATAAGAACTGGAGGGAATGAACATGGCTCAAATGTAGAAAAAAACTCCTAAGGGGTAACCATGTGGTGTGAAGCCCCTGAATCAAGAAGAAAATTATGTGAAGTATGATGCGTTGAAGCAAGAAGTTCCATACCTTTACCTTTCTCTCATTTATTTGATGATGGAACATTAGAAGAGCCACTTGACTTAATTTTGGACAATTCAAGTTAAGTTTGTTTAATTAGATTCTTTAACTCATCTTGATTCTTTTTGAAGTATTTTCTTTCTTCATGTCCAAGATTTTTACAATAAGTACAAGTAGGCCTTTCCTTAAAAATTTTCCTTTTGAGGAAGAAAATGGATTATCTAATTTGGTGTGTTCAACATGATCCTTAGGTTGTTTATGTGACTTATATGGAGAAATTTTTTGTTCATTTGCAATAAGAGCTTTTGACTGAGATGTCTTCATTGTACCCACTTGAATTAACTTTGACTGTTCTCGCATGAGTGATGTGGCAGAGTCATCAAGAGAGGGAATTGTTAATTTGGATTCCATAACATCTTTAGTAGCATAAAATTTAGAAAAAAAGATAGAATAATCAGGACCAAGCTTGTCAAGTAGAGAAATAATCAACTGCTCATATTTCTTCTCAATACTACACTGCTTTAATTGAAGCCTTAAATACTTAATTTTTGTGAGGAGGTCTTGGATACTATCGAAATCAAAAGGATTAAGGTATATCAGCTCATTCTCTAGATGATGACTCCTAAGTGTGTCTTGCTTACCAAACATGAGCTCAAGATGGGCCCAAACTTCCTGTGGAGTGTTACAAGACTAAATGTGAAACAAGAGATCAGGAGAGATAGAAATGAAAAGAGTACAAATAGACTCATCACATCTATTGAACCACTTCCTCTTTTTTGCAACAACACCTGGTTCAAGTTCTTTACCCATGGTGACTCGATACAACCCCAACTTCTTGAGAGTGATCTTCATCTGGATTTTCCACTTGAGAAAGTTTGAGGTAGTGAGAAGAGTTACATGACTTTTATCCATGATTGTAGAAAAAATACAGACTTGAGAGAAGAAATTATAGTAATAATGCCAAAAATAAAAGAATAATATGCCTCTAAGAGAAAGAATTTTTTTATCTTGGATTATAATTTTTACAGATCCAAATGCCACATATTCATGCCACACATTCACAATGGTCAAACAAGGAAATGTGTTCCCTTGCAAGCATGCAAATAAACATTCTTCTATGCAATTGAACACACCCTTGGGAGGTCTCTGGCACTAAATTCCAATGTAGATTTGAGAGCCAAAATGCCATGGAATTTTTGCACCTCCTCCTTTGGTTGGCATCCCTCCCTGTTGAATACAATCTAGCAAGAAATGAAAGGAGATGAAATAGTGAGTAAAACAACAGGGTAGATTGCAAATCGTGTCTCCTTCCTAATTTCCATGTGCCTCTTTAGAGCGCACCCAAGGTCAATGATGGCTTGATAAATAGACAAATGCCCCTCCAATCACAAACAACTATTTAATCACCCAAATTGAGATATTCGACTACCTCTCTATTTTGAATCAGGTCACCCCTCTTCAACAAAGATTTTGAGCTTGAATCATCCTCTGAATAGCCAACTTCAATCTGAGTAGAGAAATCGCAATGCCAAAATTCTTGTGGATTTAGGATGTATGAAAAAGAGAAAAAAACTAAAAAATAATGCACGAAACTAACTTTTGGATCTAAGGAAATCCTCCATTGCTTTGATACCATGAAGAAACCTGCAAGAACAAACATTGATGATTTTAGAATGCAATGATATTGTATTTATCTTAGTATTGACAATGATCTCAAACCCTTGGGTAGGTGCACTAAGATGGTTCTCAAAAAGGGGCTTAAGTGACCACTTTTTTTTCTAAAATTAGGAAATACTGACCTTGGACATGAAATTGAGGATAGCTACACTCAAAATTTTGAGATGGAAAAAAAACAAGGATCGAAGTGCTCCGAGTCTATTTTCTAAACTACTAATTTATTTTGAAAATGGTTGAGATTAAGGGGTTCAAAAGAGGGATGTACACAAATTTTTGTTGTTTTTGTTAGAAAAACATAACATAGCAAGTCTTATATGACCCTAGCATAGTGAAATTTTTTGTATTATTTTTAAAATAACTATAGTCAGAAGCTAGCTAACAATATCTAGTTGATGCACGATTTTTCTAATAATTTTTTAATGAATATTTTATTTTTTACTAATTTTCTAAGTGGGAACTTCCTAAAAAGCATAATTTTGGCCGTGCTCCCCTTACAAATTTTTGAAAGTAATAGATTTTTTTTAATTTTATTTTTTAAAATTTGTAGAATGGAGTCTAGTTTCTAAAAATGTAATTTATTTGAAATTTTGATGAATGGTTAATTTATAACAAAAAAAACACCAAACACTACTTTTTGGAAAAAAAGAACATACAAACAAAAAAATTATGGATGAAAGGCTTAACATTGTCGAAAAGTGAAAAAAATTACATCATTGGAAGATAAGAGAGAACCTAAGATTACCCATGTGTTCTATTTTGTCGATATTGAACCAGATGCAATCTTGATGGTGAGCATGGACTCGGTTATGTGAAAAATTGTAGAATTTGTAGAAAAATGACTCTGGTCATTGGGAATTCCCTCCAATCCTTTGGGTTGGTATTCCAAGGAAAATACCAACACATAACAACACATAACATGCTCATGAGTGCATTATGTGTTAGTTTTGACATTTTTTGCTTCTTTGGGGAACATGTCTAGCAACACATAACATGCTCATGTTATGTCTTCATTTAGTTAAATGCCACTTTATTGAATGTTTTTGGACATGTTTGTATGTATATGTATGCTGGTGTGTCATGTATGTATTCCTATATTTATGTATAAATGCTTGTGGGAGAGGTGTGAGAGAGGGTGAGAGAGGGTGGGAGTGGAAGAGAGTGTGAGAGAGTGGGAGAGAGGGTGGGA
>VDFB02072274.1:12487686-12681646 GCA_007258455.2 Sequoia sempervirens | reverse complement strand
ATGGATTGATTACAGATTGGGACTCCATGGAATGATGGAGCAGAAGCAATCACACAATGCCCCATTTTACCGGGACAGACCTTCATATACAAATTTACAGTGGATAGAGTGAGTATTCCTGTTGAATTCTGATGACATCTTAGCTAATTGAAAATTTGGATTGAGAGATTCATATGTGAATATAATTCTAAAGCTGAGATTAACAAAACTATAAACTTGACAAACTGTTTCATAAACTCATCATTTCCAGATAATTGAACTGAAAACTGAAAACTGAAAAATAAAAATAGCAGACAGGAAAAAATAAAGTTCGGCTGTATTATTTCTGTTATATTTCAAACTGTATTACAGGAAGAAGTCTCTATATAGAGAGTTTGAGAAACAACGCATAGAATTAAGAAAAGAATAAAGCAAAAAACAAAGCTTAAAAAACAAAGCCTACGCCGAACAGCTTTAAAGCTGGAAAAGCTAAAACTAACACAATGAAGACATACGCAGTATGCAAACTGCTTTTAAACGCTACTTTAAAAAAACTGTTTTAAAGCTAAAAGACTATTGACTTATTCAAATCTTCAATCTCCCCCTGAATGATCAATAGGGGTGAGTCCCAACTGATTTCTCAAGGCCACAAAACTTGGTGTAGTAAGAGCCTTGGTAAAGATATCAGCAACTTGCTCAGATGTAGGACAGAACTGCAACTCCACTTGTCCATCTTGAACCAAGTCACGGATGTAATGATGTCGGATCTCTATGTGTTTCATTTTGGCATGAAACACAGGATTCTTTGTCATGGAAATAGTGCTATTATTATCACAATAAATGGTGGTTGGATGCTCCTGAACCAAATGTAGATCTACCAATATCCTTCTCATCCATACCGCTTGAGAACTTGCTGATGATGCTGCCATGTATTCCGCTTCTGTTGAAGAAAGAGCCACCGTTGCCTATGTTTTACTACTCCAAGAAACAACTCCAGAACCAAGTGAAAAAACATATCCAGATGTAGACTTTCTATCATCCACTGAACCAGCCCAATCAGAATCTGTGTAACCAACTAACTCAAACTGTTTAGTGGGAGAATAATGAATTCCAAAATTTTGTGTACCACTCACATACCTCAAAATTCTTTTAGCAACTCGCCAATGAGACTCATGTGGATCCTGCATGAACCGAGAGATGAGGCTCACAGCATACATAATATCGGGTCTAGTGGTTGTGAGGTACATGAGACTACCAACCAAACTTCTATATAAAGTACAATCAACCTTGGGACTAATATCCTCCTTAGTTAATTTCTCACCAATTGCTATGGGGGTTGCAAAAGCTTTGCATGCCACCATTCTAAACTTCTTCAATAAATCAGCAACATACTTGGTTTGAGAAATATATATACCTTTTGATGTTTGTAGTACCTCCACACCAAGAAAATAGTGCATGAGTCCCAAATCTGACATTTCAAATTCTTGTTTCATTTATGCTTGAAACTTCTCTATGAGAGCTTTGTTGTTACCTGTATAAATAATATCATCAACATAAAGGCAAACTATGAGAATATCATTACCAATACGTTGGACATACAAGGTCTTCATGAAATAACTGTCAATTCTAGCATACCAGGCACGAGGAGCTTGCTTCAACCCATAAAGAGCTTTCTTCAACTTGTAGACTAAGTGTTCTTTTCCTTGAACTTCATAACCCATAGGTTGTTCCACATAAACTTCCTCATCTATATAACCATTAAGAAATGTTGATTTCACATCCATTTGAAATATTGGCCACTTGTACTGTGCAGCTACAGACAATATAATCTTTACTGTATCAAGTCTAGCCACAGGAGCAAAAGTTTCTGCATAATCCACTCCAGGAGTTTGTGCAAATCCTTTGGCAACTAATCTTTCCTTATGTCGTTCCACTGAACCATCAGCATGATATTTGACTTTGTAGATCCATTTCACACCAATCACCTGTTTATCTTTGGGAAGTTAAATATGCACTTATCTCTCCATTCATTCATTAACCAAACTTCATCATTCAAGCAATCTTCAACACTAAGGTCTTGGACATCAACTCAAGCACTTTGGGTTAGCCTTGACATCTACTAAGAAAGCATATTAAGGATGGGTAATTTCAACCTTTCTTGTAATGATTTGGATTTCCTATGCAGTCATTCACTATATGTTTTGATACCAGAAGTGGGGTTTGACCAAGGAAACCTACTTCACTAACCCTTGACTTTTTCCTTGTGCTGAGCTTTGTAGCCTTTTTTCCATGTTTGAGATGTTGAAAGGTTTGAAAAGTGGTTCAATCAACTAGGCTCTTCAAGGCATCATCATCTATCTCCATAATTTGGGTATTTCAACCCATTTTTATGTAAAATT
The DNA here is from genome assembly GCA_007258455.2 of Sequoia sempervirens. NCBI lineage: Eukaryota > Viridiplantae > Streptophyta > Pinopsida > Cupressales > Cupressaceae > Sequoia > Sequoia sempervirens. The sequence continues at coordinate 12,679,268 of VDFB02072274.1, read as the reverse complement.
TGACCCCAACAACTAGTTATTTCCAGAAAGTTGAAGCAAGATCCCTTTCATAAATTTGGGAGGATACCTTCCACCTTGGAAATGACACAAAAATTCCAACCAATTTTTTAAGAAATCAACTAACCATCAAAGATTTGACACTTTTTCACCAATTTGGGGATAATTCAACTGAAATGAAACTGAAAAATAAAAATAGCAGACAGGACAATCAAGGTGCATTAATTCAGTTCGGCTGTATTATTTCTGATTATATTTCAACATCTGTATTACAGCTTGAAAAGAAGTCTCCTAATGATATAAGAGAGTTCTGACCATTGAAACTAACGCATAGAATTAAGAAAAGAATTAAAGCAACTACAAACAAAGCTTAATAAAACAAAGCCTACGCCGAACAGCTTTAAAGCTGGAAAAGCTAAAACTAACACAATGAAAAGACACTACGCAGAATGCTACTGCTTTTTGTTCTATTGTTTAAAAAAACTCTTGCTAAGCTGACTTATTCACCTTGAGCCTCTGCTAAGGATGACTGTAATCCCATCATTAATTTCAACCTCTGCCACATTTTACGGAAGCTTAGGTCTGATTTTTTATCATGGATGCATGTAGCCGTTGGAATAAATTGGAAAAGATTTATTATGAGGAGTCCATTTTCGTTGTGACGACGAGCTCATATGTTCTCTATTGGATCGATTGGTGGCATGAAAAGTCACCAGGAGATAAGCAAAACAAAAAAAAAATAGCAGACATGTCTTCCAGAGTTTGAGAAACCCTTCAAAAATGGGCTAAAAAACGCCGAACAGCTTTAAGGTAAAACTAACAGAAGAAACGCTACTTTAAAAAAATGGATTTTCATATGTTGTGTATGTGTTGTAATGTAGCCGGGTACATATTTCTACCATGCCCATTACGGGATGCAAAGGTCTGCAGGTTTATATGGACCTATTCATGTAGCCGTTGGTAAAGGAAAAGAGGAGCCCTTTTCTTATGACGACGAGCTCAGTGTTCTATTGGACGATTGGTGGCACAAAAGTCACCAGGAGATAGCACAAGGCTTGTCTTCCATCCCCTTCAAATGGGTAAACGCACCACAGGTAAAAGAAGAAAAGAAAATGGATTTTACGCAATGATAGTATTGCTGCAGTTTTGCGCTGAAAAAAATACAGAATTTTTGTTGACATTGGTTTGCTGTTAACAGTCATTGCTTATTCAAGGGCGTGGATCTTTTGACTGTTCCCTTGCAAAATCAATGAGCAATTCAGCAGGGGATGGCAGTATCTGCAACTCCTCGAATCCACAGTGTTCTCCACATATTCTATCTGTTAAACCCGGCAAAACTTACCGTCTGCGCATTACTAGCGTAGCTTCTGTATCTTCCTTCAATTTTCTAATTGAGGTAAATTTCGTTTACCTTCATCCAGATTTTACGTAAATTTCTCGCTTGTTGTCCTTGTTTAAAGTAAACCAAGTATGCTGCTAAGGCCAACTTTTATTTTTATTTCTTTAGACATAGTTGGTGCGTTGGTGAATTGACCATAATATACCACTATTGTTTTTGTTAATTACAAAGACCATGTTAATTCATATAGTTTTAGCCCAGGGAAAACTCCTGTTGGATCTAATAAACCGTGAAAACCTTCTGTACGTTAATTATGCTATTGCTGATTTTGATTATGTTAATGAAATACAATACAGGGGCACAACATGACTGTGGTTGAGGCAGACGGGCACTATGTGGAGCCATTTGTGGTACAAGATCTCAACATATATTCTGGCGAAACATATTCAGTTCTTATAAAGGCAGATCAAGACCCTTCTAGAAATTACTGGGCAGCTCTTAATATACGTGGGCGTGAACCCAAAACACCCACAGGGCGTGCTATTTTTAATTACATTCCGAACTCTGCTACCATGTTTCCTCCTTCTATAACTCCAACTGGACCCCTCTGGAACGATTCTCAATACACCTTGAACCAAGCTAAATTATTGAAAGCCAGAGCAGGATATGAAGCACCCCCTCCGCTTCAATCCACCAGGCGTTTAATACTTCTAAATACACAGAATAAAATTGATGGCTATGTGAAGTGGGCAATCAATAACATCTCGCTTGTGCCACCCCAAACGCCATATCTGATAGCTCTCAAGTACAATCTAAGTAAGGCCTTCGATCAAACCCCCGCCCCAGAAAATTACCAGCCTTATAACATATTCAACCCTCAAAAAAATCAAAATGCAACATTTGGTAATCGAATCTATAAATTGCAGTTTAATTCCACAGTAGATGTGGTTTTGCAGAACGCCAACATTCTAGCCAACAATGCAAGTGAGATACATCCGTGGCATCTTCATGGCCATGATTTCTGGGTTCTGGCTCACGGAGAAGGGGCATTTGATCCCTTGAAAGACACAGACAAATTTAACCTGATAAATCCTCCAGTAAAGAACACTGTGCCTTTGTTTCGATATGGTTGGACGGCTATAAGATTCAGGGCTGACAATCCGGGAGTGTGGCAGTTCCACTGTCATATAAAGCCTCATTTCTTTATGGGTATGTCAGTTGTGTTTGCAGAGGGAGTGGATAGAATCTCAAGGCTTCACACATCTATAATGGGCTGTGGTGAAACCAAACGCTTTTTCAGGCCTTGATTGGCTTCAAGATCAAATTATTAATTGTGAAATTGATTGTCATAACACATGTTGAAGGGTTCATTAATTTAAAGAAAATAGGAATACGGGAGATTGGTAAGGCAATTATGGAACCATAAAAAAATTCAGTAATGTTAGGCATTAGAATTGAAATGGAAATAGTCAATGGTGGCAGGGTGCAATGGTTAAGTTGTTTTGTTATTCTTGTGATCAAGGTTCAAACTTCACTGGGATGTAATTATTGTCAATATTGGCATGGTGTGATGGTGAAATTGTTGTGTTGTTCTTCATGCCATCAAAGTTCAAACCCCATTGGGGTGTAATTGTTGAGAATTTATATTGGGGATGAGTTCCCCCTTTTGTGACATCACCGGTTCATAGCTTCGTGAAGACTATTTACAAGCATGTGTTTTCAACAATAGAAATTAGTTAATTTTTTTAGTTATTGTACCACAATGCAGCCTGTTGATTTATTTAATTTCTATATTGTTCAACTTGTGGCAATCTATAAACTTTTATTATGGCATGTTTGACCTATATAATCTCAAATCATTGAATTAAAGGGTATGTATATTTGAGGTCTTTATATTGGGCATCATTATATATAATTAAATTACATTAATCTAATTTATGTCACAAATCTTATATAAACACTTCAAAATTAATCACATAACATTGTAATATATTTTAATATAAACAAAAATTTATTTGTTAACATGATATGATTAGTGATTCATAATTGAATATAGAATGCAAATTAGATGCTCGTCCCAAAGATTCACCTCTAAAGTGATAACTTATCATATACATACATATTGAGGTTTTTAAATAATCAAAATATGATCCAATATATAGCTTCATTATTAGGGGGAGAGAAATATTCAGTGAATGTGATGTGAGTAGGCATATGGGGTTGCAAACATATATAAAAGCAATGCAAGAGAATTCAGCTCTGCAAGCAATCATAAATCAATTAAAAAAGTATTTCATTTCTTTGTTTTCATTTTTTTTTTGTTTCTAGTAGTGTCAATTTTTGGGTTGATGCTTTAGAAGGATATTTAGAAACAATTTAGGAAAAGTAATAACTGTGGTGTCAAAAATTGTCATCCTTGAAAATTTCACACTAGGTTTTGATCCCCCTATGTGCTTGGACTTATTATACATTAATTGTTCATTTTATAAACATTATTGGAAAATCAAACATGAGAAATTAAATCATACATTTAATATTTTTCTCTTCGACACTTTTGATTCCTAAAAAGAAAGAATTTGGTCTAGGGAAAGTTGTGCCCTAGACCCCCTAATTTGGCCCCAAATTCGAATATGTCGGTGTTAGTAATTTATTATTTGAATTTCCAATTTAAAATTTCAGCTATTAGTATTTGATTTTTGGTAAATTAGAAGAATTGCATATAAATACAAAGTATTTTTCACCATTGTAATCTTAACAAGAATCCTATCAATTTCAATTGAGCAAATCAAGTGTCTTAAAAGAATTCAAGAGAAGTGAAGACTAGAATTATCAAGATTATTGCAACATTTCATCATTCAAGCATAATTTCATATGTTATGTGAGTTTGGATTCATGTTTACATGCATTTTTTTATGTGTACTAACACTTGTAGGTCACCAAATCAAATCAATTCAAGCAACAATTAATCCTTGAAGGTGATGAGTGTGACTTTAGTCCATCAAGAGAATCATATTTGAGTGGTGAGTAGAAGCAAAATTGTCAATTCATTACCTATTTTTAATTACCCTCTATCCATTGAAGGATACAGTCTATTTTATCATAATTTTTCATTGTGGAAGTAGAAATACCAACATGGGGTTTGATTGAGGAAAGCCCCTATATGACACAACCCTTCCTCTCCTCCCATGTGTGTATATTGTAGATCAAAAGTGAGTTGAAGGAAGATTCAAGGATACTTTTTCATTCATGCACTCAAATCCTACAAGTTGACAAGTCACAAAATTTGTATTTTCTCATCAACAGATGAAGTTTCGACAACAAGACACATAAGATAAAAGTTACAGATTGATACCTTGAAGCCTACATTTTTAATTTTCAAAAAAAAAAAAAGGTTAGATTTGCACCAAATATAAATCCCAGGTTCCTCTATGTCTTCCCTCTATATTTTTGGAATTGAAATTTGTCTAGATCTACATCCAATTTTTCATAAATTGTAAAGAATGCTACATTTACATAGTTTTTATAATTACATCATTGCATTTATAAAATTACTCATGTTCAAATTCACATCATCAATCCACACACACACATTCATCACCACACAATTGGATTAAAGCTTTGATTCATCATTTTGGCTCTCCTTAAGAGGTTTGTAGCCAAGTGATTTTTGAGGTCATATTTAATCTAATTCATATCACAAAATTGGGAAGAGGGTCTCAAATCCTTTTCCCAACCAAACATATTTGGTTAACCTACTTGTTTTAAACACTTTATCACCTCTAAAATTTGAAGCTATCAATTCCAAAATCTAAAATAGATCTTAGAGTGCTTACATTCTTCATTTAGGCTTGTATATTCATCACAAAATATATTGAAAATGCAAAAAATTTACATTACATTTGCATCTAGGGTTAAATTCAGTCTTTACAAAATAGGCCTAGTCCATGTTTGCATTGATAAACTTCCAATAGGATTGAAATCAAATCTGAAAGTGTTCAGAACATTCATTTAGGAATTTATATGTACTGAAAAAGTGGAAAAGTGAATTGTTATTTTTGCAAATCATACAAGATTTCAATTTTTAGAATTGTCACTAGATAATATTTGTTCTTTACATTCTAAAAATTACACTTCCAAGTTGCATTAATCATTAAATATTTTGGAAATTTCTTGCATAATGGTGTTTCATATTGTAAAATCACAAATCTATTAAATTTTGAAAAATTATTTACCATCACACCTAAATAGTCACATAAAAGAACACTTAAATACTATAGAACACATCCAAACTTTGATTTTAGTAAAAGAACTTTTCTAGACTTCTAGGGAATACTATGCCCTAGACCAGTTAGATTTAGCTCAAAATTGGATCACAAACCTATTTTTGTGTCTTCTATGTGGCTTTTCTTTTTTATTTTTCACTTTGTGTAGTTTGATATGGGTGTCCTATACCTTTCCTATATAGTAGGCTTACTCAGGCATTGTGAAACTCATATGAGCCTTATGACCCAGTGTCCTACTGCTAATACCCCTTATGAGAAAAAGTTCCAAACTTATGGCATCCCATTTTGTAACTACATTCATTGTGGAGCATAAGTCCTCTAACTCTTTCACACAAGGTATGGCTTCAATCCAATCCATTTTGGGTTCCATACCTCACCACATATTACCTATTACCACCTCACAACCTAACATTTATGGAGACTTCGAGATCGCTATTACACATGTTCCTGGAGATAAGCTAAAAAAAATAGAAAAGGATATGGAAGGTTTTAAATATTATTTAAGTATTGAATCCTCAGTGGGAGAGACAGTACCTATTGTAGATAGCCATAGGGTGTTGATAAATATTCTCAAGGAATAGAAGTCTTATGTAGTCTAGCTCACATTGTAGATGCTAACTTCCCTACTGTAAACAAAGATTTTGGCTTCCAATGCCTTTCTTACACTTTTAGGGTTTTTTACCTAAAAGGAGATAGATGGCCAAAATGGGAAATGTCTACACTCAAAATCAATGCAAGGATGGATGAATTATGTCTAAATGCAATGTCCTAATGCAATAAACTGATAAAAGAAATGATTTATCAATGTAAAACCTAAGAAATACAAGTTGTTTGAAAACACATTGTGATATGCAAAATGATAGATTAAATACAACAAAGAACAAGATAAAGATGCTAAACAGAAATTGTGCACCTAGAAACTAATGAAGGATGAAATGAAGATTGCAGATGCCTCTGAAATTTTGAAAAATCTATTTTTCTATCCAACTAGGACATTTACGCCAAGTTGGGCAACTTAGTCCCAAATCTAGGAAACTGCTCTAAAGTCTATTTCTACCAAATGGGTATCTAGAACTGCAAAACCCTCTGACAAACAACTGTAGTGGGACTAAGTCACCACTGTTGATGACTTAGTCCACTTTGGCTTTTTTGAAAATCTGAAGGTGGAGTCAGAAGCTCTCGGTCTGCACTTTTTTCTCCTACAAGTGTCCGGTTTTGGTTTTGAAACCCTAATTTATGAGGCTGTAAGTGAATTTTTTTGTAGATTTTGACCTTGCCAATAGGGAAATGATTCCAACAAGTTTGAAACCTAATCTTCAATCATGTTCAAGCCATCCAAGCACCTAAATATGCAATCACACAAAGGAAGAGAGAGAAAATGTTAATTGTTAGGGATTGGGGGTTTGCCTTGGTCAAACCCCGTTTAGGTAATTAAACCAAAATGATGAAATAAATTAATGAAGCATGAAACATGAAACAATGCAATTAGAAACTTGCCATGATGATGGATCTTGGATTGTTGCAACAATGGATGAAGAATCTTGCTCTTGAATGCCTTAGAAAGCTATCTCGATGAGTTAGAATGCTAAAACCCTAGCTTGCTTGACTTGTGATGGAGAATAAATGAGGAATAAATGATGAATGAGTTAAAGGTATCCTTTTATAGAGGAGAGTTAAGTGAATGGCTAGAATAAGGATCATGATCAAGGACCAAGATTAAATTAAAAAATAATTTAATCAAGGGTGGAGGTTAATTGAGAGAAGAAAGACATGGATAGATAAATACTTGAGGTGGAAGATAATATTGGCACAAAAAAAGAGGTGATAGGAGAAATTAAATAATAAATATTATTTAATCTGGGTGGCCAACATAGGAGAAAAAAATAAAATATTAATTTTATTTATGTCAAAAGAAAGGTGAGAACAAATTATATAATTAAATAATTAAAAATATTATTTAATTGGGGAGATAAAGAAAGGATAATAATTAAATAAATATAATAGTTATTTAATTATAGAGAGAAAAGACTAATGAATAATTAAATAATTAAAATAATTATTTAATTAGATAAGAAGAGGGAAAAACTAATTTTTGAATTAAAATAATATTTAATTCAAAAGTGAGGGGGAAAGGACCATTAGACTTAAATGCTTAATAAAAGTTTAGAAAAGTGTGAAATTCATTCACAATTCTTTACAATACCTTTACAAGACATGCATTTTATTCAATTTGCATGTGGGTTCAAGACCTAATGTGGATGTGGAAAACACCTCACAACATTAAATCAAGGCAATATTAAGTCTAATTTATCATCAATTATTCAAAAATCAAGCAAGGACAAAGGGATACTATTTTCGTGTCCACAATTAGCCCTCACTTAGTGAGAGGATGAACCTGCTTCAAACTCACACAAAAGTAGACATTCAAGAAGGATCCAATCATACCAATTCAAATGGAAAAGGATGAAAAAGATCAAAGGAGGTTGCACAAGCCCCCAGGATCTAAGATCCTAAGTCAAACCAACATGAGCACAAAAGAACACACACAAGGGTGAATGATTTGCAGGAAAACAAGATATGCAATCATGCAATGAAAAGAACTAAAGGAAAGAAAAATGAGTTGGATCAAAGATGCGCTCACTCTGGGGCCACGGAACTTCAGGTCCTCCACAGGGTGAGTTTTCCCAAAGAAGTGGTTTAGTGAGAAAGTCATGCTAGTGTGTTAGCTTCCCACCATATAATGAGAAAGTCATGATAGTGTGTCAACTTCCCATTATACTAACTATACCAAAGTTGTCCTCTTGATAACTTTTATAAGGTACCACAATGAAAATGCTTTGTTTGTTTTTTTGTAAATGTTTTTGAATCTTATATAAAAAATCTGTTTAAAAGAGATTTTGCTTTGTTCATGTAGGGTCTTCTTCTTAGGAAACATTGTGCCTAATGTCTCCAAGAGAGGACAAGTCAGGGTGTCAAATCATTTCCCATGGGATGCCTCGTTTGCATCATGCCATGCTAGTTGATCGTACACTCTTGAACGACATCAAACCCAATGACACCACCAAGAAAAGGACACATCACAAGAAAAAGAAAAATCACTACATGAATTTTGTAAAAAGATGTCGTCTATGTATTCCCCCACTTTAAAGCGGTTGCTACACCAACACTATGAGCAATTGCTTTAAAGTAGCCAATGATAAATGAAAGAAGACATGAGAGCCAACTTGGAAAGCCCTATGCCAAGGCATGTTTTTGAATTGAGCTACATCATGAATAAGATAGTATGTCACATGCGATTCAACTTAAGGCATGTCATACACATCCCAAGCTTGATCTTATATGTTCATGAAAGGTTAACGATTAATCAAAAGAGACAATGACAAGTGACATACGAGAGTACAAGGCTACTTGGCCCCTTTCCTCCATTTAGTGTAGGACAAAGGTGAGCCTAGAATGCATTGTGATATGTTGCTCCTTGCAATAGTGAGTATGCTATGATCCTATAATTATTATATGGCAAGGAGCAGCAACTAATGTTATTTATGTTGATAAGTAAACAAATTTTCTACTTGATACATATTTAGTGAGATATATGTCAGTTTAGGATATACCAAGGTTAAGGTTGTCTTGTAAGAATCTTTGGAAATAGTATTGATGTTGAGTGAGGGTTTTTTTGATGGTGATATTTCTATGAAAGGACAATCACTAAGACCATGATTTGATTCTTGTGTTGTAGACTCTATAGGGGTATGGAGACCTTGTTCTATCGTCACATCATTTCTCAGGTTGCTTCCTAAGTCTTTTAGGTTTTAGGTTGGCCTTGATTGTATACACTTTGTCATATATGTGAGCAATGTCAGTTTAATTTGGTTGGTGCAAAACATTGTTCTTAGGTGGGTAAAGGATGAGTTTAGGTGTGTTGTGAGCTTGTTTCTTGTTTTATGGTGGGTAAAGAATTAGAGGATTATTTGGATGTCCCACGGGGTATGTATGAGGTTCATTGATCGAGGGGGATCTAATGGACACTTGCGCATTCATAACCTCAACGGTCTTGGTTTGATGTATCCCTAAGGAAGACATATCATTTTCTTGCACCATAATAATCTTTCTAGGAGGAAAATTTGTAGCACGACAATCCAAATTTTCTTCAATTTCAAGGATTGGTTCTTTCAAAATGACTTCATCGCAATTAGGGGAGGCAGCAATGGTTGAAGTGTCTTGTTCCATAAGATTCTCATGATTCTCATCAATTGGATCTTGTAACACCATAATATCATCTTCACTAATAGGAGAGAAATTAGGAGATGGGAAAATTTAATTTTTGTCCATAATCTCATTGTCTTGTGCCATAATATCTACCCTATTAGAAGAGCTTTCAATAGGTTCATCACATTTCATGGTTAGATGTTGTAAAGAAGCGTCATCACAAAGAGGGGAGACATTAAGGGGAGGACAACTAGGATTTTCATTTGTTCCAATGATTGGATCTTCTTGTTCAAATAGACCCTTCCAATTGTTAGGAACATTAGGAAGGAGATAAATAATACTATAACTCTCAATCATTGGGTTTCTTGATACCAACATATCCTCATCACAAATGTGTTTGTCATGATCATTCATAAAAGCATTGTCACAAATAGAGGAGGTGTTGGGAGATGAATGGAGACTAGGTAAAGTGGTGGCAATGAATTGATCTTGTATTGTTATATTATCTTCCCAAGGTGAATGAGGAGAAGAACAAACAAGACCTTCATGATGCTCAATGATTGTACCTTCTTTTTCCAAGATACCTTTGTCGCTTAAAGGAGAGGTATTGGGAGAAGTAAAATTATGATCATCATGGTTATCTATGTTTGTATTCCCTTCTAACACATCATCCTCACAAATAGGAGAGGTAGGAGGGGGTGTAAGTTTAAGGCAAGCGTTAACATTGTCATTCTCTTGTGCTAAGAGGCTATATCATAACTAGGGAATGCATTGAATGAATGTCTAGAATGCTTTTTAACTAACTTTTTCATTGCAAACTTGGAAAGGATAGATACTAAAATTTTGAAATAACAATCTATGCAAACAAAATACAATGTAAAAAGCTGAAATGAAATGCGATTTGCAAATGATAATTGATTGATTATGCTATGCAATTTAAGCAATGCATGAAATGAGCTAATTTAAGCTAGATCTAATTAAATGCATGTTACAAAAACTCAACCAACTGATACAAATGGGTAAGGGCAGAAAATAGAAGCTTAAAAATAGGGTTTTTAGTGTTGTAAATGACAATTTTAGGGTTGAACAGAGACTAAGTCGCCCAAGGTGATGAATTAGTCCTAGAAGGGATTTTTTTGAGAATTTTTAGATTTTCTGGATTATTTTTTGTTTTTTTGAGTTTTATGATGTAGAACTAAGTTGAAAATGTAGAATTTCAAAAAAAATCAATGATTAATGATGCTAAAAATGCAAACTATATTCACTTTCACTAATGCGAAATTTGAAACCCTAGAATGCAACTTAACTAATGCAAAATGTAATGGAAGCTAATTCTAGGATGATGATGGACTCCAAATCAGAATAGAAAGTATTCTAAAGGTAGGTTCACCAAAATGTAAACAAATATTTTGGCTTCCAATGGCTTTCTTACACTTCTAGGGTTTTTCACCTAAAAGGAGAAAGATGAGCCAAAATGGGCAATGTCTACACTCAAATCAATGCAAGGATGGATGAAGTATGTCTTAATGCAATTTCCTAATGCAATAAAATGATTAAAGAAATGAGTTGTTAATGTAAAACCTAAGAAATGCAAGTTGTTTGAAAACACATTGTGATATATATGTGGAATGATAGATTAAAAGCAATAAAGAACTTGTAAGATAAAGATGCTAAAAAAAATTGTGCACCTAGAAATTGATAAAGGCTGAAATGAAGATTGCAAATGCCTCTAAAATTCTAGAAAATCTATTCTTTCTAGCCAACTAGGACACTTACGCCAAGCTAAGCAACTTAGTCCTAGATCTAGGAAACTGCTATGAAGTTTGTTTCTACCAAATGGGTATCCAGAACTGCAAAAACCTCTGAAAAACAAGTGTAGTGGGACTTTCACCACTGTCGGAAACTTAGTCCACTTTGGCTTTTCTGTAAATCCAAAAGTGGATTCAGAAGCTCTTGGTCTGCACTTTGTTCTCCTATAGGTGTTTGGTTCTAAAACCCTGATTTCTGAGGTTGTAAGTGACTTTTTGTGTAGATTTTGACCTTGCCAATAGGGAAATGACTCCAACAATTTTGAATCCTAATCTTCAATCATGTTCAAGCCATCCAAGCACTTAAATCTACAATCACACAAAGGAAGAGAGAAAATGTTGATTGTTAGGGATTGGGGGTTTGCCTTGGTCAAACCCCGTTTAGGTAATTAAACCAAAATGGTGAAATAAAGTAATGAAGCATGAAACATGAAACAATGAAATTGGAAACTTTCCATGATGATGGACCTTGGATTGTTGCAACAATGGATGAAGAATCTTGCTCTTAAATTCCTTAGATAGTTATCTAGATGACTTAGAATGCTAAAACCCTAGCTTGCTTGACTTGTGATGGAGAATAAATGATGAATGAGTTATTAGATTATTGAATTAGGGTTAAAGGTCTCCTTTTATAGAGGAGAGTTAAGTGAATGCCTAGAACAAGGATCATGATCAAGGGCCAAGATTAAATTAAAAAATAATTTAATCAAGCGTGGAGGTTAATTGAGAGAAGAAAGACATGGATAGATAAAGACTTGAGGTGGAAGATAAGATTGGCACAAAAAAAGAGGTGATAAGAGTCTAAATTAAATAATAAATATTATTTAATTTGGGTGGCCAACATAGGAGAAATAAATAAAATATTAATTTTATTTATTTAAAAAGAAAGGTGAGAACAAATTATATAATTAAATAATTAAAAATAATTATTTAATTGGGGAGATAAAGTAAGGATAAATAATTAAATAAATATAACATTTATTTAATTATAGAGAGAAAAGACTAATGAATAATTAAATAATTAAAATATTTATTTGATTAGAGAAGAAGAGGGATAAACTAAGTTTCGAATTAAAATAATATTTTATTCAAAAGTGGGGGAAAGGACCATTAGACTTAAATTCTTAATAAAAGTCTAGAAAAGTGTGAAAGTCATTTACAATTCTTTACAACACCTTTACAAGACATGCATTTTATTCAATTTACAAGGGTACAAGACCTAATGTGGATGTGTAAAACACCTCACAACACTAAATCAAGGCAATATTAAGTCCAATTTATCATCAATTATTCCCAAATCAAGCAAGGACAAAGGGATACTTTTTCTATGTTGACACCTACGATAGCTATTTACGCTTAATCATTTACAAACGCTCAAATCCAAGGATGAAAACAAGTTTCCTATCCAACAACCATACCTTCTATTCCCACATTTACACCACCAACAATAGGATCAACCATACAATACACCAATGGAATAAACACATGATTAGCGCTTCCAAATGTGACTCCTTATAGTTTTTTCACATCACCTTTAACACCACCATGTTCATCACCTTTCATAAACATACAACATAATAACCCATTGGTCACTCACTCTAGCTCACCTTATTCAATAAACTCTCAAAACATGTCACCAAAATGATCCCATGATAAACCAACTTTTACAAAATGTCACATTGATTTCACAAATAAATTCAACATTGAATCAAAATAAAATGGTAAAACTCCAAAATATATTGCATGTAATCCTTTGTCAATTTCTATCCTGAAAATGCCTATACCCCAAAATATTACTCGATACCACAATTTTAGAAATACAATGGTAAGAGAGATTTTAACAACCATGTACTAGCTTTTATTGCATTATGTAGTGATTTCATCTTTAAATACAATCTCCTAGCTAAAATCCTTCTTAGGTCACTAAAAGATATGGCCTTGGAATGGTTTTTCTTATTGTCAAATAACTCCATAGATTTATTCACCCAACTTGTTAGTGTGTTTAGATCCAACATTTTCAAGAAAACATTAGTCCTCAAGTGATGTTAAATGACTGTGCATTGTAAACAAGGACTTAAGGAAAATATAATAGACTTTATTTGATGATATCAATTGCTTTACTCACAAATCTTCTATAGTCTTCTTAATGTTGATATTCAAAAGGTGTTTATAGAAAATTTGAAACCTAACATTTGAGACAAGATATTGTTGATGAGGTACCCATCCTTTACACACTTGTGTATGACCCTTCATGATTATCATATTTTGGTTAGTTAGTCTATACACCTTTAGTGACTCCTACTAGTCAATTTGAATCCATAACTCAAAACAATTACTCAGCATTCGAAAAGAAAAATAGAAACTTCATTAAAATAAACACTCCTCAAATTTCTAATAACATTCAAACACATGTCGTCACCACAAGTAACACTCATTATCAATTTCATCCAAGAGATAGATAGTTCCCACAATTACTTGATTCTCTTCATGTGATAATGTTATAATTATTAATTAAGAATCTAATTCAACTCCCCATGATTAGGTCAGTTGAAACAAGTAAACCTTTACTGGTAAGTTTTAACATAAAAGCATTTTTTCAATATCATTATATACCTAGACATGATATGCAATGATGTATGTGTCTTAAACACTAGGTGTAAGACCTCAATGATTATAATCAAATTCAATTAGCCAATGTTAATGACAAAAGAAATAATTTAGTCTCTCTACCTAACCAGAAATTGAAAATATTCACCAATCCATTACCAAGTCATTCATCAAACTTTGTGCACTGTAGTAATAGATTTGAAGAAGATGATAATATGTCCAACATGATAAATACAATTGAAGTTTAACCTCATAAAGATCAAACTACTTTTTTTCAAGAATTACACATAGTGATGCATCCATACCAGTACCTGATGGTCCTCTATATATCACCGACCATATTTATGTATAAACCACAAGGGTAATACTCATTGATCTCATGTGTTTAGAGAATGTCATCAATAAAGAATTTTTATTTGTGAATAAACTTTATGAAGAAAATGATGAGAAATCAAAAGCATGGATGAAAACTTATGATGGTTCCATTCGCCTTATGATAGGTTTGATAACTCTGCAACTCAAACTTGGACCAAAATAGTTGGATGTCGAACTAACTCCATTTGAAGTTAGGCTATTCATGGTTGCACTCAATGCATGTGATCCCATCGGTTATACATAAATGCATAAAGTTTCCATTTGAAAATGAAATACATATAGTTTTCACAATGGATTCAAACTTTTAGCTTCTTGTGGAAATTTTTCATTAGTTTATTTTTGGCTTCAACCTATTGAACCTGTTAAACCTTGAGAAGATTGATTTTTTATAGCATATCAAAATATTAAGCTAATTATATAATAGATTTTTCCCATAGTAATGTCTCACCTAAGGTTCCTTGGTTTGTTGAGACCTTAATGGATGTTTCTCCTACCTTAAAGATAGTGGAGGAACCTAAGTATGAACCGGATTTTGTTGGAAATATGTCTCAATCCCACAGGCTGAAACCTCTACTAGAGCCAAGTCGGTATGACACATTCTATGTCTAGCCGACTAGCAGCTTGAATCTTGTTGTATTGTACAGGTCGTTGTGACCTTGCTTTTGTCTCACTGAAGGTGCCTATCGCTGTGACAAGGAGAATTCGGTGTGACCTCTTACCGCTTGTGGAGACCTTTGGCCGACAGGCCATTCTATCGCTTATTGTTGAGACCCTTGGCCAAAAGGCTTCATTTGGGAAGAAGTCTGGGCAATGTGTTAAAGTCTCGCCAACAGTATGTTTTGTATTGAAGTCTTCAGGATAACTAAATGGTTCTCGCTATGATGTCCCAATGAATAGTTAAAGTCTCGCCAACAGCATTTGGTTTAAATTCATCAGGGAAACTCTCACTGGAAAGAATACTATCGGTAAGAAGTCTTACCGATGTGAGAAAGTCACACCAACCGCATTCATTTGGGATAACTCAAAGGGCTTCGGGGAGAAGTCCAAGCGACATTGGTGAGTCTCATCGATGATTTTGAAGTCTTCGGTATAGCTCTTAGCGAACGGTGGTCTCGATGTAACTTAGACATCTCAGACTAAAGTCTTAGCGAAGGACATATGTCTTGGCGACTATTGATGGCTTCAGGGTGACATAAGAGATCTCGGAGAAACCTCTTGGTGATATTAATAAGTCTTTCCAACTGGTGATTGGAGCTCGGTACAACATGTGACTTCGGTATAACCCTTGATGAATCGGCATGAGGTCCTGGCGAAGAACGATACTCTTTCTGAATGGTAAACTCACATCTATGAGACTGTTGGACCTTGCTATGATCTCCTGGAAAAAGCAATAGGTCTCGCTAACTGTTTGGTGCTTCGGTGTAACACATGAAAGCTTGGTGGAACTCTTGGCAACATCGATATGAAGCTTTTGGGCATCGGAAAGACACTGTTAGTCTCACCAAGATGCCAACATAGTGTGAACTCTTTTGATCATTTAATTGTCCTATGTGGAGTCTCGTGGACCAATAGGAGAAGCCGAATTTGAACAGTTGGAAGATAGTTCATTGTGGCAGTTCTGTGAGGAAGCTCAACAAACAGGGGCGACATGGTAAAAAAACTCTATGATCACAGTTTGTGATCTGTTAGTTTGATCAACAGTTGTTGTATCAGTTCGAATTATATCAGTGGATGAATTATATTCTATGTAGACTATAACTTGAAGGTTCCTGTACAAGATTGTTCATGGTGAATGATGTTGTAATAGACATCAGAAAGATAAGTCTGAAACTTGTATGTAATCTTTATTATTGTAATACAAAGTGACTTCTCTTGGTGTGGTGGGTTTTTCTCCCGTAAGGGTTTTCCCACGTATATCTGGTGTTTATGTGTGATTGTCAAATACTTTGTTTCTGCTATCTACTTCATAGTGCATCTTAATTGAACTGTAATTGAAAAATTAAAAGTATATATGCATTCTTCTCTAAGGTTTTGATGTTAGGAGAGTTGTTTCTGCATCTAGCTTTCCTTATAGATTTCCCCCCTTAATCACCTTCCATGTATGTTGTACTTCCACCTACACCATCATATAAATAACCCAAGAATAATCATATAATCAACTTTGTACCTCTAAAAGAAAAATAAGTTTATGTACATAAGAGCATGGTGATCTTCTAACCCACAAAGGTTCCTTCTGTTCCTCCTCTAAAGTAAGAAAATAAATCTATGATGGAAGAAACCTTGTTTAATCCTTTGAAAGTTGAAACCCATGCAAGAAGAAATAGAAGTGCTAAAGATAATTTAAGCTTGGACATGCTTAGACGTCATGCCATATCTTGTCATCTTACTAAAAAGAATAAAAAAGACCAACCACTATTCCAAAACAACTTAAATAAGTTATCTCCTACCCATTCATCCTCATCATTCCATAATCCTCTAATTCCCATAGGGAGTGACTCAAGCATACACAAGGTGACTAGATCGTACACATCACATATACATAGTGATTGGTTCCAGCATACATTATATAAACATAGTGACTAGCTCCAATATATGTTACATATACATAGTGACTAGCTTCAACATGTGTCACATATATACAATGACTAGCTCCAATATATGTCACATATACACAGTGACTAGAGTCAACATATGTCACATATATATAGTGACTAGCTTTAACATACATCACATATACATAGTGAGAGACTAACACATCTACAAATGCTAACTTTAACTTTCCCATAGTGCATCCCAAATAGGAAAGGAATGTTAGTGCATTGTGCACTACATCATGGGTCACATTATTTTTCCCAATTTTTTCCACCAATGAGCAACTAGGAAGAGAATTTGGTGTATTCTCATACTACATCGATGGTCTGGCCTTAACTCAACAAGGTCAAGTATACCATATCCACATCAAGATATGTGAAACTATAAGTTATGAGTTTTGTCCATCTATTTCCTACCTATTCTTCATTAGAAAATAACTTCCCAATAGTTCACTAGATGACTAAGCAACCAAGGATGTTCATTACTAGCATATTAATGCTCCTTGACTACTATTAATATTGAGCACCATAGTATTGATCCTTGACTAAGTTTTCAATATCAAGCATCATAGTATTTATCCTTGACTATTATAAATCTCAAGCATCATAGTATTTATCCTTAACTATAGTCAATATCAAGCATCATAGTGTTTCTCCTTAACTATTGTCAATCTCGAGCATCATAGTATTGCTCCTTGACTACTATCAATCTTAAGCATCATAGTATTGCGCCTTGACTACTATCAATCTCAAGCATCACAGTATTGTTCCTTGACAACATTCAATCTCAAGCACCATAGTGTTGCTACTTTACTACTATCAATATCAAGCATCAGAGTATTTCTCCTCGATTCAAGCTTAGCACTATAATTGGAAGATAGGTTCCTAATATATAATAAGTAGATCACAATCAACTAAATTAGGTGCCTATACATAGTCATACAAGTAATAGGTTAATTTTCATAATGCATAAAATAAATCACTTAAAACCAACTTGAGATGAGCTCAACTCAACATGTACTCAGTACTAAGTAGTCATATCATTCCCTTCATTCAACTTACTATTCAAAGACACATTATCTATTAAATACATGTTATCAAGTTTTCTTAACTCTTTCATAACCATCTATACCCGTTTGGCCTCATTTGAAGCCAACTAAAGAGAGAAGGCCAAAATAATAAGGAACAACCCAAAAATTTAGAATTTATACCCCCTACAAACTTGAGGTCCTAGAGGAATCCTTCTCTCAAGGACTACCTATGTACCCACTTCAAACATATCAAAGTCACACATAGTTCTCCTTATGTATGGTTTATCAAAGGACCTACACACAAGTTCCCTTAGCCAAGGTTTCATAACAATCAATACCACTACTCAAGGAGGTTACTTAAACCATAGTCAACTAATATTCATTATAACTTCCAAATGCACCAAGGTTCATCTTATTGACATAGGGACTTGGTTTAGTACTCAACACAAATTTACCTTGGTTCATACAACCTTATTAGGTTGAACAAAGAGTTAGACTACTTCATTACATCCTAATCACATTTTCCAATGAAGACAATGCTATTATTATTAATTCCAATGTAAATGATTGTTATCTTATCACACTATGATGGTATTACTAAGCCTTGATCTTTAGTGATAAATATATATTGAACTCCATGAACCGTATTACCCACTTGTGACATCAAAAACTTCCAAGTGAGAGTCAAGTATAACTCACCTTTGTCTAAGTTTTGGTACATGATAATTTAACCAAGGATATAATAGCTTTAAGGACATATACCCAATTTTCCACATTTAGTTGACCAACATTCTTATGCCTAATAATTTTCCAATTTGAAAATTTTACTAGTCACATATACCCCAAGATAGGAGTATGCAACCATTTAGAGTTTCTCACAAGCGATGAAATTCTACATTTATTATTTCCCATGCATAAGATAATTACTGTGTTAGGCTATGTGTAGGATCATCATGGAAAAAACAACCCTTAATTGGTGATGAAATTCAAAAAAAATCAGAGTTAGACAACTTGACGTAAAAGTTAGAATAAGTTATCTATATTATTTCAAAAATATGTAAGAATATAATCTATAGCAAATTGAATGTAGTTTCTAAACTACTAGGTTTATTTAAAAAAAGAATAAAATCTATTTGGTGACAATTTTAAATTTCAATGTAGTAGTACTTAAATTTCAGGAAAAAATAAGAAGTAGGTGTCTATCTGACCACCTAAACCACTAAAATGATAATATTTTTTTATAAGATTTTAGATATAAGTAGAGAACTCATGTCCCGATGTGATGCATATTTTTTTGTAGTTTTTTTCCAAGTAAATAATTAATTATGAATTTTTTATTACAACTTTTAAAAAATATAAAAACTCGTATGTCTGACCACCTTAACTTGGTCAAAACTTCATGAAATTCATTTTTTTAATCCTATAGTATGTGAACCATAGAATGTGATGCATGTTTTGGATTCAAAAAATGTGATACCATTTGAAAGCTATAGATTTTTTTTAATCAGCCTATCAATCAAGATTTTAGTCATAATTCAAATAGAAAATGAATAATAATTATTTATTGAATTCAAAGTAAAGCATAATTTATATTGGTGGAAAGCTGAGAATCTCCTTTAAAAACCCTTTTCATTTCATCAATTTTTGGGTTAAGAAAAAGTTGTCAGACACATACCCATCATATCGCCACTTTTTGGCCCATCATGAACCTGCACATACCTGTTATCTTATGTTGAGACCAATAAGATGTAGGGTTACATATATATTTAGTTTGACTTATAGTAATAACCACTTATTAACCATTCTTATAAAATAAAAAGTCAAGTTTCCTTGTTACCTCATAGGAATTCTTTTAGTGACTCTCAACTATTAGTAGTGCTTCATGACATGTAAAGCCAACCTTGTTCCCAATTTAAAAATTTATAGGAAATCACCTCCATTGAAATTCACATAATATATTCAATATTTAGTTACTCATACTCAAGGTGCCAATAGATATTTTGTAATCATATAAAACTTTTAACTCAATACCCAAATACCATTCTAGAATTAAATAGCACGTCTTATTTTCGCATTATTCAAGGAGGATAAAATGGAATTAAGAAACTTACTATGCATATTGCCACCACAATACAATTTCCCAATTGGTCACATAATTTTGTTCATCTTATATCTTCCCAATATAACTCTACATCTGATTTTTCTAGTATTACAAGTTTCTAAAGCCTTATAATTTTACATAATTAATAGCCACAATTATATCAAGCCTAGAAAATATGAGTAATAGTTCTTTGGCCTTGATATTCTTTCTAAAATAATGGTGTCATAATCCTAATATAATGCTTCCCTTGATGCAAGCCTATCAGGAACTCTTCACAACATAATACAATATAATTTCAAGATAGAGGTTAAGGTCCAAGAAACTTTTCTTAGCCATGAACTACTAACACAATAATTACACAAACATCGTATATCACTAGTGGCTATAACCCTTTAAGCTTATTACAAACCAATATATTAAGTACCCCATTTTATGAAAGCTGGTCATCAACAAACAATTTTCTAAAGTAATGCAATGCCTGAGTACGGTCATAGACACATATTCAATAGGACTAGAATCCTTATTTGAATTATTTTCTTTACAATCTATAAATATTTAAACTTTATAAAAACATGCAAGAGATTACTTTTTTGAGGATTAAAATCCTATTTAAGAAAGTTGACAACATTATGTCCCTTGGACCAACACAACCATAGTACTCTTTCTTTATTTCTCATGATAGTTCCCTTATCAGGGTTATCATATTTAAGAAGTCAATAAACATCCCACAATCATAAAAATACCCTACCCCTAAGTCTAAAGTGGGTTGTACCAAAAGTATAAATTTGCAACATTAAGAATTTGTTCAATATAATGTGGTTTTAATGTCATTTAATTAAGTATTTCTCACTTTTATTATTATGCAACCACAAAATGAAGCCCCTATTATCTCTCTAATTTACCTTAAAATTTGAATACACAACCATGGCATTCCACATTATAGTCAACATTATACACTGAATTAAGATTGTTTCCCCCAAATAAGCCTCTAATTTGTCAAATAACAAATACAATTATGTTCATAATATAAGTCCCACTCTCAAAGGATGTCAAAATGGTCTCACCAAAGGTCATGATAAGAAATCCATATGTGCAAATAACTTTCTTCAATATAGTTGACAACTAAATCTGGGTTTTACCATTTCATTTTGTGATGCTTAATAATATAAAGTTTAGATTAAAAAATTTGATGCTTTAGTTGTATTTTCCATATAGGCCAATAAGTCCCCTCACCTTCCATGAAAAATGTTTTAAAAATGTCTAGTGACTTTCCTTGTTCATTTTCAAAGAGCTTATAGATCATAATTGTTCTTGCTCCCACATGAATTTTGATCGATTTTCATACTTTTTTGTTTTATAATTCTAATATGTTGGGAATCATTTTATTTCAACATCATTTTCACCACAAATGTGATTTTTTCAAGCTACACTACTTAGCTCATTATGATGCTAAAATTTATAGTTGAAGAATGGAAAAATGCCAAAATTCATAAAACTGGAACTATAATTTTGAAATGTTCTTTTCTTTTAAACTTGGTATCTATAAGAGAGGGGGACCAACCACGTAAAGGCTCCAAGTCATTGAGAACCAAGAGTAGAGGGCTGCCCTAACTTACCTCACTCTAAAAGATGCCTTAGGATAAGGATCAAGAATGATGAGAACTATAACGTAAGTTTATATCACTTTGCAGATCCTGAACTTAGGTTTGGGCTAGGGAATCTAGTTTTTGGATTCGATACTATGTCTCAAACAACTCTCTATCTGAGGACAACAGTGTAGTTCTAGGATGACATTGCAATGTACTGGCATCTCTTGGGTGTGTTGACATCCATATAGTCAGAAAATAGTAAACACAATACAAACTACCTAAAAACTAACTGACAGCTTAGCTAGTCGATTTTGATGGGAAAAACAAAATGATAAAATATAAGAAACAAAGACGAAGATCTGATAAGTCAAGTAAATGAAAGCTAAGGTGATAAAGATAATCTCACAAAAGAACCTATTCACTAGCTAGCTCCACATGTACGCTCACTTACACACAAAAGAAGGGGAAAATTGTTGGGGCTGTATAGGGGCCTACCTCAGTCAGACCCCCATTTTGGTGTTTCCACCTCCACGAACAACCAAAATGCAATGGAGTAGAATATTCAATAAAGGAAAGGAAAGAGAGCAATACACACTACAATATAGTACAATGCTACTCAACCAAATCACAAAGGAGAGGAGTGAAATGTTACCACCTCCACTCAAAATCTCACTAGGCAACAGAGGAGATATGGACTTGGAAAAGTCCCCACAATCGCAACTATGATGAAGGGAGGTCTCGCAAGACTCCAAGCCTACACTTGCAATGTGGAGTTGATGGAGTGTTGCTACTACAATGGAGTGATGAAATGCCACTTCAGAATGAAGTGAATGCTAGAGAATGAGATTGAAGTGTTAGGAGATGTGAAAAAGGGATGGATAGTGAAGAATGAATGAATTTGAAGGAGAATGAAGAAGAATCTTCCATTTCCAGGGTCAGTTGGTTGAAGAGGGACATTAAAAATTGACCCCAATCGGGTGTGCAATGCCTCTGCCAACTCAGATGCAGGAATCCATCAGGGACAACAGTGTGTTGTGCGGAAATCTGTGCACCGCACGTGCATCCTCGACAAATATTCTCTCACTAACACAAATGACAGATCCCAAATGGATGGAACTTGGCAATTCATTGATGTGGAATTTTTCCTTCAAATTTTATTTTCTAAGGTGAGGGTGTGTAAAAGGGTAATTTTCGTAAGGGGTGAAAATTCGCTCTTATACATTTTTCTCCATTTTAGCAAGCACGAGTATTGATGAGTGCTTTGGTAAAGTAGATCGAAGAGTTAGTAGGGTTAGAAATTTATACCCAAACTATCAAGGAAGCAGACCACAATCTAGTGAGCTCAAAAGTGTAGGACAGGCAAAGGACTCCATAGGTCCTCTCCCTGAAGAGTTTCAGACAAAAGACTCCATAGCCTCATAGAACTATGAAGCTACACAAAGTACACCGAAGGCCCTAAGACCAACAATGGACAAATTTTGTAGGATGAAAGCATCTCACAGGCCCACAGACCTACAAAGAGGAAACCCCCAAGATCTCTCATATGAAGGAAGCCCCGAGATATAAGCGCCTTACAGGCCCATAGACCTGCAAGGAGGCATCCCTCAAGATCTCTCACATGAAGGAAACCCAAAGAAGTAAGCACCTTATAGGCCTGCAAACCCACAAGGAGGTGTCCCCCAAGATCTCTCACATGGAGGAAACCCAAAGATGGAGACTTCGTAGATTCAGATTGGAAAGCAGCTTTATAGGTGCACCTACAAAGTGACATGTTTACCCATAGATAAAGCATGTCCAAAAACAAAGCATCCACATAGGAAATCAAGTGGACAGTCATGTAGATTGTCGACAAGTTGGAAATCTTTCAAAGTCCCTCAAGAACCTGACATGAAGAGGGGTCCACTCGATGGACACACTGTTTGAAGGTGTAAAAGAGATTTTTTTTTCTCAAATTGATTCATCATCAAGGAATTTTAAAGGAAGAAAATGCCCCCTAATGAGGGGAAGGTCAAAGTTGCTCCCACCTCAAAGGAAAGTTCTCAAGTTCTTTCTTTGTGAACCCATGATGAAGGAAACATGTTTCGTTACACGTCTAAGTTGAGAATGTGATTCTTAAAAAAGTTTGCAAAGATTCTCAAGAAAGGATTCATTAGCAATGAATGCATTTCTTGAAAATCACAGTGTCTTAGAAATAGTGCTGTTACACATGAGAGGGAAAACTCAAGCAAAGAAGAGAGAAAGATAATAAAAGAGTGAAAGAGAAATAAATAGAGGACATAGGGGGATCTAGTTTTGCAGGGTCATATTTTCTCATGCTTATATAAACAATAGGTAACTGTTGTGCAAGGTGAAAGATCATAAATCCCCACCAGATTAGGAAGAATGTATGGAAGAAAAAGTAAAAATAAAAAATTGGGTCAACATGGAAGGGAATCCTAAATGCCCCCAACACTTTGCATCGTCCCCAATTTGCCAAAAATCAAACACAAACATGGAAGAATGATGATACAGATAAAATAACGTTCACAACACAAAATCACTCCTATATCCAAGCACCAACAAGGGTGACGAGGGTCATCCAGGAACACATAACACAATCACAAGAGGAACACATCACAACACACACACATCTAATCTAAAGATAAAGAAGAGGACTCCCCCTAACACTCATCGACTAAGAGGTCGTCCGCTTCCCAATCTAGATCATTATAAGGGGAAGGAGATCAAGCATGCAGTGGTGGAATATTCAGAGGAGGATCTTTTGACCCTCCTACAACAAGGGCTAAGGAAGAAGGCCCCACACGGTCTTTTCCACTAGGCTCTTGTGGAGCTATGGTCAGCGATTTCACAAAGATCATCAAGAAGGCCGAGATCTCATCTAAAGAGTTGAACATGCACTTTACTAGAATGTCATGGCATGCCTCAACGAATGGACAGGATTCTTCCCTAGATTCACCGCTTGGCTCACCAAGTGACTCAGGAGCAGTGAAAAACTCAAGGGAAGCCGAGACCTGCTATGTTACTAGGATGGAACAAGCTAGCACAGGACCACCCTTCAAAGAAGGTGGGCTCCTCTTACACCCTCCATTGCTGGAAGGGCCATCATCCACCTTATGCTTCATCAAGGGATGTGAACTCCCCATAGACGAGGCGAGAGGTGTGAAGGAAGAAGAGTAGAAAACCGTAGCAGATACCACTAAAGTATTCAGCATATCCATGGGTTTAGGGATTGATGGGATGTCTGGAAGGGACATCAATAGGGGCGCCTCAATCAAAGGAGTGATAAACACCTACACCTTTTTGGGGTCAAGCACATTCATATTCATAGTGAGAATTGGAAGCGAGATTGAACTAGAATGAATAGAAGCAGAGGGGATGAGAGAGGAGGACATAGCAGGAGGCCCTAAAGTAAGGGTGGTCATCTCCTCTTCCTTCTTCTACAAAGAAAACTGCTCAGCCTTGAGATCCTTTCGCCAATGCTTGCGCTCATGTGCAAAGAATTTTCTACAACTCTTCAAGCTAGAGGTTGGGAGATATGAAGGGATGAAAGGCTCTTGCTCAACCATAGCCTGGGTGTCCATCATAGTTTTCTCCAGTGGAGGGACAGGCTCCTAAATGGGAGCAGGAGGAGTAGGTTGAGAAACAACAAGGGGAGTTAGTTCTAGTGCCTCAATAGTGGGCCTCTTCTCATTTACTGCTTTGGGAGCAGAAGCGATGGGAGGCCATGAAGGCTAAGACATAAAGGATTCCTTGTAGGGACCCTTTCTTTTGCCATTTCAAACGAGCCTAGGCTCCATGGGCAGAACAAGAAGCTCGAACGCGGGACGCTTGGGATTTTTCCAAGTTGGCACCATAGGATTCTCTCGCAAATGTGGAACATAATCTAATGGCTCCATAGCTAGGTGAGAGGGAGCATCAGGCTAGACAGCAGAAGAGGAAGAAGAGGGACCCTGAGAGGGCTTCTCCTCTTCTCTTCTATGGGCCTTAGCAGCATCACTGTCATCTTTTAGGCATGCCCTATGCGAAATAGCATAAGGTGATGGAGGGTACCTCACTCTAGGTGTTAAGGATCATTTCTTGTACTTTTGATAAGTCTAGTACAAGAGGTCATTTCTAGGTGGGAGAGGACCAATGGGTGCAAGCCAAAAGTGATGTAAAGAATAACTACCACACATAACTGGTGCTCTATAACTAGTGTCATGGATCACATGCATGGAACCCTCATGAATAAATTTTAAACATTTGTACACAACTAAGGGAACTATGTTCATAGCTACTAACAAGGGGATACCTAGCTTCACTCTGAAGAGTTTAGACCCCAAGATTATGTCAAACAACAAGTTTACGTATTTAGGTCCGACAAGGACTAACAAAATGATACTTCCAAGGGAAGGTACAAAAATTCTGCTATGTGTACGGATAGTGCTCACAGGTGCATCATACCCATCTTTGTGTAGGTAGTTAAATTAACATGATCTCAGTTATAATTTTCACCTAAGATGTCAGGTTAAGAAGAACACCTACTACAGTGTTCCTGTTGATTCACGCAAGGATATAAAGAGGATATGGTTCTCTATTAAATCCCATCAGTAGGTCCTACAAGGTGAAGGTTATACCTGTACTACTACTCGCAGGCTACATAGAGGGGATAGATAGGTGCAGAAAAGAGGCCATCACACACACTAAACAATATTCTCACAAAGACCCCCAAAGGTTGTAAGATAGGATAGTGACCTAGTTAGGGCTTCGTTCTACAACACCTATGGAACCTTCCAACTACACCTACCAGGGGTCACAACCTGGGCTATAAGGTGAAGCACCTCACAACACTCGCACCTACAATGCTCATAGAACATGAGGAAAGGGCCCTTTAGTACTGCCAAATAGAACCAAAATGGTTCATGTCGGGTTCACCGAAAATGTAAGAGAGAGGGACCAACCACATCAAGGCTCCAAGTCACGGAGAGCTGAGAGTGGAGGGCTGCCCTAACTTACCTCACTCTAAAAGATGTCTTGGGATAAGGATCGAGAATGATGAGCACTATAATGTACTTCTATCACTCTACAGATCTTGAACTTAGGTTTGGGCTAGGCGAGCTAGTTTTTGGAGTAGATATTGTCTCAAATAGCTCTTTGTCCAAGGATAACAACACAGTTCTGGGACAACAACATAGTGCGCTAGCATTGGTATGGTTAGAAAATAGTAAACATAATACAAACTACTTGAAAACTAACTGACAGCCTAGCTAGTCGGTTTTGATGAGAAAAACATAATGATAAAGTATGAGAAATAGAGACGAAGATCATAAAGCAAGTAAATGAAAGCTAAGGTGATGAAGATAATCTCACAAAAGCATTGGTTCGCCAGCTAGCTCCACTTGTACACTCACCTACACACAAGAAATAAAGGGAAAATTGTTGGGGCTATATAGGGGCCAAACTCAGTCAGACCCCTTGTTTTGGTGTTTCCAGCTCCACAGACAACCAAAATGCAACAGAGTAGAATATGTGATAAAGGAAAGGAAAGAGAGCAATACACACTACAAAAAAATACAATGTTACTCAACCAAATCACAAAGGAGAGGAGTGAAATGTTACCACCTCCACCCAAAAGCTCACTAGCTAATGGAGGAGATATGGACTTGGCAAAGTCACCACAACTACAACTGTGATTAAGGGAGGTCTCACAAGACTCCAGGCCCATGCTTCTATGACTTGCTTCACACTTGCAATGTGGAGTTGATGGAGTGTTGTTACTATAATGGAGTGTTGAAATGTTGCTTGAGAGTGAAGTGAATGCTAGAGAATGAGATTGAAGTGTTAGGAGATATGAAAAAGGGATGGATTTAGTGAAGAATGAATGAATTTGAAGAAGAATGAAGAATAATTTTCTATTTTCCATGGTTGGTTGGTTGAAGAGAGACGTTACAAATCAACTCCAATCAAGTGTGTAATACCTCTACCAACTTTAGACGTGGGAATTTGTTAGGGATGGCAGCGCACCGCACATGTGTCCTCGACACAAAGGACAAATGCCAAATGGATGGAAAGCAGTTGGGTGATGTGGAATTTCGCCTTCAAATTTGATTTTCTAAAGTGAGGGTGTGTGAAAGGGATATTTACGTAAGGGGTGCAAATTCGCTCCTATATAGTATCTCATAGAAACTACATCAAACTTAGTTTAGCTGTGGGAAGTATATCACAAAATTAAATGGTATTTCAAGGAAGAAATAGTGAAGAAGTGTACTCATCTCTAAGGATGATCATCAAGAAATCAAGAAATTCTTAAGGCATTTAAATCTACCTTGTCACTTGGAATGGAACTACTCCTTCAGTTGCCTTTCCCCACATTTCCTTTACCACCGCCACTCAGGGCACCATGGAACTCACCACATCCTAGAAAAAATTATCTCCTCTCTACGCACCCTCACCTCTCATACATCGATGGGTGTCAATATCCTATTCAAAATTTCTTATTTTGAAATAGGCAAGGAAAGTACTAAGAACAGTGGTGGAATTTTTTCTTTACACCTTCCCATCACCTATGTTTGAACATTCCTCAAGCCTTTTCAATGATTCAAGTTCATGCACATCCTTGCAACCCTTGCAGTCTACGAAACCATGGTTCTTTGAGGCATTCTGCCTAGCCTTGAATCTACAAATAGTGGGTTCATTTGGGTTTAAAGGCTATCAAGTGCCATTTCTTCCCACATGACCTATCATTTTGGACAGCCCAAGGTAGGGAACACCATACCTCAATGAATGTTGGTTGTCCTTCACATACCCACAACCCCTCTCTTCATAAATACAAGTTGTCTCTTGGCATAATCTTTCTCCCTTGAGTTTAACGAAATCCTCCATGCTTTTATGGGAAACCATGCCTCTTAGTGGCATTTTCCACAACCCCTTCATTTCTAGACATTAACTATGTGGATGTGACACAAATCTTCCAAATATTGATTAAATGAATTTTAAATAACTTGTTACATCTTCTCTAAAGTCTTTGAGTACAACCAAACAATTTACCTACACCTAAATTATATTCTCTAAAAACTATTTGAAAACTTCTTGAAAGCTTTTGAAACCAACCATGGAATCCCACCAGCTTTCAAAAGCAACCATGTAACCCTACCATAAAAGTAATGAGAAACCCAAATTTCAAACAACTAACAATTTACTCCACATAAACCAATCTACCTAATGACCAAACCTTAGTACAATCACTTTCGGTCATATTATCTCTATTACTATGCTTATAAATCCAACTATCAATGCGTTGATTTTTGACTTCAGTCAAGTGATTTTCGTTAGCTATTACCTATATTCTTTCAATAAATGCTATGTTGAATGGAGGTGGCTTCCCTAGCTCTCAAACAAGCTCACTGGCTTAAAATTTAAAATGACCAGATATTTGATGAATTTATTTTGAGGATGCTTCGCCACGCAATTGAAAGCGATGATTTTGGGTAAACGTATCTGTTGGTGAACAGTTCCAACTTTTCCATTGTAGACAAATTCAACCAATTCAATTTTAAATGATAATATTTTCATCCATAATGATAAGAAAATAATGTGGATGAGATTTAAAATTGAGATTGACTTGTTTGACCATTAAACTGAACTATTAAACTAAATAATACTTAAGTAGAGTGTAAATCTGCTTAGAGCTTTAAATATATCAAGATCTTTGTCGATTACATCTCACCTATTTTTCCTAGCTGCTCAAATCAAAGGGCTTGTTGCTAAGCGTTTATTTCTAGTTATATTGCTGAGACATGAATAGGCCAGGAGAATACATGTGTAATTTGTTTGTATGGTGTACATTTGCATCGCTTGTGATGGTGTCGATCTGTATACACGCTTCAAGAATTCGTCATTATAGATGGAATGTAAGGTACAAGCATAAATCCCCCAATTGTTATGAGAAGATGGTGCTTACCATTGAATGGCGAGTTCTCAGGTCCAGCTATTCTTGTTCATGAAGGAGACCTCATCTTTGTCGAGCTCACTAACGATTTACCCAATGAGAATTTTGGCATTCATTGGCATGGAATTCGTGAGGTATTCAAAAAAAAAATCCTAAATATATCTAGATTTTTTTGGATAACCTAAATTGTGTTGTCTTTTTAGTAGAAAAAACATGGTTTTAGTCACAATTATAATTGCTTTTCAAAATAATTTTGTTTCTTATATTCTTCTAAATTATTTATTTATATAAATAATGTTACCTATGTTCAAAAAAGGGCATGGAAAGAAACACCATGAAAATCCAAACAAAACATAAGATCAACCGGAAAGTTATTTCCATAAAATATTATACTTACACACATGAACTATCAAAAATATTTCATGTTGATCATAGTTTTTGTTACAAAATGATTCAACTATCTGATGGATTGCTTACAGATTAGGAGTCCATCGAATTATGGAGCTGAAGCAATCACACAATGCACCATTTTATGGGGTCAGTGTTGGAATATGTAAATTAATAATGTTGTGTCGATACAGACCAACCACAGGTCCACTTCATGTCATCTCCACCATCCAACACCAACTTCCATCAGCCCACACCGCTCACGCTATAGTTATCCATCATAAATGTTGCATCTAACTCTATGTTAGAGTGTGCACAGAATCTATTATGTACCTACCTATAAAACTAATGCACTGGCTCAGATTTTGTGAGTTCTCTTTTGTTTTATTATCTATGTTTTGTCTATCTCTCCTTCCTCCATAAAATTGGTATCAGAACAAGTTGGTAGATTTTGAAGACATCATTAGTGTTGGAGAAATTAATTGCCCTTGAGCCTCCTCCCATTGCCACCTACCTGTTAGGGGCATTAAGATTATTTTTTGGGGATTGCTTTCCCAACTTGTTCCTAGCGTGTAGCCTAGTCTGCAAAAGAATTAAATTTGTTAGATGAGTTTGAAATTTTGGGGGGAAATTTGTGTGCCCAGCATCAAACAAAAGAAAATGTCAACGTACTGTAAGGAAGTCAGAAGAATAGAATGTGTGTTAGTTTTTGCAGCAACAGTCTGAGAAAAGGAATGTTTTTTGTGGCTTCTCTGTGTGATTCAGAGAAGCTCCTAAACAGCAGCAGTTGTATTTTTATTTGTATGTGTCTGAGCAGTGATTGCTCCAGGTAGAGCTCTATGCAGCTCCCGACAGTTAGATTTTTGGGTGCAGCTTCCAAATAGCTACTAACAGTTTGTAATCTATAGTTTAGATTTTATTTGCTAGGTTTTTAAATTTACACTTTTGTAATGTCATTTATAGCATAATGAATAGAAAAGAAATTTCCATGTATCCTTCTTGCATTGTTTGTGCTTCTGAAATTTGGTTTGATCCCAGTTGTCTGGTAAAAAAAATAGTAGTTATGTAGTTGTTTGCACAACCCAGGCTGGGTTTGGGAATTTTGTCTTGGATTTTTTCTTTGACATGGCATTAGAGCCATAGGCCTCATTTCTTCATGAGTTAGGGCATTTTTTTTTTCTGGGTATTAAACTTTTTGTCCAGGAGACATGGCTAAAGATGAGGGGAGGAGTTGGCAGCACCCATTGTCCTTTAATGGATAGAACTACAATGTTTGGGCTAAGAAAATGAAGACTATTATGGTTGCCAATGATTTGTAGGAGTTTTTGAAAAATGGGTTCATGGATGTTACTAACCCAGCACAGTATGTAGCTCTCACAAACAACCAGAAGAATTAGTTGAAGGAAACAAGGAGGAAGGATACTAAGGCATTGAGTTTGATAGAAGCAGCCTTGATAGAGGCCATTTTTCTCAAAATAGCAGCAGCTAATTATGCAAAGGAAGCTTGGGAAATCCTCTAAACCAGCTACAAAGGAACTAATAAGGTCAGATTGGTGAAGATCTAGATGCTTTGAAGATATTTTGAGACACTCTTGATAAGGGACAGTGAGTCTATTTTAGACTTCCACACAAGAGTCTCTGGTTTGATAAACCAACTGAGGGTGAATGGAGAAGTCATGGACAACCAGAGGATTGTGGAGAAAATCCTCAAAATTTTACCCACAAAGTTTGATGCAATTTTAATTGCCATTGAAGAGGAAAAGGACCTCTCTACTTTGACGGTGGATGAATTGATGGGTTCTCTTCAAACCCATGAGTAGTTCCTAAATAGGTCTACTACTTCTTCCCAAGAGTAATCTTTTAAAGCTCTGTCAAATGCAAGAGGAAGGGGGAGAAGAAACAATGGTGGAAGGAGCTCAAGAGGTAGAGGTCGTGGCAACTCCAGACAAGGAAATGCTAGAGGAGAAAGCTCAGGACAAGCAATCAGCCAAGAGGGAGCGAAGAACTCTCAAACTAGCTCCCGACAAGGTAAGAAGAACAACAGTTCGAATTAGAAGTATGACAAAAGAAATGTTGAATGCTACTATTGTCATAAATTTGGTCATTATGCAAGTGAGTGTTGGAAAAAGCACAACAATCAGTCAAAACAAAATGCACATGTGGCTGATGCAAATGTGGTTGAAGGCAATAAGTCCATAGCCTTCATCATGTGCAACATTGGTGAAGAAGGCAACTTCGAAGTTTGGTATTTGGACAGCAGTTGCAACAACCACATGAGTCGTAATGAATTTTTTTTCCTTTCATTGATAAGAATGTAAAGTCAGAGATAAGAATGGGGAACAATGGATTAGCTCTAGTTGTGGCCAAAGGATTTATCATGATCCACACCAAGCAAGGTGAAAAGAAGGAGATTCAAAAAAAAAAAATCTCCTGGGTTAAAGCATAACCTAATGAGTGTTGGACAACTAATACAAAATGGATATAAAGTGTTGATGGAGAAGGGTCAATGTATTATTTATGACAAGAATGAGAGAACGAAAGTGTTGGCAGTAGTTCAAATAACAAAGAACTAGATATTTCCTTTGACTATTGAGACATGTTTCTCATCTCAGTCCATAGTTGCATCTCTATGTGAATGAAAAATGTACAATAGTACAACAAGTAGCCCTCAGGAGTACCATTCAAGGCCCCTCCAAGCTATGGCATCTTAGGTTTGGATAGTTAGGCTATGTTGGCTTAAGTCTTTTGTCCAAGAACAAAATCGTTGATGGTTTTCCAAGAATAGTAGAGCCTAATGTTAAGTGTGACACTTGCATTTTTGGCAAGCAACATAAGCAGCCCTTTCAATCAGGCAACTCTACAAAGGAAAGAGCACCATTGAAGCTAGTGCACATAGATTTGGTAGGCCCTATATAGACTATATTTATTGGTAAACTTCAATATTTTATGACCATTGATGATTATAGCTATACGACATCGGTCTATTTTTTGGAATATAAGTCTGAAGCATTTGATAATATTTTGTTATTTAAGGACTAGGCTGAAAAGGAGAGTGGAAACATGATCAAGGCTCTAAGGTCAAATCGAGGAGGAGAGTTTACCTCCAATCAGTTTGTAAATTTTTGCAAGCAAAATGGTATCAAGAAGGAGCTAACAGCCAGTTATACTCCGTAGCAAAATGGAGTGGCTAAGAGAAAGAATAGGACCATCATTGAGATGGCAAGGAGTATTCTAAAAGTAAAGGGACTCCCAAATGAATATTAGGGAGAGGTTGTAGCATCAATTGTATATTTGATAAATAGAAGTCCAACAAAGGAAATCCATGACAAAATCCTACAAGAGGCATGGACAAAATGTAAGTGGATGGTTGAGAACTTAAGAGTGTTCAGGTGTGTGGCATATGCTCATATTCCCAAAGAAAAGAGGTAGAATTAGATGACAAGGGTGAG
This sequence comes from Sequoia sempervirens, assembly GCA_007258455.2. Classification (NCBI taxonomy): domain Eukaryota; kingdom Viridiplantae; phylum Streptophyta; class Pinopsida; order Cupressales; family Cupressaceae; genus Sequoia; species Sequoia sempervirens. The sequence continues at coordinate 12,645,578 of VDFB02072274.1, read as the reverse complement.
AAGTGCATTTTTCATGGGCTATAGTCTCAAATCCAAGGCATATAGACTATACAACTTGGTCACCAAGAAGATAGTGATTAGTAGGGATGTGGAGTTCATTGAAAATGAGTCTTGGGATGGCTCGGTGGACACCTCTTTGAGTAACTCAGTTGGTGTGCCCCTTGATGATGAAGAAGATGATTATGAAGATTAGCAAGATCCTGCAACAACAAAGACAGTCGACTCCTGACAGCTCCTGATAGCTCCTTACTCAAATAGGTAGTTAAATAGACTATCTTAGAATTCATTTGGAGACAGTTCTAGTCGACTCCTGACAGCTCCTGATGCAGGTAGATAGTCAAGAAGACAGTCATAGATAGCCAAAGAATTAGTTGTAGCGAGCTCTTGACAACTCCTGATAGCTCCTAACATGAGTAGATAGAAAGGTAAGTAGCCACATACAGCCAAAGGATTGGCTCCTGAGAGCTCCCAACAGCTCCAAACCCAGTCTATTTAGTAGAGAAGCACCAATAGTGAAAGTTCATACCCCACTCTCACCTCCCTAATGCCAAAGAAGACTAAGAGTCTAAGGGAGATCTCCAAAATGAAGGGTATAATGAATATTTTGATGAGAACATGAATTTTGCAATATTTTCTCATGGTGATACAATTTATTTTGAGGATGTTGTGAAAGAGGAGAAATGGTGTGAGGCCATGGATGAAAAGATAGATGCAATAGAGAGGAACAACACATGGGAGCAAATTGATTTGCCTCCCAACAAGCAAGTTATTGGGGTGAAATGGGTCTACAAGACCAAGTGCAATGTCAAAGGAAGGATAGAGTGGCACAAGGCACGATCTATGGTTAAGGGGTACAAATAGCATTTTGGGAGAGACTATGATGAGACATATTCCCCCATTGCAAGGATGGAGACCATGTAGGAAGTCATAGCAATTGCAGCCCAACACAAATGGAAGGTGTTTCAAATGGACATGAAGTTTTCCTTCCTAAATGGAGTGTTGAAAGAGGAAGTTTATGTGGATCATCCACTTGGATATGAAGTTTTGGTTCAAGAACACAAGGTGTATAGGCTAAAGAAGGCCCTATATTGGGTTGAAGAAAGCTCCACAAGCATGGTACAATAGGATTGTGATGCAAACACATGGGCACAAACACAAACTCCTGACAACCTACCAATTTGAGGCATCTAACAAGATTATTCTACCCTCTTTGGACAGTCCAACACTCCCCTAAAGCTTGATAAGCAACTGAAAACACACTTCTCTCTTTAACCCCCGTAAACCCTTGAAAAGGTGAAAAACCAGTTTTGTCCAATTACTCCACAATTTTCCAAAACACTAGACCAACATATGACTGATTCAAACACCCATTTCCAAGTTACACAACATATGTGAGAAACAACATAGACTCCTTTGGACCATCATTAACTTCCTATACACTCACCCTTGAAAAGGCTACTCAATTAGCCCAAAAATACAAAGCAACATACCACCAAACATTACATAGACCCCTGCAACCTTGGGGCAGCAAACAAATTTCCAAGAAAACATAGATTTTTCAATTGGATTCCTTTTGTATGGACTTGTGACCATCTAATCAAAAAACCCTTGTTTTTAGTGTAATTCTTGAGGGTTTATTAAAAATCTTATACCCTGACCTTCCCAGACCAAATAAAAACTTCAAATAGGTTTTATAGTCCTTGCACATGGTCAAAAGTTCATTATATGGACCATTCTTTTGGCAAATTTTCTAGAATCACACTTTGGCACTTTAATTTTACATGAATTAATGCTTGATTTTGAATAAGAACTTCTATCTACCAGCATTACTCTCATTATTCATCATTTAGAACAGAAGGAAACCCTATGATAACATTCTCCAGGCCATCCCACTATGCAATAGGACATATAGTAGGTGGGATGATCATTCCATGGTTATACCTAACACAAAACCCATGTCTCAACAAAACAGAGCAATCTAGGGAATTTATTGATTTCACACACCAGAAGGTGAGTTAGAGCTTCAAATCAAAGGAAAATAGTAGTATGCACATGTTTTCATGAGAAAATAACAATATCAGACCATGTACAGCCTGTACGGTTCTGTACAAGTCAGCAAAAGAAGCAAAAACACATAAATTATGAGAAAACAACAAGTTTTATTGAGTTCTTTCTTCAAATCTTCCTTCCAACCATACAAAAAAAGATCCACATCTTATTTAAAGGTTATCCCAGGCCAACCAATGCCCAACCACCTTGCAACTAACTTTTGAACCACTAATGACCATTGGAAGACTAATTACCCCCTTTTATACAATTTGTCACCATTACAAATATATTGAACACTTTGTGCAATGGTTGCAACTTATAACCCCTAGAAATCACTCAAGTGGATTTGAAAAGTCTTATTACATTTTCAAAGCTCCTACCTTGCATATTCACCTACAAATCTAAGAAATTTTCCCTCAAAGGCTTACAAGACAACCTTGATGCAAGATGGCAATCTTTTACATTTTATGTCCACCAAAACCTAAAAACTCACCCAAGAACATGACTATTGGTCTTTCTTAGACCTTATTAGTAACATAAGATCCCAAAACACTAACTCTTACCAATTGAATACACTATGTGTTTTCAAATGACCATAATTAAGGGTGAGGTGTGGGTGCTCCTGCACCATACACCCCCCTAGAAAATATTCATGCCCCATGAATTGAGGTAGGTACCAGCACCTCCATGTTGGAAGAAGAATCATCTGATTCCCAGGCCACTACCACTAACTGATTCCTTGTGCTCCATACTGGCTTACACCTATATTCTCCCTTGCACCTATGTCTTGTGCTTCTAGTGGTACAGTAGGACCTATCAAAGGCCTCTTACCTGTTATCATCTATCTCCCTTTTTCCTCCCAACCATCTCCATCAATCACCATGACCTTGTGTTGCTCTCCATGTGTTATTCTATATCCATCAATCCTCACAACTGTCATTTCACCTCTGTCAAATTTAATAGGTACTATAGTTATACCTTGAGACTCTATCAAAACTGTACTTCTTGTACCCAATGTTTTGGTATTGCTACAGACCTCTGACTTCCCTTTCACTTGATCCACTCCACCTTGATCCATGAATTCTAATCTCAGACTTACTGCCCTTATTTGTATAGTCCTCTTTATGACTGAGTTATCAAAATTTAGAGACTCTGCAAGATTTGATTTCCTTTCCTTTCCAAAAAGTAGAATAGGGCAGACCATTGTCCCAATTAAAATCTTCTCCATTTGCTCAGTCTCTATTTGTTGTGATATAAACAAATTATCACCTTCCTTGCTCAGTTTATCCTTTCCCATAACCTTTGCATCAATTTTCCCTTCCTCTAGAGCAACATCCTCCTCAGATTGATTAGATTCACTATCATTCAACACCACTATCTTAGCAATAGGTAGAGGTGCTTTCCTTGATGCCTCAACACCATAACTTTGTTCCACATCATAAACAGATTGTTCTTACCGTCCTTAGGTTTGAGTGGCTCTTTTTCTCCAAAAATTACCACCTTAGACTTTCCTTTATCCTTCTCTTTTCCCTGCAAAGGAGTTAACTTGAAACTTTGACCATCCTTCCAAATGGTGTAGGTGTTTTCCCAACCATCATACATAAACTTCATATAAAATTGCCATGGCCTTCCCAAGAGCAGATGGCAACAATCCATTGGAAAAATATCACATAGGACTCTATCCTTGTACTCACCAATCTGGAAATCCACATATAGGCTTGCTCATTTACTATTAGACTCTGGCTATCATTGACCCAAGAAAATTTATAGGGTGCCACATGAGGAATCCTCTCTAGACTTAACTTATCCACCATCTCCCTAGACACTATATTATCCTGAGAACCAGAATCAATTACAACTTGACACACCTTACCTTTTATTTTGCATGTTGTTCTAAAGAGACTCCTTCTTTGGCTCAAATATTCTTCCTTTTGTCCTTGCAAAAAGGTCCTTCTTACCATGAGTGCCTCTCCTACTTCTAGATCTACAGGTCTACTTGGACTTGAAGTAGAACTTTTACACTCTTCCTCTTGAATCAATTGTGTTCTCCTCTCAGTTCTCCTCTCACCACTTGAAGTTGTACCTTGATTTTGAGGACACTTGAAGAAGGGGTGTCCAAATTCATTTCACTTATAACATCTACCTAAGAACTCATTGAAATCCCTCTTTGGTTTGAATTTTGTTCTTCCTCCTCTCCACCCACCTCTTGATTCAGGAGCTTGTTCCTTGTTTTTATCAGCCTCTTCATGTTCTCCCTTGAATTGTCTTGAACCTCTTCCTCTATTCACACCACCTTTGCCCCTTGCTTGTCTCTCTTGTCTCCTTTTGATTCTATCTTCTGCCCTCATTACCATCTGAAAGCATTCTTCAACTATTTTAGGTGGATTGAGGTTGATATCATCCCTTATATTCAACCTCAAACCACTCAAGTATCTAGCCACTCTCTCCACTTCATCTTCATTATGACCTGCTCTTATACACAACCTATGAAACTATTCAATATAAGACATCACATCCATTTCTCTTTGCTTTAATTCTTGCAATTTCATAAAAGTTTGTATAGCATAGTCTGCTGGTAGGAATTGAGCCTTAACTTTCGCTATCATTCTATCCCAAGAACATATTTTAGACTTACCTTTCTTGACTCTATCCTCTTGAAAAAAATTCCACCATGTGAGGGCTGGTCCTTTCAACTTTTTCTTTGCATACTTCACCTTCTTGCTGTCATCAATATCTTAAAATTCAAAAAAAATATCTAAAGCATCAATCCATGCTAAAACTTCTTCTCTATCCATTTTACCTCCATACATGGGCACATCAACTTTTACCTTAGGATTATTGTCACCCTTCACCACCTTCAGCATTCTAAGCATTCTTCTTTCATCAAGATCTAGTTCATCTTCTTCATCTGGAACTAGAGGATCCCCTTCAACCTCTTCATCACTTTTCTCTTCATCTACAACTCCTCTCCTTTGATTCTTCTCCAAAGCAGCTACCCTTGCCATGGTAGCCTCTTGAGATTCTTTGTCGATCCTCTCCTTCCTTTCCAAATGCTCCTTCAACTCTTGTATTTATTTAGCCATTGCACTAGCCTTTGGAGGAATCCTTCACAACCTGCAAAATCAAACAACAAACAACAAGATCTTGTGCCTGATGCTTTGATACCACTATGATGCAGACACAAGGGCATAAACACAAACTCCTGAAATCCTACCAATTTGAGGCATCTAATAAGATTATTCTACCCTCTTTGGATAGTCCAACACTCCCCTAAAGCTTGATAAGCAACTGAAAACACACTTCTCTCTTTAACCCCCTCAAACCCTTGAAAAGATGAAAAACCAGTTTTTTCCATTACTCCACAATTTTCCAAAACACCAAACCAACATATGACTGATTCAAACACCCATTTCCAAGTTGCACAACATATGTGAGAAACAACATAGACTCCTTTGGACCATCATTGACTTCCTATACACTCACCCTTGAAAAGGCTACTCAATTAGCCCAAAAATACAAAGCAACATACTACCAAACATTACACAGACCCCTGAAACCTTGGGGCAACAAACAAATTTCCAAGAAAACATAGATTTTGCAATTGGATTCCTTTTGTATGGACTTGTGACCATCTAATCAAAAAACCCTTGTTTTTGGTGTAATTCTTGAGGGTTTATTAAAACTCTTATACCCCAACCTTCCCAGACCAAATGAAAACTTCAAATAGGTTCTATAGTCCCTGAACATAGTCAAAAGTTCATTATATGGACCATTCTTTTGGAAACTTTTCTAGAATCATACTTTGGCACTTTGACTTTACATGAATCAATGCTTGATTTTGAATAAGAACTTCTATCTACCAACATTACTCTCATTATTCATCATTTAGAACAAAAGGAAACCCTATGATAACATTCTCAAGGCCATCCCACTGACCAACAGGACATACAGTAGGTGGGATGATCATTCCATGGTTATACCTAACACAAAACCCCTGTCTTAGCAAAATAGAGCAGTCTAGGTAGTCTATTGATTTCACACACCAGAAGGTGAGTTAGGGCTTCAAATCAAAGGAAAATAGTAGTATGCACATGTATTCATGAGAAACTAACAATATCAAACCATGTACAACTTAGTACGGTTTTGTACAAGTCAACAAAAGAAGCAAAAACACAAAAATTATGAGAAAACAAGTTTTATTGAGTTATTTCTTCAAATCTTCCTTCCAACCATACAAAATGAGATCCTCATGATATTTAAAGGTTCTCCCAAGCCAACCAATTCCCAACCACCTTTCAATTGACTTTTAAACCACTAATGACCATTGGAAGACTAATTACCCCCTTTTACACAATTTGTCACCATTACAAATATATTGAACACTTTGTGCAATGGTTGCAACTTATAACCCCTAGAAATCACTCAAGTGGATTTGAAAAGCCTTATTACATTGTCAAAGCTCCCACCTTGCATATTCACCTACAAATCTAAGAAATTTTCCCTCAAAGGCTTACAAGACAACCTTGATGCAAGATGGCAATCTTTTACATATTATGTCCACCAAAACCTAAAAAATCACTCAAGAACATGACTATTGGTCTTGCTTAGACCTTATTAGTAACATAAGATCCCAAAACACTAACTCTTACCAATTGAATACACTATGTGTTTTCAAATTATCACAATTAAGGGTGAGGTGTAGGTGCTCCTGCACCAAATTGACTCATATTTGATGAGAAATGGCTTTAGCAAAAGCGATGGTGAACCCACTCTTTACATCAAGGAAACAAATGGTAAGATTATGATTGTTGTATTGTATGTAGATGATCTAGTTTTTACTGGGGATGATGATTTCATCATTGCTAATTTTAAAGAGGCCATGAAAAGAGAGTTTGAAATGACAGATTTAGGTCTCTTGAGATATTTTCTAGGCATAGAAGTAAAACAAATGCATGATGGTATATTTATCTCTCAATAAAAATATGCAAATGAAATCTTGAAGAGATTTAGGATGCTTGAAAGCTAGCCTGCCCTAGCACCAACAAACGTACAGGTCTAAAGTTGAGCAAGGAAGTTTGCAGCAGCAATGTGGATTGGACCATGTTTAAAAGTTTGGTTGGAAGTTTGATGTATTTGACTGCAACTAGGCCTAATATAATGCATGGAGTGAGTCTTATTTCTAGATTTATGGAGACTCCAAGAGACACCCATTGGCCAACGGGTAAAATAATCCTAAGGTATGTGAGTTTGGGCTAGTTGGATACACAGATAGTGATTGGGTAGGAAGTTTGGATGATAGGGAGAGCACATCAGGCTATGTGTTTCATTTGGGTTCAGGAGCTATCTCATGGGCTTCCAAGAAGCAACCCATAGTTTCTCTATCAACAGTCTAGGCTAATTTTATAGCAGCAAATGCAGCAACATGTCAAGCTATTTGGCTACGAAGAATCTTGGAAGATTTGAGAGAAGAACAAGAGGATGGAACAACAATCTTTTGTGACAATGTTTCATCAATAGTTTTGATGAAAAATATTTTGTCTCATGGAATAAGCAAGCACATTGAAATCAGGTATCACTTTATTAGAGAATTGGTTGAAAATGGTGAAATTAGAATGGAATTTTGTAGGTTTGAGTAGCAACTGGGTGATCCCACAAAGCTAGTTTACAATTTTTGGAAGATTCTGATTTTTGCTGAAATCACATATTTTTAGAAAATATAATGATTTAATCCTTAAAAATTTCCATTTAAAGCATTCCAATTGAAGAGGGGTTAATCAAAATACCTTAGATCAAACCCCCTTGGATATAACCCTGCTAGTTTTAAACCATACCTATAACGGAGTCTCCTTTACACCTATCAAAATGTTGATAAAAAACCACATTTGATTTACCTTTTGGGGGATCAAATGAATTCATTTAAAATTTATTTTTTGTAAGTATGTAGTCCTTACTATAAGCTTCCCAAAAACTATAATTTTAAATAAATTTAATTTTATTATTATATTAAATATTTTTTATTTCTTGTGAATGTAGGTTTTTCACCAAAAATCAAGCTCTATGTTCTACACATGTGGAAAAATAGAAGATTATCAAAAAAAAATTGAAAAATATGAATGCACCAGATATTGAAGTCCTTGATCCAACAAAAAAAAATATGAATTTTGATACATACAAAAAAATTTGTGTTATATGTGGACACCTATGTCGAATTGTAATAGGTTTGACTTTGAAACTTGATTAAGGAAAAAATATTCAATAAAACACTATGAAACCAATTGGAAGCACTAGATATCGTAGTTACAAATCTAAATTCAAAAAAAAAAATTTTATCCTTCATGGAAAAAAAGTCATGTGTTATACGATGAGCATCACTCCTTAAAAATGGTGTTTATTGAAAAAAACTAGTTTTCAAGGGAGATCGAAAAAGAAGTGCAATATGATTCCAAAAATTTTGAAAAAAAAATATTTAAAATCTATAGACAAAATGCCACAAATCACTTTTTTGCATCATCTTCAAATTTCTCACAGTTCAACCGCTATAGGTGCTTGAAAGTGAAGATTTGGTTAGAAAAAATCAGTTTAGTGTCCAGTTTGGCCAAAAATTGTAAAATAGTATTGTGGGATCACCCAACTAGTAGACATATTCACCAAGCCTTTAAGCAGGGACAACTTCAATCGCCTAAGGAACAGCTTGGGTGTTGTTGATTTAAATCAGGATTGATCTTTTTTTGTCGGCTCGAGACAAATGGGAGTGTTCAATAAATTAATTGCCCTTGAGCCTCCTCTCATTGTCACCTACCTGTCAGGGGCATTAAGATTGTTTTTTGGGGATTGCTTTCCCAACTTGCTCCTGACATGCAGCCCAATCTATAGAAGAATTGAATTTGTTAGGTGATTTTGAAACTTTGGGGGGAAATTTGTGTGCCTGGCATCAGACAAAAGAAAATGTCAACGTACTATAGGGCAGTTAGAAGAATAGAATGTGTGTTAGTTTTTGCAACAACGGTTTGAGAAAATGAATGTTTTTTGTGGGTTCTCTGTGTGATTTAGAGAAGCTCCTGAACAAAAATGACTATTTTTATTTATATGTGTTTGAACAGTGATTGCTCCAGGTAGAGCTCTGTGCAGCTCCTGATAGTTAGATTTTTGGGTGCAACTTCTAGATAGTTGCTAACAGTTTGTATAGTCTATAGTTTAGATTTTATTTTCTAAGTTTTTAAATTTACCCTTTTGTAATATCATTTCTACCTTATTGAATAGAAAATAAATTTCCATGTATCCTTCTTGCATTGTTTGTGCTTTCGAAATTTGGTTTGATCCTAGCTGTCTAGGGAACATAACAACAATTTTGTAGTTGTTTGCACAACCAGTCTGGGTTTGGGGATTTCGTCTTGGATTTTTTCTTTGAAATTGTTAGCAAAAGGTTTGGAGTTGGTAAAAGTCTAAAACATCTAGGTAAGATGAAATGTCATTGGTTTTCAACTATTGTAGTAGTTGGAAGAATTCGCTAGCTAGTAGTAGAAGTCAAGAGAGAGTTGAGACTAAAGAAGATCAAGAGAGATCATTGGTGTTAAAGTGTGATATAGATCGATGCCCAATAGTCAAATTTAGAAGGGCATTGTATTACTCATAAAGAGGGTGACTTGAATTTTCCAATGAAAGATTAGCATGCTACAAGTGCTATGTTGTTAATAATCACTGAAGGAGTGAAGAATCCACCAATAAGGATGGTTGAATCAAGGATAGGCCGCTAATTAGGAGTTTAAGCCATTGCTATCAATGAAAAAGGAAGAATGTGAAAATTGATTTAGAGATGTAGATCATAGGTGTTATGAAACTGTAATGTTTCTCTATTGGAAAGATGAAGCCGTTCATTGGAAAGTATTGCCATTAGAAGATAAAAGGATCATGAACCACAAAACAAGGAAAGGAAGAGCCACCAGCCAAAGAGATCATATAAAGGCAACATAACTCAAGGAGATAATGAGAGTTTTAAGCCACCATTAAGATCATTGCAATTTAATCCTTTATTTTATCATATATTTTGAAACTTTTTCCAAAGCTTCTTGTAGATGTTTAAGACTTTACATTTAAGAATGTTAGGAAAATAAATTTTCATTTAATAAATTAGTTAATAGTTTTTTTTTAAGCAAAAGGTGAATATCCGATATATATTAATATATAATGAGGAGGTTACAAAATAGATGTTATGGTTCTTGAAAACCAGACTATATCAAAGTAGCTTACTACAAATCATATTACAAAATTCCCCTTAGATTTTCTATGCTTTAACTGCCTGCAGACATTAACCCTTATATGTCAAAATAGAAGCACCTGAACACAACAAAAAACCCTTACCCTAAAGATATTGCATGTATATACATCTATTTCCCTTCATCAATCCTTTACAAAGAAAATACCACTTATTCCTCCATTTCCACAATGTCATTTTTTGCTTAATTTTCTTCAAGTTCTTGATCTTCATTGCCTAGGTTGTTCAATTGCAAAGAAATATTAATATTTGGAGTGGTTATTGATGGGAAAATAATGGCTTTAAAAATTCAATGTATTATATGTAATGTGTCGAATGATTATAATGAAATTTTTCTTTTTATTTACAATGTAAATCTTTTCCTCTTTTATTTTTACTGGTTTACATTGGGATCAAAGCAAAAATGATGATGGGTTGTGAAGGAAGCTGCATGGGAGACATAGAAATGATGGGTTATGAAGGAGGCTACATGGGAGACATAGAAATTAGAATGTCACTGAAAATTTTGTAATGGTATTGAATTTGTTGTTGGATATCGTGTTGAACTATCTATATCTATTTTAGATGTTGAAATTGATAATAATGGAAAGAGGCATTGGAAAGAAATAAATGTACCTTTCAGTTGTTGGTTGTTGAATTTTCATTGGCCACCGCCATTTTGTTGGGCTTGTGCATTTTTTTACCACTATATTTTGCAGTTTGAAGAGGCATTAAATCTGTAATAGAATGGGTGTCCAAAATCAAGAGTATTCACATTTTTTATTTGCTACCTTGAAGCTATTTGTTGTTGATGTTGTAAATTTCTTATTCCTATAGGAAGCATTGAATGTTATTGCATTCATTTTTCAGATAAAGCATCTACAATTTTCTCTAGGCTTAAGCAACAGTTTGTTGGGTGTGTGGACTAGATATTTGGTGATGAAGCATGTAGAATGAATAGTGATCTTTATTGAAATACATTGTAATTTGAAGGGAAGAATAAATTTTTTGAGTCCAAATATTTTAGTGCAAATGGAAAGGGAGAAAATCAATACCTCTAATTGATCATTTACGTGTGTTGGTGGATGATGCAATAAAGGTAAACAAAAAGCATCTAAAACTTCAAGATATCACTTACTTTGCTGGTTGTCTCAATCTATCATTGGTATTTTGATAAATAATGATATCAAATGGGATTTAAGCTTTTAGTACCTTCATATGGAAGTTCGAAGCAATTATTGAAGTCTCTTCTTTTATACATTTCTTTCTAAAAATTTGAAGGTATGAGAATGCAATGATAGGGTGTTGGTGATAAAATTTAGTTTGTTTTTGGACCCAAAATATTAGAATAAGTTTGATACATCTTTGTGTAGAGAAGGGGGCCTGGCTACTTTGGGACTCCAGGTCACAGGAGAGTCCTAAATAACAAGCTTCCTTAAACTAGCTCAAGCTTTGCTAGGTGAATTGAAAAGGTTAAGACATTAAGGCTGAAATAGAAGAACAATTTGGTTGTTGCTATCCTTCTACTAAACCGAATGTTTCATGAGGTCAGAAGAGTTGGTTTTTAGAGTTCAATCCACTTCCTAGACAACTCACTACCTAAGGATGGCAACGTAGACTACAGAATCCAACACAGCGCGCTAGCATCTTAGATGTGCATTAGTGTCCATATGGACAAAAGGTCTTAGGAACATATTAAAGCATCAGAAAATAAACTAACTTCCTAACTACTAAGGTTTTATACTACTACAAAATATTTGAAAGGTGTAAAGCTAAAGTACAACAAAAAGAATACTACCTCTAAGCTAAGATAGAATTGACAAAGAGAAGGTAAGAAAAGTGGACCTTTCTACCTAAGAGTTGAATCTTCAAAGAGCTCCATTGCGAAGAAACCTACACACACAAGACCAAGGAAAATGTCAGGGTTGTTTTTTGAGGACTACTCAATCAGTCCCCCACTTTGGTGTTTCCACCTCCACAGATAGCTGATAGCAACAGTATATGGAAAATGATGTAGAAATAGAAAGGAAATAGTTCTAAGAGGAATCACCAATAACAAGTATGCTACACAAAATACTAAAGTGATGCAAATGGAAATGGCGAAGAATAATTTCACCTCCACACCCACGAGCACTCAAGGAAATTAGTTAAAGGATAGGGCTTGTAAGTCCTCCAACAATAATTTTTTTGCAATAAACAGAGTATGGGAGCCAAGAACCAATAGCTTGCAGCCAAAAGTGAGTGATGTAGAATCTTGAAAGTGTGAGAGTGAAGCTAACAGAGTGATTAGATTCAAGAAGTGTCTAGAGGGAGGTGAAAGAATGAAGTGATAGACCATTTGAACTTACAAAAGGAGGCAAAACACCCGTTTCTCAATGGTCAACGAAGGAAAAGAAGTTGCAATTCATCGCCAATGAAAAAACATAACACCTCTGCATATTCTAACGACATGCAGATGTCTACATGGCATGCACGTGTCCTCGATAGGGATTCCTTTACCAACACGAGAATGAGCTGCCAAGTGGATGGGAAAAGGTGGCAGATGTGGAATCTCATCATCGAATTTTTGTTTTCCAATGTAATGGTGATGTAAATGGGGAATTTTCTTAGGGGTGAAAATTTGTTCCATTATATTTTTCCCCCACTTTAACGAGTATACATGTTGGTGCGAATGCAAGGTAAAGTAGAAAGAATTTGAAGAGAGTATACCTGAACTGTTAAGGAAGCGGATCTTCAACAAGACATACCCAAATATGTAGGAGGTATCCCTACACCTGTGCTTGGTCTCGCAGGGAAACCTTGATGTGAAAGAGATAGAAATGGCTCCACAAGTACTCGGTCCTCTGGAAGGGTGAACAAAGGCCCTACAAGTGCTCAGTGTTGGCACTCCCAAATTTTACAAATTTGAGATGCCCATTTCAAAAAAAATTCCTTTGCACTTTTAGAAGTGCGCCTGATGAATCTGCCTAAGTGACCCACTTTGGAGGGTCATATTTTGAAGCCTATTGTTTTTCATGCAAAACCCTCTTGCAAACTCACTCATGTGTCCTATGTGAGTAGATATGTCAATTTTCAGCTTCCCATGATGAGTTTTGTAAGGGTTTCAAAAAGTGAAGCTGGAGGATTTTGTCACTTTTATGTTGTTTGCAAACTTTCAGTTTTGTAAAGTTGCCTCCCATTTGAGCTTGCATTTTACAACGAGTTGATCGTCATGTCAAAATGATTGTTTTTCTATATTCTCCATATCAAGATTAACCCCCATGTCATTTTTCAGAGCTTTATCAGTTGATTTTCTATTTTTAACAAGTCAAAACCAAACACAATTTGTTCAGTTTTGCACTTGCATTTTCATAAACCTTTCTGAGAGGCCAACTTTGACCTTGAATATCTTTTAATGGGAGATGATTCATGGAAATTCCTCTTTCACACATGCTTAGTGCACCATAATTTTCTACTATGTCCAATGGCAGCTCGCCAAAAGTTGATTTGATATTTTTGCAATGAGGTGATCTCTTGAGTTTTAACTGGTTCAGAACAATTGATTGTTGCAGAAAGTTCGAGTAAGCAACTTTGATAGTGCATATCTTTCACGTCGAGATTCCTTTCTCTAATTTTTTTGTTGCATTCAATTCTTTGGACCAGTGTCTACTAGCCTAAAAAAATTTATTGCTCCAAGAGGTCGTTTGACTAGTTTTCAAAGGTGATTCCATAGCCCACTTGGCCAGCTTTGCCTATTCTACAAAAGTGCCTGAAGGTAAATTCTGATGTAAACTCAGTTCATTTTTCCAACTCCAAAAGCACTCAGAAGCTGCCTCATATCAATTTGAGAATGAAAGTAGTTTGGAAATTAATTTTGTTTTTAGTCAGGCCCACATGGGGCCTGACGTACTCTTGTTGAGGCACACTATGGTTATGAAAGACATGAATTCTAAAGCATTGTTTTAGTAGTGGGTTATCATTTTCCATCATGACATATTTCCTCAATTCAATAGCTTGAAGGTGGTATTTTACTTAAGTTCCCATGGGATGAAGTCACTATACTTTTCAAATCTTACTAGGTTGTTGGAATAGCTACATTGTGTTGAAAAGGAAAATCTTTGGTACAAATTGCATGTGAATAGGATTGACTGTTTTGAGATAATCAGAAAAATTAAAAGCTATACAATGTGACCCAGTTATGAATAGTTTATGTATGGAAATTCCACTTGTAATTTGGAGTTATTTTGTAGCATTCTTCTTGTGTTATATGCTTAATTGTAATGTAAATGAAAACAAAAACACTAAATGAAACATTAAACTAAAGAAATTTAAATTAAATTTAAACAAACAAAATCTTTAGTGCCGTCCCATTTTTCTCTATCCACAGAGATTCTTTTGAAGCTTTTTGGCTCTCAGATTGTGTAAGCTTCTCCAAATGGCTGCTGCAGAACGAGTATGCAAAAGAAAACTATTCTAGATGCTGATGAAAGTGAAAATGCAGATGAATATGGACAGGGGCTGTAGATTATGTACAGGGGCTGTGAATTGAAAATGTCATGATTCTACTGCTATTGCTATGATTCTATGCTATTGCTATGAAAATGCTCTATGAATGCTGGGAATACTATGCAATTTGCCTATAGTTTACTTGCTTCAAATTCTATATGATTTTGGAGCTCCCGGCAGCTGTATTTATAGATTTTTGCAGGCTCCATCCCGGCTGGCAAGAATCTACGGCTATGAATTTGTCTGGTAAATTTGAATGGTGAGAGATTGAGAGGTTGAGAAGAAAATGGGGGAGGTTGAGAGGTTGGAGAGAAGAATGGAATCCTGTCTTCAACCCACGGGAACAAGCCTGCACAGAAACAGAGAAATTTAATTTTCTGTTTTGGCAGTTTGTTTCCCGGGAGTTGAAGATAAATCCCAAATTAAATAAATATTTAAATTTATTTAATTTTATTTATTGCTTTTGATATTTGATTTTTGATTTTTGAAAACTTATAGAAGAATTAAATATTTTGTAATATTTAATCATGATGTGACTTTAGAAGATTTTTGAAATATTTAGAAGAATTAATTAAATATTTTTGGAAATATTTAATTATGAATAGATTTTTGAATTGAATTAGAGGAATTTTGAAATGATTTAAGAATGAATATTGGATTAGAGGAAATAATCAAATATTTTGGAATATTTAATTACAAATGATATTTAGAAGAATTATAATATTTTAATCTTTATTTGAATAAAATATTCAAACTAAGATTATATGATAATTAATATAAATAAATTGTAACATTTATTTAATTAATTAAGAAATGAATATGAAAAGGTGATTAAATATTTAATCGAAATGAAATCATGAACAATATAAATAAATTATTTAAATTTATTTATATGTAGATAGAATCAAAAGATTTTAATTAAATATTAAAAATATTTAATTAATTACCAGACAATGTGATATGACCATTTTTAAGTGTATACATTTTGCCCCTCTTTGAAGTGATGTGTTTTACGCATTACTTCAAAGAATTTTGAAATTTTGCCCCAAATATTGATTTGAAATGTTGATAGATGTATGCCCCCGCGAACGATGAATCGATATTTAAATTTTTTTTATTTTTTTTTATTTTTAGGATTTTTATGATTTTAAAGATATCGATTTATCGTTCGAAACTTATTATATGAATAAATTGACCTGATAAGATATGAAATGAAAATTTGATGAAGAAATTGCCCCTGGTATGTAAAAATATGATAAAATGCCCCAATTTTACCATTATATAGGTTAAAAATGTCATTTTCCATGTCATTTTCAATTTTAACCTAGTAAAATTTGCAAATATTGAGCTCTGAGTTGATAATTATGGCACTTCCAGTTCACCTGCACCGTTTCGAGCGTATCTGACGTCATCAGCGGCCGGCGCACTACGGACCTCCGGTATGTGTCTCGTAAATTCCTGTCTCTCGAAAATTTTGTTTTTGCGCACGTTTTTAATATTTTAATTCAAAAACATTGAGTTTTAGCGCTCTTAAAGTTTATCGTAGCGCATGCAATAATTTTCGTAGCGCGTTTAATACTGTAGCGCTCTTAAGACTTATCGTAGCGCATTTGACAATTTTCATAGCGCATATAATATTATAGCGCCCGTGATATATTTCATAGCGCCTTTGGTGATTTTCATAGCGCATATGATATCATAGCGCACCTGAAATGTTTTATAGCGCTCTTAACAAATCTTGTAGCGCAAAATTTTCCATAGCGTCGTTGATAGAAATCATAGCGCCATTAATTGATTCTGTAGCGCAAAAATTTCCTTAGCGCTGATAAAGAATTTTGTAGCGCATACAACTAGTTCTGTAGCGCTTTTTGTTCCACATGATAAATTTGTTTCCCAAGTTGTTGGAGAACAAATAGTAGCTGATAAATTTGCTTTTAAAGTTGTTAAAAACAAATAGAATAAATAAGTTTTCTCCTAAAGTTGTTAGAAAGAAACTTGATGTTGATTATTTGTGTTCCATGATGATGAAAAACAAATAGTTTGATTGATTTGTTTGCTTCTAAGATTGTTAAAAACAAACATGATTTTGATATTATTCGCATTTCATAATGATAATGAAAAACAAATAATTTGATTGATTCATTTTGGATTGATACGTTAAGATGATTTGATATTGATGTTGTTTTGATGATGTATGTGAACAGGAGAGACTAGGTGTCTTGCAGTTATGAGAGACTTTCCCAAGCACATGGTCATTGATTCCACATTTATTACAGTCTGATAGAGATGTGATTGATGCTTGTGGTTTGACTTCATTACTTGATATGCCCGAGGTTTGCCTCAATAGGGCTTTATTGACAGCACTTGCAGAGCGGTGGCATAGCGACACCAACACTTTTCATTTACCGACCGGCGAGATTACAGTGACTCCCGAGGACGTATATCGCATCCTACGGATCCCAGTGATGGGAGAGATTGTTGTTTTTGACAGACGAGAGGCTGGAGGTACTCTTGCTTTGAGACGAATATTTAGAGATACTCAGATAGCCGGATACTTCATCCCATGGGGTGAGATTACAGATACCTATCCACCTTTACCAGCTGTGCTTGCAGGTTTCATTGCAGGTGTGTTGTGCCTCGACCATAGGTCGAAGGGGTTCACGATCGGATGGGGTCGTGTCTTAGAGAGCATGGTGATGCAGGGGACACGATATGCATGGGGTACCTGTATGCTAGCCCACTTATATGACGAGCTACATCACATTGTATATGGTAGAGGCCGGAGTTTTGCTGTCGGATGCTCATTATTACAGATATGGGCATGGGAGCATTTTGCAGTTTTACGTCCATTGACTCGAGGAGAGCGACCAGCTGGTCGAGCATACAGATGGAGATATGCACATATTATTGCTCAGCCTAGACTGGGCAAACTAGTGTATTGGCAGCGACTTTTAGATAGTTTGGACACAGTATGCTGGAGGCCATATTTGGATTGTGAGCCATGGCCAGAGGATGCGAGGGAGATGCCTTTTGTATGCACTTCCAGATTTTTGATTGGACGGACCACATGGATCTTGGAGAGATTTCTTGCTGGACGTGTATTGCGACAGTTTGGTCGGACTCAGGGTATGCCTGTTGGTTCAGCTATTTATGCGCGGCGACAGTCAGAGCTTGCAGTGTGGGGCCCATGGATCTCTTATGATGCAGCTGTGGCAGAGTTCATCAGTTTAGGAGCACAGATGTGGGATTACCAGGTGGATGTTCTTGATGCAGGAGCGACACCAGAGTATGTTCAGTATGTTCTACAGCATCCACCTCCACGCATGTTTGATCCTGATGAGGCCATTGCTCCTGTCATTGGACAGAGACGTCGACAGAGAGACTCAGAGTCAGGTGATGACGATTCAGAGGACAGTGATGACGAGGAGGGTAGTGGAGATGATGACTCAGATGGAGATGATGGTGGTGATGGTAGGGGTGGCAGGAGAGGCAGGAGAGGTGGTGGAGGAGGTAGGGCAGGCAGAGGTGGACCACGGATGAGGCATACTGACCCATCCCCGTCAGTGGATCCGACAGTAGCGAGTCAGATATCTTCTCTGCAGAGCACAGTACAGAGCTTACAGGCTCAGCTATCACAGGCACAGGCCTTGATTTCACAGTTGCAGGGTCAGGTGACTTCGATCACTGCCGAGAGAGATGCAGCTAGACAGCGGGGTGAGCAGGCCATTGCCTTAGCAGATAGCCTACAGAGAGTGGCAGGTAGCACTTTTCCAGGTGATATGATGAGAGAGGTTACGAGGGCTACTCGAGAGGCAGAGTTTTATCGCACTAGATATCATGATGCAGTCCCAGCTGAGCAGAGAGAGAGCTACACTCAGTCACGATCTACTCATGGTCGCTCTCGTACTACCAGTAGGGGTGTGACACAGCCATTACCTCCTAGAGGGCCACCGGGGTCAGGCGGAGTAGGTCCATCAGGGGCAGGTGATACAGGTCCATCAGGGGCAGGTGGTACAGGTCCTAGGCCAGCTCCATCACAGGATAGCTCTGCCTAGTGCATTGTACATGATTCTTTTATGATATTCTGTTGAGACATTTTGTATACACCGTGAGATGATCACATTTTTGATGATATTATATCTCTTGTAGTTGACATCCTTGTACATTTTGACATTCATTTTTGAAATATATGAAATGCAGTGATGATTTTACATGATGTATATATATGATGTGTACTATATGATGGCTTCATGATTTATGATTATTTATATACATGATGGTATGAGACGAAATTTATTTGATGAATGAATGTATGATGTATGTATGTTTTGTTTTTATGATTTTCTCAATGCAAAGGTATGTAAAATGTATAAAACAATATTTTGTGAATGTCAAAATATACTCAGTCATATTTGAAAAGATATAAATCTTTGATTCTTTGCCAGCTTTTTAGAAATCTATAAATGCAAAATGCAGATTCTAACATGAATGCAATCTATACTAACCATGCAGGACATTCATACAATATTGCCATTTGGAGAGCTTATGTGTGCTTTTTGTATCATCATAGAGCTTTGAAATGTTGAAAGTTAATACAAGCATCAAAGGGTATGTTAGCACCAGTGATGACCTGAGTATTGCTTTCATGATTTTTAATATAGCAAGTTAATACAAACATCTAGGTATAATTGAACCAAGATGACCTGAGTATTGCTTGCATAAACAGACAAGAGTTAACCCGTTTCCCATGCAAATTCTGAAATGTCATCCATGATCCATAGTAGAGCATGTCTCGCGACCAAATTGCATAGTACTAATGATTTCCTCACAAACAGAAGACAAAGAAAAATCATACTCCTTCCTTGCTTTTCTAGTTCAGTACATCATCGAATTACTCCAGAGATATGATAGAAAATCAAACAACTATTCAAATTCTGCTTAAGGCATTTCAAACATTTATTCAGATTAAGATCATCCAATTTGGTTATCATCATTGATATTCTCACTTCAATAGTTGTTTGGATCATGTTGTTTTTGATTCTCATTGGCATAAATATGTTTGTGATTGATTTGTTTTGACAATGTTTGTTTTGTTTTGTCAAGCTGTTATTTGTCTGCTTGTGATATTTTGAAAGCTCGTTGCCCCTCTCTTGTATGTTTCTGTGTTTTTCCCCCAATGTAAACACAACCTAAAGATAAAAGATATGTACAAATTCATCAAGCCATGATGAAACCTAAAGATTCCCATTATATGGTATGGATAATGAAAGATATATACAGATGATAGACGTGGATGAATGATGCCTAAAGTGAAAATAAGACATAAACTAATAAATGGAGGAGCCCATTGTAATCACAAGTAGCGCTTGTTTGCAAAGTTTTCACCACTTGTTTTTATTGCACTTTTTCAAGATTTTTCTGATTTTTATTTTATTTTTTCAGGACTTTTTATGATTTTTTTTTATTTTTTCAGGACTTTTTATGATTTTTTGGATTTTTTCAGGACTTTTTATGATTTTTTGGATTTATTTTTTGATTTTTTTTAGGAGTTTTTAGACATAGAACTTCTTAAGATGAATACTATTGATTGGCTCTTCAAACAGGTCCCCCTCTGATGTGGATAACTGATATGCTCCAGAACCATATGCTGCTACAATAACAAATGGACCAAGCCAATTAGGTTCAAATTTGCCTTTCTTTTCTCTATCTTGCTGATTACGTGGATTTTCCCTCAAAACTAAGTCACCCACTTGAAATGCCCGTGGCTTAACTCTGTGGTTATAACTACGAGACATGACTTGTTGATAACCTTTCAAGTGATCAGCTGCATGTTGGCATTTTTCATCTAACAGTTCGAGCTCTTGAAGGCGAGAAACGATATCTTCATCGCCCTATCAGTCATATAGTGAGCTGGGTTGAGTTTGAGACTGCCAATCACGTCCAGCATCATTTACTGTCTTCTTCAATATCTTCAAAATGGTTTTGTTAGAAGCTTCTGCTTGACCATTACCCTGTGGATAATAAGGTGTAGAGTACTGTGTTGGATATGAAATCTTTCACAAAGTTCATCAACATCCTGATTCTTAAAAGGTCTTCCATTATCAGTAACAATAGAATTAGGAATTCCATATCTACAAATAATGTAATTCAGGATAAATGAAGATATCCGTTTACCAGTCACTGTTGTTAGAGGAACAGCTTCAATCCATTTTGTAAAATACTCAGTAGCTGTGATGATAAACTTATGACCATTTGACGATGAAGGATGTATTTTACCAACAAGATCTAATCCCCACTGAGAAAAAGGCCATGTTGAAATAAAAGGCTGCAATTCTTGTGCAGGTGCATGAATAAGATTCCCATGGATCTGGCATTTAGAACACTTCTTAACAAAAGTAAAAGAATCTTGCTCCATGGTAGGCCAATAGTATCCCATTCTGACAAGTTTCTTTGCTAAGGTCAAACCACTTGAGTGAGTTCCACAAATACCACCGTGAACCTCTTGTAAGGCTTTTTCAGATTCGTCACGTTCAAGACATCTAAGGAGTGTACCATCAAGACCACGTCTATAAAGGATATTGGCAATTAAGGTATAACGGGATGATTGGCGTATGAAATTCTGTTTTTGGTTGCGGGATAAATCTAAAGGCAAGATGTTATCTTTCAAATAGGTATAAGTTTTGCCATATAAGGGTGAATCTGAACCGGTTAAATGACATATAACTTGGGTTTCAGGATTATCATATGCAGGAGAAAACAATTGTTCCACCAAGAATTCATACTTGGTTTGATCTTCCGATATTTGTAATAAAGAAGCAATGGTAGCCATTGCATCTGCAGCTTTATTGTCAATTCTTGATATTTGTGAAAACTTGATTGACACAAAATATTTCTTATAATCATCCACCATGTTTTTGTATGGTAGCAACTTATCATCTTTGGTTTGATAATCATCATTAATTTGATTAATGATAAGTTGTGAATCACCATAAACTTCCAGCTCTGTAATCTGCCATTCCAAAGCTATCTTTAATCCTATGAGTAATGCCTCATATTCTACTATGTTATTTGTGCAAGGAAACATCAACCGATATGATCGTGAGATTGTATGTCCTTCAGGTGTAACAAAAAGAATCCCTGCCCCCGAGCCATATTGTGTATAAGATCCATCAAAATATAGTGCCCACGGTCTCTGAATTGTTGTTGTAAAGACATCTGCATCAGGAAACTCAATATGCATTGGATTGTCTTCTTGTAAAGGAGCTTCAGCTAACTGATCTGCAATGACCTGTCCTTTAATCGCTTTTCGATCTACATAGTGAATATCAAACTCACTTAAGATCATTACCCATTTTGCAAGTCTTCCTGTTAAAGTGGCTCTGCTTAATAGGTATTTCAATGGATCTATCTTTGTTATCAGCTTAACTGTATGAGTCAACATATAATGTCGCCACTTTTGAGAAGCAAACACTACTGCAAGACAAGCTTTTTCAATGAAACTATAGTTTAACTCATGTCTTGTTAAGGTTCTGCTGATATAATATATAGCCCTTTCTTTACCTGTAGAGTCTTCTTGTGCTAGCAATGCTCCCAAAGATACTTCTGTTGCTGAAATATAGAGTATAAGCGGCTCTCCTAGAATAGGCGGAATTAGAACTGGTGGATGTGTAAGATATTGCTTGATCTGATTGAATGCTGCTTCACATTTGTCATCCCATTTAAATGGAACATTTTTATGCAATAAATGTGTGAATGGCAAGCTTTTGTCTGCCAGTTGAGCTATAAACCTTCTGATGGACTGTAATCTTCCTTGCAAGGATCTTAATTGACTGATATTTCATGGTGGAGGCATGTCCATTATAGCTTGTACCTTTTCTGGATCAACTTCTATACCCTTTTCTGAAACAATGTACCCTAGGAGTTTTCCAGATGTAACACCGAAGACACATTTCTTTGGATTCAATCGAACATTGAATTTTTCCATTCTGACAAAGATTTTTGACAAGATTTCTAGGTGTTCATCTCGTGTATGAGATTTAGCAAGTAAATCATCAACATAATCTTCCATGAATGTATGCATCATATCATGAAAAATAGTTGTCATTGCTCTTTGATAAGTAGCTCCAGCATTCTTTAACCCGAATGGCATGACATTCCAGCAATAAGTACCCCAAGGACATGTAAACGCTGTTTTATCTTGATCTTCTGGTGCAATTTTTATCTGGTTGTATCCTGAGAATCCATCCATTAATGAATACATTGCATGTCCAGCAGTTAAGTCAACAATCAAATCTATGTTAGGTAAAGGAAAATCATCTTTAGGGCATGCTTTATTTAAATCTCTGAAATCTGTACAAACTCTGATCCTTCCATCTGGCTTTGAAACAGGTACAATGTTTGAAATCCATTCTGCATAGTCAATAGTTCGAATGAATCCAACATCTAAAAGCTTCTTTAATTCTTCCTTGACCAATAATGCAACATGTGGATGCATCTTTCTGAGCTTTTGCTTTACAGGTTTTATCCCAGGTTTGATAGATAAATGATGCATTATCAGATTAGGATCTAACCTTGGCATATCAGCATATGACCAAGCAAAGTTAATTTGATTATCCTTCAAGAATTGCATGAATTTCTGGACTTCTTCAACTGTTAATGATGCTGCAATTTGCAAAACTTTTGGCTGCTCTGGTGTACTTATGTTGATTGATTCCGTTGGTTCAATCAAAATAGAAGATCTTTCATGATAATACTTGGGAAGAGTGTCAAGTTTCTCATCCTTCAATGCCTCAGAAAGGTTTTCACTGTCAGATTCGCTCTTTATTTTTCTTTTGTTTTGATCTATCACTGCCTTTTTTCGGTTTTCATCAATAGATCCATCTTTTATTTTATTTATTTTGCAGCTAAGAGACTTGACACTCTCTTTGTCAAAATCATGAGTATAAGATTCTTGAATGAAACAATTGTTTTCTTCATTTGAGGAACAAAGGAAAGTTATAACATCTTCATCATTACTGAATGTAGGAATATGGATAGGTGCGTCAATGTCCCAATCTATAAGTTCTGGATAAACTAAAGGCATAGGATCATTAGGTTGGGTAAGGTCTTGAATCATCAAAGTCATGATATGGTTGTCATCCTCATGGTAGACAAGGTCTATAATGGTATTCTCCTGTTGATTATCAATCTCGTTAGAATCTAACTCTTCCTCACTTGAGTCATGATCGCTTTGTAAAACATAATCTTAATATTGAACCAACAATCATACCACAAAATTAAAATGGCCCCAGCCATAATACCGTCCGACAAGAAATCTCCAAGATCGTAATATAGTCCAATCAAAAATGGAAGTGCATACAAAAGGCATCTAAAATCCACACATTTTATATGTTCTTGAGATGCCTTGTGGTAGAGATTAAATATTTCATGTACTTTGCGAGTCTGTTTTATATGTTCTTGAGATGCCTTGTGACCGAGATTAAATATTTCAAAAAATCTTCTAAAGTCACATCATGATTAAATATTCAAAATATTTAATTCTTCTATAGTTTTCAAAATCAAATGTCCAAAGCAATAAATAAGTATTAAATTTAAATATTTATTTAATTTGAGTTCTCTTCAACTCTGGAAACAAAGCGCCCAAAGCGAGAAAATTAAATTTCTACATTTACGTGCCGAGCTTGTTAGATAGATTGAAAGCAGTTCCATTCTTCTCCAACCTCTCAACCTCCCCCATTTTCTTCTCAACCTCTCAATCTCTCACCATTCAAACTTACCAGACAAATTCATAGCCGTAGATTCTTGCCAGCCGGGATGAAGCCTGCAAAAAATCTATAAATACAGCTACCGGGAGCTCCAAAATCATATAGAATTTGAAGCAAGTAAACTATAGGCAAATTGCATAGTATTCCCAGCATTCATAGAGCATTTTCATAGCAATAGCATAGAATCATAGCATAATAGCAGTAGAATCATGACATTTTCAATTCACAGCCCCTGTACATAATTTACAGCCCCTGTCCATATTCATCTGCATTTTCACTTTCATCAGCATCTAGAATAGTTTTCTTTTGCATACTCGTTCTGCAGTAGCCATTTGGAGAAGCTTACACAATCTGAGAGCCAAAAAGCTTTAAAAGAATCTCTGTGTATAGAGAAAAATGGGACGGCACTAAAGATTTTGTTTGTTTTAATTTAGTTCAATTTCTTTAGTTTAATGTTTCATTTAGTGTTTTTGTTTTCATTTACATTACAATTAATACATATACACATTTTTGGCGCCCACCGTGGGGTACTTCCCCCCTTTTTAATGTTTTGTTTGCACTTTTTTTTGACAGGTTACAGAAAAAAATAGCGGAATAGCGCAGACGACACGTTTTCAGAAGAACACCTCTAGTTTAGCGTCCATAACTAATCTTTCAGCGCCCGTAACTAATCTTTCAGTGCCCGTGACTAATCTTTCAGCGCCCGTGACTAATCTTTTAGCGCCCGTGATTACTGTTTCAGCGCCCGTAATGACTGTTTTAGCGCCCGTAACTAATCTTTCAGCGCCCGTGACTAATCTTTCAGCGCCCGTGATTACTATTTTAGTGCCCGTAACGACTGTTTTAGCGCTTGTAACTAATCTTTCAGCGCCCGTGATTACTGTTTCAGCACCCGTGACAAATATTTTAGTGCCCGTAATGTGTTTTGCAGCGCAAATTTTTAGAAGACTGTAATCTGTAATCTGTAACTGTAGTTTAGTCTAACTGATTCCGACGCAGCCGCGGACAGTTATTAAAAATCTAAAAGCAAAAAAAAATAAAAAATTATCAATCCTAGGGTAGACATCTAAAGCATAAAATAAAGCAATCCTAGGATAGACACTTCATTTTTCAATTTAGGCTTAAAATGAATTTTCTGTTTATGTGAAGCAATATCTTCACTTAGTTAGAAAATTTTTATTTTGGTGCTTAACAATTGAACCTAGTGTTTGCTTTGTTCTCAGTGATAGGCCTATGCTCTCCCCTTAACTGGGTGATCAAAATGCCAAACTCACTTATTTATTTTTATGCATTTTTAAGTTTTATTAAAACCTTGTAGAGAGCTTGCTCTTGTGGGAAAAAGTACTCACCCAAGAGGAACGACTCAAGTGGGTTCAAGCCAAAGCCAGGCTATTCCACCCCACTATAAAATTTAAAGCAAAATTGGGGAAACCCTCTTTTGACAGTAGTGTGCATTGATAACCATCCCCAAAGCCTTTGTTCTAAAGGTAGGGAGGTCTCTCGAGGGAGTCTATCATTTGCCGCACCGAATGGAAATCCTTACTACGAACCTAGTGTAGTAACTAACCGAGTCAGTTTCCGAACATTGTTTCAATCACAGTGCAAGGGAGGGAAGAATCTACCCCCAAGATACTCACCATATAACTGCCAAGGATTGTTTGCTCAGGGGATCCGGTATCCACTTCCGTCACTCTGAGTACGCACCTGGAAAAGACAAAAACACGGGCGCCCTTTCGGGGGTGACACGGCTGTGTGAGTCGACGCAGTTTTAAGATGTGGGTTGTTGATTGCTATGATGACCTACTTGAGAATTAAGAGTGAGTCTGTTTGAAGTGCTTGTCATGTGTAAAACCTGTTAAAACAATTTTTGAAAAACATTTTGGTTACACACTTGATGTTTAGCATAAGACTTAAAAAAACTGTTTTAAATTTGTTTGATGTGTTTTCATTACATTAATTTAGATAAAGATCATCCAAAACACTCATTATCATATTGATCAATCTCATGTTACGAGATTGGAAATCTACAAAATTTGTAAAGAAATCCGTTTCCAAAAGGATTAAGAAGCCAAAGAAACCTCTCAACCACAAGAAATTAAAAAAAAAAAAAAAATTCTTATATCAAAGTCGAAAAGTTTTACTTAAATATAGAACTTTTCTTCATAGGTATCATGATTGTGTTAGAGGTCTTTTAGATGATTATGCCATAGAGCCCTTGTATTCACAAGCTTATTTTCAAAGAAGAGCCCTTTCTCAAAGGCATAACCATAGTCAACGCATTCGTTTTAGTTATATTCCCCAACCAACAATCGAATACTCTACTCGTCCAAATCAAATCTTACAATAGAGAACTTAGAATACATTAGGCATCTATCACAAAATCCATCTTTTTACAAAGCCATGATCAAAACTTCATAAAGTGCAAAAATCATCATTTTCTTGATCTTCTGCTTATATTCCCACTAACAGGATTTTCATCCTTTCACTTAGGGAACAACACAAGCTATAAGATTAGAAAATTTCGTATAAGTCATAGAATTTTCATTCTGACTTTCATACATACCACATCAATTACACTATTTCACTCTTTTGATCAAAAGTAAGTAAAATTTGGAGTAAAATCTATGCCTGTTCTCATGAGATCTCAAAAACAAATGGAAAAAGATGAGGGAGAAACTACAACTAGTAAAATGGGTGATCGAAATGAAAAAGAAGAGGAAACATTTAATCTTGATGAGATAACGGAAGAAAAGCTTCAAGAAGCAGAACAAGATCCTCAATTCCATACTCTTATGGAAAGAATCCTAGAACGTAACAAAGAAAAATATTTTCTTTCATTAGCTAATCAAGGAGCTAAGTTGCCTCACACCTTTGACATAGAGGGGATTAAACAAAATCCTGAAAATCCTCCTAATGACTTTAGTGCTCTTAACCAACAGATAAAAGAATTACAAGGGAAAATAAAGGAAATGCAAGGAGATACAACAAAGAAATATGTTTTGGAAGACATATCTCCTTATCCATTTGATAGGAGTCTTCAAATGATCCCATTTCCAAAACATTGCGAAATTCCTAAGTATGATAGGTATAATGGAAAAACTGATCCCATAGACCATGTTAGGGATTTCTGAAACATGAGTCTTGAATTCGCCTATGACGATACTTACTTGATGCGATTATTTCCATGAAGTCTAGGTGTACAATCCATGGAGTGGCTTTCAAAAATCACTCCACCTATCAAAACTTTTGAGGAGTTGATAAATCAGTTTATCTCACAATACTCCTACAATATTCAACATCAAATAACAATGCTTGATCTTTGTAAAGTAAAACAAAAAGTAGAACCCTTTACTACATTTTTACAAAGATGGAGAAGGTTATTTGCACGATATTCTCGTCCTATTCCTGAAAAGGAAAAGATGGATATTTTTATCAATAGCCTTGATCCAGAATTAAGCTATAGGCTTAACCTTCATTGTCCTCATAACTTTGAAAAACTGATTGAAAATGCAATCACTATTGAAGGGGCCTTGGTTAAAGGGGAGTGATAAAACTTGATAATCCAAGTACATCAAATCAAAACAACGATAAAACAAGGTTTTGGAATAGAAACAAAAATGTTGTTAATGATGGTATAGTGGATGCAAATAATTTACGAACAAGACCATCCGTTTTCAATCTATCAAGTACTCCAAGAAACAATTCACAAGGAAATACAATTCAACAAGGAAACAACAATCAACAAGTACAAATTTCCAAGCAAGAGAACATGACCAATCAAAATACCAATCAAAATCGTGGTAATTTCAATAATAATCTTGGCAATACCCAAATATCAAATCCGTCTAGACCTTCATTCTTTTCAAATCGACGGACTTTTACTGCTTTGGGTCAATCTCTTGAATCTGCTCTCAAGGAACTTCTTGATAATAAGGTTATTACTTTACCACCACAAAGAGATTATGAGCCACGAGTTAAACCACCATCATGGAATGACTCGTATTATTGCAATTATCATCGATGTAAAGGTCATAGAACAAACAATTGTCAAGCTTTAAAAAATCTAGTACAAGATTTAATTGACAATGGTACTATTACAATTGAGGGACATCATACCAATGATGATCATCAAGCATTCAAAGATCCTTTGCCAAACTACCAAAAGGGGGAAACATCGGATACCAAAGCCAAAAGCATACATAATGTTGAAGACAATATAATCCGCCATATTTACACAGATGATAATCGGATTAATGTTATCAAAATCAAAGGAAAACAAGAATATCAACAGGTTAATGTAACAACAAGAGGTCAAGCAAAGGTTGTTTTAAAAGGAAGTTCGTCTAAAACAACTATTCCTTCTCCAACTCAGTATAATCTGGTTGATCAATTGAGAAAAACATCAGCTCAAATTTCTATTCTTGAACTTCTTAAAATATCCCCCATACACAAAAATATTTTAGAAGAAGCGCTTGTAAACACAACTGTTGATACTGATCTAGATGCAAATAGATTTCAAGCCATGGTGGGACATTTGTCTTCCCCCACTTGTCTTTCATTTTTCGATAAAGATGATGCTTCTATGACACATCCACATAATTCCTCGCTATATCTTGAAGTCATGATCCATAAACATTGAATTAAACGTGTCTTAATAGATGGAGGAGCCGGTTTGAATATTTGTACCTTAAAATTGATAAATGCCTTAGGAATTTCAGAAAATGAAATTGATTCACGAAGGAAGATAACCATTAAGGCATATGATGATGAAGAAAGAGCTTCTAAGGGATTAATATTGCTACCTATCAGAGTGGGACCTGTTGTGAAGAATACTTTTTGTTAGGTTCTAGATCGAGATCTGTCTTATAACATACTTTTGGGTCGTCCGTGGATTCATGATATGCAAGCCGTACCATCAACATATCATCAATGTATCAAGTTTCCATATGACGAACAAGAAATAACTATACAAGCTGATTACAATAGTACCCAAACTTGTTCCAATCTTAGGGTGAGTCAAGATGTCTTTGTGCCACACAATAGAGAAGCTCTTGCTATTTCTTCTTCCAATCTACAAGTCCAATTGCAAGAATTGACAAAGAATCTTGATACAAAGTTAAAGTTTAAAGACAAAGGGGTAGGTGAATATTCACTATCTCTTTCTACTTTACCTCCTTCTCCAAGATCACATGGTTTACCAACTTTATCAAATCAAAAGATTGCGACTGCTTCTACATCTCAAACTTCCGTGCCAATCACAAAGTTTGATGGAAAATTCATTAGAGCTAATACCACTGAAGAAGAAGCTGAAGATAGGGACATCCTAAATTGGCTATACACAGATGAAGATGAATCTCTCTTACACATTAAGTTGCCTAAAGAACAATATGGTAAAGGGTACGCTATCATGCAAAAGATGGGTTATGAAGGGAATGGTCCTATAGGGAAATGAAGAGAAGGAATTGTGGAACCAATTCAGCCTATTTCAAAGCATTCAAGTGATAAAACAGGACTTGGGTATGGTAAAGATAAAGAAGAACTTACTTCACAGCAGACATCATTAGTTCATGAAGGAGAATCCGTGTCAGATAAATCTCATAAATCAGTTTTCCAATTGCAAAATAGTTCAGATACTGATTCTAATGAATATGAATGGGACACCATTTATAATGATGAATTCTGGAGGGATAAACAAATTGATACTATACATAAATATGCACCTATTCTTATACAAGGAGAAGGATCAAGGCCTCCACTTGATTATGTTTTACAAAGTGATCATGACTCAAGTGAGGAAGAGTTAGATTCTAACGAGATTGATAATCAACAGGAGAATACCATTATAGACCTTGTCTACCATGAGGATGACAACCATATCATGACTTTGACGATTCAAGACCTTACCCAACCTAATGATCCTATGCCTTTAGTTTATCCAAAACTTATAGATTGGGACATTGACGCACCTATCCATATTCCTACATTTAGTAATGATGAAGATGTTATAACTTTCCTTTGTTCCTCAAATGAAGAAAACAATTGTTTCATTCAAGAATCTTATACTCATGATGTTGACAAGGAGAGTGTCAAGTCTCTTAGCTGCAAAATAAATGAAATAAAAGATGGATCTATTGATGAAAACTGAAAAAAGGCAGTGATAGATCAAAACAAGAGAAAAATAAAGAGCGAATCTGACAGTGAAAACCTTTCTGAGGCACTAAAGGATGAGAAACTTGACACTCTTCCCAAGTATTATCATGAAAGATCTTCTATTTTGATTGAACCAACGGAATCAATCAACATAAATATAGCAGAGCAGCCAAAAGTTTTGCAAATTGCAGCATCATTAACAGTTGAAGAAGTCTAGAAATTCATGCAATTCTCGAAGGATAATCAAATTAACTTTGCTTGGTCATATCTTGATATGCGGTTAGATCTAATCGATAATGCATCATTTATCTATCAAACTGGATAAAATTACTGTAAAGCAGCTCGAGAAAGATGCATCCACATGTTTGCATTATTGGTCGAGGAAGAATTAAAGAAGCTTTTTTAGATCGGCGGATTCATTGAACTATTAACTACTCTTGAGATGGTTCAAACATTGTACCTGTTTCAAAGCCAGATGGAAGGATTAGAGTTTGTACAGATTTCAGGGATTTAAATAAAGCATGCCCTAAAGATGATTTTCCTTTACCTAACATAGATTTGATTGTTGACTTAACTACTGGACATGCAATGTATTCATTAATGGATGGATTCTCAGGATACAACCAGATAAAAATTGCACCAGAAGATCAAGATAAAACAGTGTTCACATGTCCTTGGGGTACTTATTGCTGGAATGTCATGCCATTCGGGTTAAAGAATGCTGGAGCTACTTATCAAAGAGCAATGACAACTATTTTTCATGATATGATGCATACATTCATGGAAGATTATGTTGATGATTTACTTGCTAAATCTCATACACGAGATGAACACCTAGAAATCTTGTCAAAAATCTTTGTCAGAATGGAAAAATTCAATGTTTGACTGAATCCAAAGAAATGTGTCTTCGGTGTTACATCTGGAAAACTCCTAGGGTACATTGTTTCAGAAAAGGGTATAGAAGTTGATCCAGAAAAGGTACAAGCTATAATGGACATGCCTCCACCACGAAATATCAGTCAATTAAGATCCTTGCAAGGAAAATTACAGTCCATCAGAAGGTTTATAGCTCAACTGGCAGAAAAAAGCTTGCCATTCACACATCTATTACATAAAAATGTTCCATTTAAATGGGATGACAAATGTGAAGCAGCATTCAATCAGATTAAGCAATATCTTACACATCCACCAGTTCTAATTCCGCCTATTCCAGGAGAGCCACTTATACTCTATATTTCAGCAACAGAAGTATCTTTGGGTGCATTGCTAGCACAAGAAGATTCTACAGGTAAAGAAAGGGCTATATATTATATCAACAGAACCTTAACAAGACATGAGTTAAACTACGGTTTCATTGAAAAAGCTTGTCTTGCAGTAGTGTTTGCTTCTCAAAAGTGGCGACATTATATGTTGACTCATACAGTTAAGCTGATAACAAAGATAGATCCATTGAAATACCTATTAAGCAGAGCCACTTTAACAGGAAGACTTGCAAAATGGGTAATGATCTTAAGTGAGTTTGATATTCACTATGTAGATCGAAAAGCGATTAAAGGACAGGTCATTGCAGATCAGTTAGCTGAAGCTCCTTTACAAGAAGACAATCCAATGCATATTGAGTTTCCTGATGCAGATGTCTTTACAACAACAATTCAGAGACCGTGGGCACTATATTTTGATGGATCTTATACACAATATGGCTCGGGGGCAGGGATTCTTTTTGTTACACCTGAAGGACATACAATCTCACGATCATATCGGTTGATGTTTCCTTGCACAAATAACATAGTAGAATATGAGGCATTACTCATAGGATTAAAGATAGCTTTGGAATGGCAGATTACAGAGCTGGAAGTTTATGGTGATTCACAACTTATCATTAATCAAATTAATGATGACTATCAAACCAAAGATGATAAGTTGCTACCATACAAAAACATGGTGGATGATTATAAGAAATATTTTGTGTCAATCAAGTTTTCACAAATATCAAGAATTGACAATAAAGCTGCAGATGCAATGGCTACCATTGCTTCTTTATTACAAATATCGGAAGATCAAACCAAGTATGAATTCTTGGTGGAACAATTGTTTTCTCCTGCATATGATAATCTTGAAACCCAAGTTATATGTCATTTAACCGGTTCAGATTCACCCTTATATGGAAAAACTTATACCTATTTGAAAGATACCATCTTGCCTTTAGATTTATCATGACAAAAGCGAATTTCATCGCCAATCATCGCGTTATACCTTAATTGCTAATATCCTTTATAGCGTGGTCTTGATGGTACACTCATAGATGTCTTGAGCGTGGCGAATGCGAGAAGCCTTACAAGGGTTCAGGTGGTATTTGTGGGGAGACTCACTCAAGTGGTTTGACCTTAGAAGAAACTTTGAGAATGGGATACTATTGGCCTACCATAGACAGATTCTTTTACTTTTGACCAGAAGTGTTCTAAATACCAAATCATAGGAATCTTATTCATGCACACAAGTGCGACCTTTTATTTCAACATGGCCTTTTTCTTTCGATTGGGGGATTAGATCTTGTTGGTAAAATATACATCATGTCGTCAAATGGTCGCCAAGTTTATCATCCACGACTCTTTGGTATTTTACAAAATGGATTGAAGGCGTTCCTCTATTTTCTTGATGTTGATAAGCAGAGATATCTTCATTTATCCTGAATTACATTATTTGTAGATATGGAATTCCTAATTCTATTGTTACTGATAATGGAAGACCTTTTAAGAATCGGGATGTTGATGAACTTTGTGAAAGATTTCATATCCAACACAGGTACTCTACACCTTATTATCCACAGGGTAATGGTCAAGCAGAAGCTTCTAACAAAACCATTTTGAGGATATTGAAGAAGACAGTAAATGATGCTGGACGTGATTGGCATGTTCAACTCAACCCAGCTTTGTGGGCATATAGAACTAGTATTCTCACACCAACAGGAGCTACACCATATACTTTAGTCTATGGAGCAGAAGCGATCTTACCATTGGAAGTTGAAATACCTTCGCTTAGGGTTTCACTTAAGGGATTGATAAGTGATGAAGACTACCGAGTTTCTCGCCTTCAAGAGCTCGAACTGTTAGATGAAAAATGCCAATATGCAGCTGATCACTTGAAAGGTTATCAACAAGTCATGTCTCGTAGTTATAACCACAGAGTTAAGCCACGGGCATTTCAAGTGGGTGACTTAGTTTTGAGGGAAAATCCATGTAATCAGCAAGATAGAGAAAAGAAAGGCAAATTTGAACCTAATTGGCTTGGTCCATTTGTTATTGTAGCAGCATATGGTTCTGGAGCATATCAGTTATCCACATCAGAGGGGGACCTGTTTGAAGAGCCAATCAATAGTATTCATCTTAAGAAGTTCTATGTCTAAAAAGTCCTGAGAAAAATCATAAAAATCATAAAAAGTCTTGAGAAAAATCAAAAAAATTAGAAAAATCCTGAAAAAGTGCAATAAAAACAAGTGGTGAAAACTTGGCAAACAAGCGCTACTTGTGATTACAATGGGCTCCTCCGTTTATTAGTTTATGTCTTATTTTCACTTTATGCATCATTCATCCACGTCTATCATCTGTATATATCTTTCATTATCCATACCATATAATGGGAATCTTTAGGTTTCATCATGGCTTGATGAATTTGTACATATCTTTTATCTTTAGGTTGTGTTTACACTGGGGGCAAAACGCAGAAACATCCAAGAGAGGGGCAACGAACTTTCAAAATATCACAAGCAGACAAATAACAGTTTGACAAAACAAAAGAAACATTGTCAAAACAAATCAATCACAAACATATTTATGCCAATGAGAATAAAAAACAACATGATCCAAACAACTATCGAAGTGAGAATATCAATGATGATAACCAAATTGGATGATCTTAATCTGAATAAATGTTTGAAATGCCTTAAGCAGGATTTGAATAGTTGTTTGATTTTCTATCATATCTCTGGAGTAATTCGATGATGTACTGAACTAAAAAAGCAAGGAAGGAGTATGATTTTTCTTTGTCTTCTGTTTGTGAAGAAATCATTAGTACTATGCAAATTGGTCGCGAGACATGCTCTACTATGGATCATGGATGACATTTCGGAATTTGCATGGGAAACGGGTTAACTCTTGTCTGTTTATGCAAGCAATACTCAGGTCATCTTGGTTCAATTATACCTAGATGCTTGTATTAACTTGCTATATTAAAAATCATGAAAGCAATACTCAGGTCATCACTGGTGCTAACATACCCTTTGATGCTTGTATTAACTTTCAACATTTCAAAGCTCTATGATAATACAAAAAGCACACATAAGCTCTCCAAATGGCAATATTGTATGAATGTCCTGCATGGTTAGTATAGATTGCATTCATGTTAGAATCTGCATTTTGTATTTATAGATTTCTAAAAAGCTGGCAAAGAATCAAAGATTTATATCTTTTCAAATATGACTGAGTATATTTTGACATTCACAAAATATTGTTTTATACATTTTACATACCTTTGCATTGAGAAAATCATAAAAACAAAACATACATACATCATACATTCATTCATCAAATAAATTTCGTCTCATACCATCATGTATATAAATAATCATAAATCATGAAGCCATCATATAGTACACATCATATATATACATCATGTAAAATCATCACTGCATTTCATATATTTCAAAAATGAATGTCAAAATGTACAAGGATGTCAACTACAAGAGATATAATATCATCAAAAATGTGATCATCTCACGGTGTATACAAAATGTCTCAACAGAATATCATAAAAGAATCATGTACAATGCACTAGGCAGAGCTATCCTGTGATGGAGCTGGCCTAGGACCTGTACCACCTGCCCCTGATGGACCTGTATCACCTGCCCCTGATGGACCTGCTCCGCCTGACCCCAGTGGCCCTCTAGGAGGTAATGGCTGTGTCACACCCCTACTGGTAGTACGAGAGCGACCATGAGTAGATCGTGACTGAGTGTAGCTCTCTCTCTGCTCAGCTGGGACTGCATCATGATATCTAGTGTGATAAAACTCTGCCTCTCGAGTAGCCCTCGTAACCTCTCTCATCATATCACCTGGCAAAGTGCTACCACTCTGTGGAAGCTGTCACGAACTAAAACTATTCTAGATCTTGATGAAAGTGAAAATGTAGATGAATATAGACGGTATGAATTATGTCTGGAGGTGTGAATTGAAAATGTCTTGATTCTCGCTATTACTATGATTCTATGCTATTGCTATGAAAATGCTCTATGAATGCTGGGAATACTATGCAATTTGCCTATAGTTTACTTGCTTAAACTTCTATATGATTTTGGAGCTCCCGGCAGCTGTATTTATAAATTTTTTTGCAGGCTTCATCCCGGCTGGCAAGAATCTACGGCTATGAATTTGTCTGGTAGGTTTGAATGGTGAGAGATTGAGAGGTTGAGAAGAAAATGGGGGAGGTTGAGAGGTTGGAGAGAAGGATGGAATCCTGTCTTCAACCCACGGGAACAAACCTGCACAGGAACAGAGAAATTTAATTTTCTGTTTTGGCAGTTTGTTTCGGGAGTTGAAAATAAATCCTATGATAAATAAATGTTAATTTGGCCCAATTTTATTTAATGCTGATATTTGATTTTTGAAAACTATCAAGAATTAAATATTTTTGGAATATTTAATCATGATGTGACTTTAGAATTTTGAAATATTTAAAGATTTTTAATTAAATATTTAATTAATTACCAGACAATGTGATATGACCATTTTTAAGTGTATACATTTTGCCCCTCTTTGAAGTGATGTGTTTTACGCATTACTTCAAAGAATTTTGAAATTTTGCCCCAGATATTGATTTGAAATGTTGATAGATGTATTTCAAAAATGTGTTATATGCTTAATTGTAATGTAAATGAAAACAAAAACACTAAATGAAACCTTAAACTAAAGAAATTTAAATTAAATTTAAACAAACAAAATCTTTAGTGCCGTCCCATTTTTATCTATCCACAGAGATTCTTTTGAAGCTTTTTGGCTCTAGTTATGTAAGCTTCTCCAAATGAGCAACTGCTAGGAAAACTCAAATGAAAACATTCTAATAATACATCTAAAGTATTATCTAAAATCCACAAAATATTTAAGTTTACTAGCAATTCTTTGAAACCCATGTAACACCAAAGACACATTTCTTTGGATTATGTAATCAAATTTAAACAAACAAAATTCCTTCATTTGTCCATTTTTCTCTATCCGATTCTTTTGAAGCTTTTTAGCTCTCAGATTGTGTAAGCTTCTCCAAATGGCTGCTGCAGAACGAGTATGCAAAAGAAAACTATTCTAGATGCTGATGAAAGTGAAAATGCAGATGAATATGGACAGGGGCTGTAGATTATGTACAAGGGCTGTGAATTGAAAATGTCATGATTCTACTGCTATTGCTATGATTCTATGCTATTGCTATGAAAATGCTCTATGAATGCTGGGAATACTATGCAATTTGCCTATAGTTTACTTGCTTCAAATTCTATATGATTTTGGAGCTCCCGGCAGCTGTATTTATAGATTTTTTTGCAGGCTTCATCCCGGTTGGCAAGAATCTACAGCTATGAATTTGTCTGGTAAATTTGAATGGTGAGAGATTGAGAGGTTGAGAAGAAAATGGGGGAGGTTGAGAGGTTGGAGAGAAGAATGGAATCCTGTCTTCAACCCACGGGAACAAGCCTGCACAGAAACAGAGAAATTTAATTTTCTGTTTTGGCAGTTTGTTTCCCGGGAGTTGAAGATAAATCCCAAATTAAATAAATATTTAAATTTATTTAATTTTATTTATTGCTTTTGATATTTGATTTTTGAAAACTATAGAAGAATTAAATATTTTTGGAATATTTAATCATGATGTGACTTTAGAAGATTTTTGAAATATTTAGAAGAATTAATTAAATATTTTTGGAAATATTTAATTATGAATAGATTTTTGAATTGAATTAGAGGAATTTTGAAATGATTTAAGAATGAATATTGGATTAGAGGAAATAATCAAATATTTTGGAATATTTAATTACAAATGATATTTAGAAGAATTATAATATTTTAATCTTTATTTGAATAAAATATTCAAACTAAGATTATATGATAATTAATATAAATAAATTGTAACATTTATTTAATTAATTAAGAAATGAATATGAAAAGGTGATTAAATATTTAATCGAAATGAAATCATGAACAATATAAATAAATTATTTAAATTTATTTATATGTAGATAGAATCAAAAGATTTTAATTAAATATTAAAAATATTTAATTAATTACCAGACAATGTGATATGACCATTTTTAAGTGTATACTTACTATATGAAGGAAAGAACCCAAAGAATGATAGAATGCAAACTTGGTTTATTGGGTTTCAATTGCATGGTTTCAAGTCATTCTTCATTTATAAAACTCAAGGAATATCCCCAAATCATTGATCAAATAAGGAACACCTTGTTAATCTGTAACAGGCAATAGAATGAGATAAAATTGTTTGGTCTGGTTTTATTTAGCACAGAGGGTGAATCTGTGGGTAAAAAAGACCTTTGGAGTCACATGTAAAAATAAAAATGTAAGGTATTTTGTATTGGCATTCCTCTGATAAATAAGTGAAGGATTGATGCCACACCAAGCACCAATGCCATCATCATATAGTATTCATAGGATATCTGTTAAAAACCCTCAGAAATTAAATAGCGAATGTAAGGAGTGGGGGTATGGATATCCAATGAGTTGCGCAGAAAAAGGAGGGGTGCCACATTACAATGCATAAAATGTGTTGGAAGTGCACTTTAAAAACTTTTAAACAAATGAATGCAGGACAACACCCTTGAGAATGGAAATCCTGCAAAGCATAGAAGATGTGAAACAGATACTGTGCGCTGCCATCACAAGTAATGAGAATAAATTAAAACAAAAGATAAGGTTTGAAGCAGCCACGCATTGAATGAGGAGTGCCTACAGTGGTGGACACGCATACACACAATGTGTATTTATTGAAAAGTCTTTGGAAACTTTCAAACAAGACTTTGGAGGGGCTCAAAAGTTGTTGCACATTATTGGCAGCCATAAAGGAAATACTTATGCTGCAAGCCAGATGATGGAGATCTACCGAAGCACAAAGACAAGACATCTAAGTGAATGGGGCGAGATTAGTGTCTCCTTGAAGACGTTTTTGTATTCAAATACAAAAAAAATAGTTGAAAAGGCTTGCTAATTATCACAGATTGAGATGTCAGCACTGCATAGTACACAAGACATGGATTTGTCAAAAGGCTTTAGTGATTTTCAAGCAAATGCAACTAACAGCTGTAGAGAATGCACTCAAAAGTTTTCCTTTCCAATCCATCAAGGCATAGAGTGCACATAAGATTGATTTGTTGAAAATGCCTCATATACTTTCAACATTTTTTTTGCTTCAAAGAAGGGTAGATCTCATATAGCTTGAGTGCAATTAACGGGGCAGCTACCATACCCAGCTCACATGCAGCAAAGTGATGTTGCTTGGAATACATTCATAAACGCCCTGCCTAATGAATGAGGCTGATGGAGGGATTGAAGGCCCATCAATCACCATCTAGGAGAGGGTCAAGGGCTACCTTGAGGATTGGTGGCATCCTTTCAGTATACAACCCTAGTACAAAACACAAAGAACAGGACGTGTTAGCAGATTTAAAGAATTTCCAAAAGAATGTGGTCTCATGGCGCACAGCCTTCACATAGGATGGAGCTGTTAAAAATTCAAAAAGAAAACATTCAAACAAAATCCACAACAAGCGCCCACACAGAGGATGTACACACAATGGCTTTGTTGAAACTCCTTAGAAAATTTAAAGCAAATTCATTTGTCAAATGTCACCACAATGATGCTTTGTAGAGGCTTTCACCACAACAAGAGAAACAAAAGGGGTTGCGCAAAAGGATTTTAGTGAATTTCAAGCAAATGAAACTTGAGATCCAGTGTGCCAGTTGAAGGGAGACTCCACAGAAATCTCCAAAGGCTGCTACTAGCTGGGAGAAGAAGCTCGATGCATTGGTGAATGCCAACAATGGCATGGGCCTGAGAGCAACAATGTGTGCAAAATGAAAATTTGAAAACGCCTTAGAAACATGTAAGCAAATGCTCTGGCCACGCAACATGGAAATATAGGTAGAGCATGTGAATCATTTCTTTTCAGAGAGGATCGGCCCAGGCAATAAAAGGTCAGAACACCTCTTTGATGTGATTTCATGAAATGCCATACATAGAGTATATATGAAATGGCTTTGTTGAGAGGATCTTAGCAACCTTTAACAAATGCAACGAGGAAGGGAGGTTTTTGCCATAGCTAAGCGAGTGCAGAGGATGAGCTCGAGCAAACAAAAGGGATTAGGGAAACAACAGTGAAGAGTGAAAGAATCAATGGCTAAGATGAAGCAGTGGAGAATCTCCACCCTACCCCACTAGCTCATTGCCCAATCTAGCACGCTTGTTATTTCCCATGAAATAGAAAGAGGAGGGCACATGGTAGGGTGGGCCCCGAGGAAAATCTTTCATGCGAGGGATTTTTAGAAAGAGCCCGATGATATGTTTATGTCTCATTTTCTTTTTATTAAAAGCAGAACATTTAAACTGACATATCTGCCTGAAGAAATATTAAAGGGCATGAGTGCTAAATATAAGGTGGGCCAAGGAGAAATTTTTACACAAGTAATGTTTTTTAAAAGGAGCCCATTGAAATAAAAGCAAAACATGGAAGTCTTAATGTTATAAAATGAGCCCAGTGAAATACCCAATATTTCACTATATGGTGAAAATATAAGGGTAAAGTGTGATAAGGAGATGGTGTGAATCAACTATTTACTGGGGTGATTAAATGGCCCAGGATGAAATATTTAATATTTTCTGTGCTTCGTGAACATGGGGAATTAGTGAGACATTTTACCCAGCAAATGTGAAAATGAAATATGAAAGGGGTCATGCGAATGGTTTTGTTTTTGTGAAAGTGCATGAGGAATGTCTGTGAGCAAATATTCTCTGTTGGGGAATAAAATGTAAAGGTGAAGTATTATTTGTTGGGGATTGAGATATTAAAGTGCACAGGAAATATTTTAATGCAAAGTGAAAACCTATTGGCTGGAAAGTGAAAATAAAATTGCAGCAAATAACATGAGCAAGAATAAAGATTTTCACGGGAGAACAAGGCAGAGATATTTTCTCCCAACAGTTGATGAATGAGCGAATTTCATCACATGGAGAAATTTTCATTTGGAAAACAACTTGAGGCAAAGGCAGAATTGGAGGCAGAATTGGTTGCAAGGAGGAGAGATGAGAGATGCTTTGCAAATGTGTTCTTTAAAGGGAATGGAGCTGCCAGATGGCATTTTCATATCTTCATCTGGAACATTCTATTCTTCTATTTCTTCTCTTCTCTTCTCATTATTCAAGGATTCTAAGGTTCTGATTTGGGTTGGGTAGATAGAGAAATATTTAATTTTGAGTTATAATCTAAGTCTGTAAGCTTCAATTGTTGATTTCATGAGTAAATATTAGCCATCTTCAAATTGTCTCCATACTTGTACAGTTAAATCATATGAATTCAATAATACCAAGTATCTTTGAGTTTTAATCTCAAATTTTATGAGATTGTGTTATTTGTTTATGGGTCTATTTCAAAGAAATGGTTAAATACTTGGAGCAAATAACAGTGACTTCAAGTGTGCAGGTTGGATTTGATAAGGAGAATTTGATTGATAACACGAGTGCTATTGTTGGTGTAAGACACTAATAGTTGATGCAAGGCATTAATAGGGTATGTGTAGGATCATCATGGAAAAAAATAGGCCCTTAAGTGGCAAAAAATTCATAAAAATCAAAGTTAGGCAACTTGACGTAAAAATTTGAATAAGTTATCTATATTATTTCAAAAATATATAAGAATGGAATCTATAGCAAATTGAAAGTAGTTTATAAACTACTAGGTTTTTTTTTTTTTAAATCTATTTGGTGAAAATTTGAAATTTCAATGTAGTACTTAAATTTCAAGGAAAAAATAAGAAGTAGGTGTCTATCGACCCCTAACCACAATAAAATGATAAAAATTATAAGATTTCATAAATAAGTAGAGGACTCATGTACATGTGATGCATATTTTTTTGTAATTTTTTTCCAAGTAAATAATTAATTATGAATTTTTTATTACAAATTTTAAAAAATATAAAAACTCGTATGTCTGACCACCTTAACTTGGTCAAAACTTTGAACATGAAATTCATTTTTTCTTTTTTTAATCCTATAGTATGCAAAGCATAGAATGTGACACATGTTTTGGATTCAAAAAATGTGATATTGTTTGAAAGCTATAGATGTTTTTCAATCAGCGTATCAATCAGGAATTTAGTCATAATTCAAATAAAAAATGAATAATAATTATTTATTAAATTCAAAGTAAAGCATAATTTATATTTTTGGAAATTTGAGAATCTCCTTTAAAAACTATTTTTATTTCATCAATTTTGGGTAAAAAAAAGTCGTCAGCCACATACCCTACAAATACCCATCGTATCGCCACTTTTTGGCCCATCATGATCCTACACATACCCAACAATTTAAATCTACTAGTTAGTTGAAGTATGTTTGTTGATGAATTCATTTTATGTGTTTGAATCCATGGCCCAGATTTAGGCACTGATTTGTCTTGCAGCTTAGTGCATCTCAAAAACATTTAATAAAATCAAAATCATGTTTAAATCCTTGTTGTTTGGTTGTGGTTTAGTGTTATGCTTCCCAGTTGTTGAGTTAGTGTTGATTATACCAAGAGGTTACTCAGATTTGAGGTTTTCAATGCTCTCCTTAGTGTATTTGCATTGGGATTTATCTGCTATAAAAAGCAATGTCAGTGTGTACAAGTGAATCAAGTTTTGGGCATTGTATAGGTTGACCCACCTTGGTCCTGCAGAGCCAGAAGTGCAAAAGATCTCAATCTTTGAATGAATCTTATTAGTTATCCAAATCAACCTTTGAGTCTGAGCATAAGACCTTGGCTAAGTCTTTGGGATTCAATTGATTTGGTTCGATTTGGAGCACCAACAAAATGGCAACTTTGCTCTGGAGCTTTCACATAATTTAGTGTCTATAGTGTAGATCCGGTACAGTTAGAGTCAAGTCTTTATCATCATTTATTGAACTAGGTTGACATTCACTCATCAGAGCTATATACATCATTTTTTGTTCATGAGTCAACTTTTTGTCAGTTTTGTCACCTTATGTCGGGTTATGTTCAAATTTCTCTATGAAGTTGCAAATAACAGGTCTAGATACAATCAAATCTTATTTCTCAGTATCCTAAATCGCAAATCTATTAGGGAGAATTTGAGAAAATTCTCATTGAAGAATCTATAAACAGAGTC
Organism: Sequoia sempervirens; assembly: GCA_007258455.2. Lineage (NCBI taxonomy): Eukaryota > Viridiplantae > Streptophyta > Pinopsida > Cupressales > Cupressaceae > Sequoia > Sequoia sempervirens. Next base: position 12,602,445 of record VDFB02072274.1, on the reverse strand, counting down.
ATATCATTGCATAAGAGTGATATTATTGTTTTCCATTCTGAATTTAGTGCAAATAGTGAAGGATTTCACACCTGGAGAAGGAATTTGTTGCAGTCAACCTAAAGATTTCAAGATCTGTGGTGCTCTACTACTAGAAGGAACTTAGAAATAAATTTACAAGTGAAATAACTTCCTGCTATTTGAAGTTTAGTCCTCTACAAAGAGAGGTGGTGACTCTGTCAAGAAGAACCTATTAAAGAGGTGAACAAAGTTCCAGATCTACAATATTTCCAAAACAATTTGCAATAGCTGCAACGTTTCTAGGTATTCTTCATTCTTGGTTTTCAAGAAGTTGTGTATGAAAACCATATTTGAACTTCTTAGGAAAAACTTTGGTTCCTTATTTAGTGATTTAGCACTACCAAAGGGAAAGTATAGTAAATTTAAATTTGCACACTTCCATTTGCTGGATGTATTGAATGTAATTGTAGTTCCATTGAAAGAATTTTGTCTAGTGCTCAAATATTTACTAGTGTGGATGGTTATAATGCATTTGTACATCTTATAGATTTCCATCCATTTGCATTGCCATATGACTCAAGCCTAGGTTGCCATTATTTCATTAATTGTCATAGTTGTCTACCATTTGGTCATACTTGTAATTATGCACAATCAGTGATCCTTGATTTGTAATATCTATGGATCATAAAGTATCCATACATGTAGATACTTTGAGATAGCTTGTTAAGAAGCATCAAAAGTCTAATAATTCTCAAACATTTGATATCCCAAAGTATAAGAATCCAAGAGTTAACAAGTCTAAGATAAGGCTGGAATGGAAGGATGTATTTGAAAGAGGACTTAAAGAAATGGATGAAAGACACCGGATGTTTCAATAAGCCTAGTTAAGAGACAATCAAACTATGTCTACTTTCCAAGTTGTTGCACCTTTTGTGAATTCCTTTGATCCATTGTATGCTCAATTAGATTTTTCATGGGTTCATTACAAAACTGAGAGTATGTCAGCTCAAGTATACAAGAAGATGCCTAGATTTAATGGATACAGTATTTGTGGAGGAGATGCACATGTCAAAAGTTTTTCCAGCTTCATGGAGAAACATTCATTTGAATATCAAGATATGTGGATGAGGTTCTTTGTTAGATCCCTTGAAGCAAGAGCTTAGGATTGGTATTTAAGTTTTCCTAAGAAGTCATTTCCTTGCTAGGATAAATTAGTGGCTGCATATAGAGAAGAGTTTGCAAGAAATCCCTCCAACCTTTTCATGAGGTTAAAGCAGATCAAGAAACAAAATGAAGAGTCAAGTGCAGATTTCAGTCATAGATTTGTTGTTGCCCTATCACTAATCCCAAAAAAATTCATACCTAGCACTTCTGATTGTATCCATATGTACTTTGAAGCCTTTGAAGAGGGATCTAGTGCATTGTTAAAAGATTTCAAAATATTGAGTATGCAGATGGCTTACATAGTTTTGGATAATTTGGAGAAGCAAAGGAATGAGTATGTGCTAAGTTTGTTGTCTTTAGTTTTGGGTAAACATAATGATGAAACCAACAATTGTGTGAAGACACATGATCAGAGCTCTTCAAATAAATGCAGACTTGAAAAGGTTGAAGATAAGAAGAATGCATCATTAGACGATGAGGAAGTTGTCTCTAAACAACCTACAAAAGAAATACCCCCAGCTGAAAATCAGCAACTGAGTCTTCTGAGCCAAGAACTTGAAGAGGAATATCAATTGGATTTACTCTTTGAAGAAGAGATATGCAATCAACAAGGTGATGGTACAATTGATCAAGTCAAGCATACATGTGTTGAATGTAGTTTTGATGAAAGTCTCCATGTGATGAGACAAAAGAACCTGCTGACTTGAGAAGTGCTCTTGAGAACATCAGTTTATTAGCTGCAAGTGATGAAGTATGTGATGAATTTTAGTTTGAAAGATCAACTAAAAGTAGCTGCAATGAGGAAACCATTGATGGTTTTCAATTTGATAGAGAAGATGTTTATGTCTACCCTTAAGAGGATGAAAATGAAAAGCTCAATGAAAACACCCAACTCAATGTTGAGATTCAAGATGATGTGGATTGTTGTTATGCCATCATAGAAGTGAGAAAGAGTGAACAAGTGGATAGCCTATTCACTGTGATTGGTTGTGACCATGCTTCTAACAAGGCTACTAGTAATCCAATCTCTTATGATTAGGGAAGCCCTATTTATGATCATCCCTTTGAGTTCTCAAACTTTGAAGATGAAGACATTATGGTATGTTCTGATTTACAATTTGATAATGCATCCAATTCAAGTGAAAGTCAAGAAGAGGAGGTAGTTGAAAGAATATATCAAAGCAATGATCTATTGAGAAGTGAACAAATTTCAGATCTATTGACCATTGAATATCATAAATGTGCATATAAGAATGATTCTCGATTGTTGTGTGTTGCTCTTATTGACTTTGACAGTGATGATGATCTTCAAGATGCAGGATATGATGCATGTGTCTTTGATTCCATTTATGATGATGAATAATTTGATCATGATGATGATAATGTGAATGAAGACAAGCAATCATTTGAGGGAAATGATGCATTATGTGATGAGTATGATAGTGTGCATGATGATGCAAACTCAGAAGTCTATTTTGATGAGTTTGAAGCATCAGATGATCATAAGGTTTGTGCATCTAATGAGCCAAGTTTTGAAGATTGTAATATAGATTTAGACAAATCTTTGTTTGCTGACTTGAATGAGCCTAGGCACCAGTCTTTGAATGTGAATATGGATGTTGATTTCAATGAGAAATCAGACTATGCTTCTGAACTAGAATTGCTTATTGTTGAGCAAGCTTGTGATACTAAAGATGTTTATATGTTATGTTCAGTAGACGACAAGATGACTATAGATGATGATGAGTTAGAAATCTCTGATGACTCTCAATACCAACATGATGAAGGATAGTTAGAGAGTGTACTTATGCATGAGTGTATCTCCTTACATACACTTGGAGATAGTCTGCATGATGAGCAAGATCTTTTGATAAGTTCTTGTGATCGTTTCACCTATGACATGCAAACTTGTGATCAGAATGAGCTTAATAGTTCCAACCATGTAGCAGAATGTGAGTGTTATTTTTGTTAGCTGGAAGGAGTTTTCATAGAATGTGGCAATGTGCAAGACATTCAAGGAAGTTGTCTTCAGCTTGGGAAGGGTTTATATCACGAATAGGACCAGTTGTTGCCACATGATAATCAACATTTTGAAAGTATGCCTGACTTTCAAATGCATTGTGATTGTGAACATGTTGATAATGTTGTGTGTGATTTCCTATTAGGAGGTACCAACATGTTCAATCAAGCAGAGAGTTGTGATCAAGCTATACTTTCATGTGGTCTTGATCACCATTTTCAAATGTTGCCACTAGATACAAAATAAAAAATGAAGAGAGTGGAAATGATGTGACCTATTGATTTGGTTGCCATGTGATGAAAAAGTTGAGAGGAAAGCAAGTTTTCACTTGCATGAAGGCAACCTGATACTTGTGTTTGCAAGGGTGTAGTCATTCATGTTGATGTGGTTTGACAAAGGTAAACATGAGTTAAGGGAGATCAACTCTTTTTATAGAATTGTGTTTGAAAGAGGTAAATGTTGAATCCCCTTTTATTTGGTGGCCCGGTGTCACCAAATGAAGTTGAAAAAGAAAGTTGAATAAAAGTGTAGTTTGAGGACACCTGATGGACTCAGTATTTGGTCTACTCCCCAAAGATCTAGAATCTTGCTATGCCCATAGGGGGCATACATCCCCAGTCCTAGCCACTCTTGGCATTCTCAAATTTTACAAATTTGAGATGCCCATTTCAAAAAAATTGCCTCTGCACTTTCAGAAGTGTGCCTAATGAATCCGCCTAAGTGACCCACTTTGGAGGGTCATATTTCGGAGCCTGTTGATTTTTGTGCAAAACCCACTTGCAGACTCACTCATGTGTCCTATGTGAGTAGGCATGTCAATTTTTAGCTTCCCACGATGAGTTTTGTCAGGGTTTCAAAAAGTGAAGCTAGAGGGTTTTGTCACTTTTCTACTATTTGAAAAACTTTCAGTTTGGCAAAGTTGCCTCCCATTTGAGCTTTCATTTTACAATTAGTTGATCGTCATGTCAAAATGATTATTGCTCTACATTCTCTATACCAAGATGAACTCCCATGTCAGTTTTCAGAGCTTTATGAATTGATTTTCTATTTTTAACAAGTCAAAACCAAACACAATTTGTTCAATTTTGCACTTGCATTTTTAGAAACCTTTCTGAGAGGCCAACTTTGACCTTCAATATATTTTGATGGGAGATGATTCATGGAAATTCCTCTTGCACACGTGCTCAATGTACCATAATGAGCTACTATGTTCAGTGGCAACTTTTCAGGAGTTGATTTGATATTTTTGCAATGAGGTGGTCTCTTGAGTTTTAACTAGTTCAGAACAATTGATTGTTGCAGAAAGTTTGAGTAAGAAACTTTGACAGTGAATATCTTTCACCTCAGGATTCCTTTCTCTGAGTCGTTTATTGCATTCAATTCTCTAGACCAATGTCTACTAGCCTGCAAGTTTTTATTGCTCCAGGAGGTCGCTTCACCAGTTTTCAAAGGCGATTCTAGAGCCCACTTGGCTAGTTTTTCCTATTCTACAAAAGTGCCTAAAGGTAAATTCTGATGTAAACTCAGTTCATTTTTCCAACTCCAGAAGCACTTAGAAGTTGCCTCAGATCAATTTGAGCTTGAAAGTTGTTTGAAAAAAAAAATTATTTTTAGTCGGGCCCACATGGGACACGACATGCTCTTGCTGAGGGACACTGGATTATGAAAGGAATGAATTCCAGAGCATTTTTTTAGTATTGGGTTATCATTTTCCATCATCATAGATTTCCTACATTCAATAGATTGAAGGTGATATTTTACTTAAGTTCCCATGGGATGAAGTCACTATACTTTTCAAATCTTGCTACATTCTTGGAACAACTACATTGTGTTACAAAGGAAACTCTATGGCACAGATTGCATGTGAATAGGATTGACTGTTTTGAGATAGTAAGAACAATTAAAATTTGTACAATGTGACCTAGCTATGAAGAGTTTATGTATGGAAATTCCACTTGCAATTTGGAGTTATTATGTAGCATTCAACTGCATGGCTTCAACTCATTCTTCATTCAATAAACTCAAGGAATATCCCCAAATCATTGATCAAATAAGGAACACCTTGTTAATCTGTAATAGGCAATAGAATGAGATAAAATTGTTTGGTCTAGTTTTATTTAGCATAGAGGGTGAATCTGCAGGTAACAAAGACCTTTCGAATCACATGTAAAAATCAGAATGTAAGGTATTTTTGTATTGGCATTCCTCTGAGAAATAAGTTAAGGATTGATGCCACACCAAGCACCAACACCATCATCATATGGTATTCATAGGATATCTATTAAAAACCTTCATAAATTAAATAGAAAATGTAAGGAGTAAGGGTATGGAAATCCAATGAGTTGCAAAGAAAAAGGAGGGGCACCACATTACAACGCATAAAATGTGTTGGAAGTGCGTTAAAAAAATTCAAACAAATGAATAAGGCATGCTACCGTCACATGTAATGAGAATAAATTAAACAAAAAGAGAAGGTTTGAAGCAGCCACACATTGAATGAGGGGTGCCTACAGTGATGGCCATGCATACACAAAATGTGGATTTATTGAAAAGTCTTTGGAAACTTTCAAACAAGACTCTGGAGGGACTCAAAGGCTGATGTACATTATTGGAAGCCATAAAGGAAATACTTATTTTGCAAGCTAGATGATGGAGATCCACTAAAGCACAAAGACAAGACATCTAAGTGAATGGGGCATGATTGGTGTCTCCTTGAAGAGGTGTTTTTTATTCAAATACAGAACAACAGTTTAAAAGGCTTTCTAATTATCACATATTGAGATGCCAACACTGCATAGTATGCAAGACATGGATTTGTCAAAAGGCTTTAGTGATTTTCAAGCAAATACAACTTACAGCTATAAAGAACACACTCAAAAAATTTCCCTTCCAATCCATCAAGGCACAGAGTGCCCATAAGATTGATTTGTTGAAAATGCCTATGACACTTTCAACATTGTTTTTGTGTCAGAGAAGGGTAGATCTCATATAGCTCAAGTACAATTAACCGGGTAGCTACCATACCTAGCTCACGCGTAGCAAAGTGACGTTGCTTGGAATACATTTGTAAATGCCCTGCCTAATGAATGAGTCTGATGGAGGGATTGAAGGCCCATCAATCACCATCTAGGAGAGGCTCGAGGGCTTCCTTGAGGATTGGTGGCATGGTTTCAGTATACAACCCCAGTACAAATGTTTACAAACAACAGGGCGTGTTAGCATATTTAAATAATTTCCAAAATAATGTGGTCTCATGGTGTGCAACCTTCACATAGGATGGAGCTGCTAAAATGTCAAAAAGAAAATAATCAAACAAAACCCACAGCCAACACCTACACAGAGGATGTACGCACAATGGCTTTGTTGAAACTCCTCAGAAAATTTAAAGTAAATTCATTTTTCAAATGTCACCACAATGATGCTTTGTAGAGGCTTTCACCGCAACAAGAGAAACAAAAGGGGTTGCACAAAAGGCGTTCAATGACTTTCAAGCAAATGAAACTGGAGATCCAACATGCTAGTTGAAGGGAGACTCCACAGAAATCTCCAAAGGTCACTGCTAGTAGGGAGAAGAAGTTGGATGCACTGGTGAATGCCAACAATGGTGCAAGCCTGAGAGAATCAATGTGTGAAAAATGAAATGTTGAAAATGCCTTAGAAACTTGTAAGCAAATTCTCTGGCCGCGCAGTATGGAAATATAGGCAGAGCATGTGAATCGTTTGTTTTCAGGGAGGATCTACCCAGGTAGTAAAAGGTCAAAACACCTCTTTGATGTGATTTCATGAAACACCATACACTGAGTATATATGAAATGGCTTTGTTGAGAGGATCTCAGCAACCTTTAATAGATGCAATGAAGAAGAGAGGCTACTACCATAGCTAAGCGAGTGTAGAGGATGAGCTCGAGCAAACAAGAGGGATTAGGGCAACAACAGTGAAGAGTGAAAGAATCAACAGCTAAGATGAAGTAGTGGAGAATCTCCACCCTACCCCACCAGCTCGCTGCCCAAACTTGCACTCTTGTTATTTCCTGCGAAATAGCAAGAGGAGGGCACATGGCAAGTGGGGCCCGAGGAAAGCCTTTTATGTGCAGGATTTTTAAAAGGAGCTCGGTGATATTTTTATGTCTCATTTGCTTTTTATTAAAAGCAAAACATTTAAAGTGACATATCTGGCCAATGAAATATTAAAGGGCACGATTGCTAAATATAAGATGGGCCCGGGAGAAAGTTTTACACGAGTAATGTTTTTTAAAAGGAGCCCATTAAAATAAAAGAAAAACATGGAAGTCTTAATGTTATAAAATGAGCCCAATGAAATACCCAATGTTTCACTATATGGTGAAAATATAAGGGTAAATTGTGATAAGGAGATGGTGTGAATCAAATATTTACTAGGGTGATTAAATGGCCAAGGATGAAATATTTAATATTTCATGGAGCACAAAGTGAATACGTGAACATGGGGAATTGGTGAGACATTTTACCCAGCAAATGTGAAAATGAAATATGAAAGGGCTCAGGCGAATGGTTTTGTTTTTGTGAAAGTGCATGAGGAATGTTTGTGAGAAAATATTCTCTGCTAGGGAATCAAATGTAAAGGTGAAGTATTATTTGTTGGGGATTGAGATATTAAAGTGCACAGGAAATATTTTAATGCAAAGTGAAAACCTATTGGCTGGAAAGTGAAAATAAAATTGCAGCAAATAACATGAGCAAGAATAAAGATTTTCACGGGAGAACAAGGCAGAGATATTTTCTCCCAACAGTTGATGAATGAGTGAATTTCATCACATGGAGAAATTCTCATTTTCAAAACAACTTGAGGCAAAGGAAGAATTGGTTGCAAAGAGGAGAGATGAGAGATGCTTTGCAAATGTGTTCTTCAAAGGGAATGGAGCTGCTAGATGGCATTTTCATATCTTCATCTAGAACATTCTATTCTTCTATTTATTCTCTTCTCTTCTCATTATTCAAGGATTCTAAGGTTCTGATTTGGGCTGGGTAGATAGAGAAATATGTAATTCTAAGTTATAATCTAAGTCTTTAAGCTTCAATTGTTGATTTCATGAGTAAATATCAGCCATTTTATGCAAATAAATCATGAAAGTCATGAATATCTTCAAATTGTCTCCATACTTGTACAATTAAATCATATGAATTCAATAATACCAAGTATCTTTGAGTTTGTCATCTCAAATTTCATGAGATTGTGTTATTTGTTTATGGGTCTATTTCAAAGAAATGGTTAAGTACTTGGAGCAGATAATTTTTGAAAATGTGCCTCAATCTCACAAGCTGAATCCTCTGAGAAAGCACAGTTGTTGTGACATTCTTGGTGTCTGGTCGACTGACAATTCAATAATCTTGTGTTTTTCTCATGTCGCTATAACTTTGCTTTTGTCTTGCCAAATGGACCTATCGCTATGACTTGGTGCATTCGTTGTAACCCTTTGTAGAGTGGAAATGTTTCAGCGACATAAGGGTTTGTTATCGGGTGCCTAGCATATGTTGGTGTGACCTATGGCAACTTGAGTCATCGGTGTAACCTATTTGCTTCGATATGAAGTCTTAGCGATGGAGGGTTGTCTCACCGATATGTTTTCTCCTGGAGCCATCAGGGTAACTCAAGTGTGTCGGTATGTGGTCCTAGCAATAGGAAGATCTCGCCGATTGTAGTCATCGGGGTGACTTGAACATTCGGGAAGATCTCTTGGCGATTGGGAGATGTTTGGCCGACTGTATACACTCGAAGTAGCTTAAGGGTCTCGATATGAAGTCTCAGCGATGAAGGATTGTCTTGGCGACAATGTAACCTTTGGAGATATCAGGAAGACCCTTGGCCGAAAGGCTTGTTTCGATATGATTTCTCATCGAATATCGGAAGTCTTGCTGACAGCTTGTGGGGTCATCAGTTCGGTGTGACTCTTGGTGAGAAGTGGTTTTGGGATATCATGGAAACCTCGGTAAGAAGTCTTGCTAAAGGTTGATTCTCTCGCCAACAGTGGAACACATCGGTATGACCTGAAGGCTTCGCTATGAAGTCTTGGCGACGGGCATTTGTCTCACTGATGGTGTGGGATGCATTCGGCATGACTCTTGGCGAAAGGTGAGCTCGAGGTAACCTGGAGACTTCGGCATCAAGTCTTGGCGACAGGTGGTGGTCTCACTGATAGGGATGCAACCGAAGTCATCGGTGTGACTCTCGGTGCCCGGTGAAAGGTCTTGGTGAAGTCAAATGTCTTGCCGACTCGGCAAGACATGGGTGCTCGGTATGTAGTCTCGACGAAAGGCATAAGTCTTGCCGACTGGTGAATGCAGTGCTCGGGGTGACTTAAGACCTCGGTATAAGGTCTTGGTGAAGATGATAAGTCTCACCAACTCTTGAATGTGTTCGGTATGACTCCTGAGCTCGGTATGAAGTCTTAGTGAAGATGGAATGTCTGGCCGATGGGAGACTTCAGAGTAACATGGAGGCATCAGTATTATCTCTTGGAAAAGAGTGATTGTCTTGCCGATAGGAGACCTGATATCGGTATGACTCTTGGCAACTATTTGGGTTTCGGTATGACTTGAAGACTCAATGTGAACTCCTAGTGATAGCGATAGTCTCGCCGATGTGCTTGCTGAGGTCGATGTAACTTGTAAGCTCGGTGGAACCTCTTGTCGATGGAGAGGACTCTTGGCAACAACGTGTAATTAGGTCTTGTGGCATCGAGGAGACACTTCTAGTGTCTCACCGACATGCAACACAAGTTGATCATTGTTGACCGAGTGAAGACTTTCTGACATGGTGCACGTGGACCAATCAAAGGAAGAAAAATTCAAACGGTTGGCAGTTGGATTTTCTGAACGGTCTGAAAGGAAAAAATCTACACGGGAGTGGAAACATCTACGATGATAGGGATGTCGAGTTGGTAGATTTGCCAAAGTGTGATCTTGAACCGATTCATAGAGATCCTGTTGATAATGAATGCATATATGTATGCATTGGACGTTCTATAGACATGGTTGATCAGGTTGACAAGCCGAGAAGATGAAGAGTTGAAAGCTAGAGAGAGATCGATAGAGAAAGGCCGAGTGGCTAGCCGAAAGGCCGGAGCCATGAGGTCGAGGCAGATAGTGAGAGAGACAGGGTTATGCTAGAATCTCTCTTGAACATGAATGCTATGGTTGATCTCTCTGGGGTTGTTTGCTACCAGTTGTATCCAGATGAACAAGTTGTAATCTCTAAAAAGGCTAAGAGCCTACAATTGTATTGTAATCATTGTTGTTGAATAATACAATGGCTTGAACTTTGGAGAGTGGGGATTTTTTCCCGAAAGGGTTTTCCCCACGTAAAATATTTGTGTTCTATTTTCTGTAGTGTCTTTCATTTGTGTTGTTGATTGCTATTGAGTCTACATATGTTTCTCTTAGAAGGATTAATGTGGAAATAATTGTTTCTATTTCCGCTTTAGGACATAGTTGTACGTGTCTTTGAGGCAACCTAGTTGAAATGAAAGTTACCAAAGGCACTACTGTATGGAGTTTTCACTAGATGCGCTCCTAGGATTTCCTTACAGATAACAGTGATTTTAAGTGTCCAGGTTGGATTTGATAAGGAGAATTTGATTGATAATAGGAGTGGGATTGTTGGTGTAAGACACTAATAGTTGATGTGAGGCATTAACAATTTAAATCCACTGGTTGAAGTCTATTTGTTGATGAATTCATTTTATGTGTTTGACTCCATGGCCTAGAATTAGGCACTGATTTGTCTTGCAACTTAGTGCACCTCAGAAATGTTTAATAATAAAATAAAAATCATCTTTAAATCCTTATTGTTTGGTTATGGTTTAGTGTTTTTCTTCCCAATTGTTTAGTTAGTGTTGATTATAGCAAGATTTTAGCAAGATTTGAGGTTTTCAATGCTCTCCTTAGTGTATTTGCATTGGGATTTATCTACTATAAAAAGTAATGTCAGTGTGTACAAGTGAATTAATTTTTGGGCATTGTATAGGTTGACCCACCTTGGTCCTGCAGAGCTAGAAGTGCAGAATATCTCAATCTTTGACTGAATCTTATTAATTGGCCAAATCAACCTTTGAGTCTGAGCATAAGACCTTGGCTAAGTCTTTAGGATTCAATTGATCTAGTTCGATTTGGAGCACCAACACTTGGTCTTTTAGAAGATGAATAAGGCTCTACAAGTGCTTAGTCGTACAAAGAGAAAGTGCTTCATAATTTTTCAATCTTGCGAAGGGGGCACCATAAGTTCTCGATCCTATGAGGCTAAATGTGAAAGGACTCCCTAGGTGCTCATTCTTGAAGAGTTGAAGCAAAGGCCCTTGAAATTTCTCGATCCTACAAGGGAATATTGATGAGGTGCTTAGTCCTCTAAGCTTGATTGTAAAAGTAGCTTTATAGGTGGTCAATCCTACAAATCAACATGTTATGCTGCAGACAAAACATGTTAGATAGAAAAAGTCACGTTGATAGGAACATATATCGCAGAACAAGCAATTGAAGGAAGAGTTTTCAAAGGGGTCCCTCATAAACTCTTAAAGATAGAAAGGGGCCCATGTATAGGGACACTTTGATTGAAAAGCATGATAATTTTTTCAAATGATTCTTTTATCAAGGAATCCTTTTGAAAGATTTATTTCATCAAGGAATCAGATAAAAAGAATAATCTTTTGAAAGAAAAATTTCACTAACGGGATCCTTGTTGAAGGGTGCAATTTTTGAAACTACTGAAAAAATAAATAAGGGATTCATTGGCCATTGAATTCACCTTATTTAAAATTAGATAATTGGTATCCCCACTTAGGATGGTGCATGTGGCATCCTAAGGAAATGAAGAAAAGATAGTGATGTGGCCCATGAGACATAGCGAGATGTAAATGTGGAAATGTTGTCACGCATGCGAGGGACAAAACATAAGCACCATAACATCACAAAGAAAGTTGAAAGAGAGGCAAGAAAAGGAAAATAAAACAAGAGACAAGAAGAAATCAAGAAATCAAGAGATAGGGAGATCTAGTAGTTCAAGATCAAATCAGTTCTTATAGGTAACCCATGATATATATGTGAACGAAAGATCATGAATCCTTGAAGTTTCCATATCTAAAGAAGAGAACATGAAGAAAAAAATAAAATAAAAAATTGGGTCAACATGGAAGGAAGGCCTAAATTCCCCCAATGCTTTGCATCATCCCCAATTGTCAAAAATAAAGTTTACAACATATAGAAGAATGATGAAACATATAGAGGAAGTTCATGACACAAATTAACTCCTATATCCAAGCACCTACAAGGGTAGAAAGGGTCCTTCAAGAACACATATAAACAAGAACGAGGGAAACACAACCCACACATAAATCTAATCTATAGATAAAGAGGAGGTGCTCCCCTAGTCCTCATCAACCAGGAGGTCTTTTTTCTCCCAATATAGATCATTATATGAGTGTAGAAGAGCCTGCAAAGGCAGGATAGTGATGTGAGCACTCTCTTAATCTCCTATGACAAGGGCCATGTAAGAAGGCCCCTCAAGGTCTTCTTAGTCGAGCTCTTGTGAAGTGAAATTCATCAATCTCACAAAGATTGTTGATAGATTCGGTACATCATCCACTGAGTTAAACATGCACTTAACAAGAGTTCCATGTGTTAACTAGGCAAGAGAGGAAGGGAGCACCTAAGATCCACCATTGACCTTGACAAAAGGGATGGTGAAAAAATCAGGAGATGTTGTGGCCACCTCCACTACAAGGATGCCATAAGCCAAAGTAGAATTCCCTTTCAAAGAAGGTGATCCCTTCTTCTGACCTCCATTGGAAATGAGGTTTTCCTCCAACTTATGCTTTAGCAAAGGATATGGAATCCCCACAGAAGAAGCAGAAGGCGAGGAAGAAGAGGAAAGGACTACAACATACACCACTATGGTTTTTGGCATGTCCATGGGCCAGTAAAATGGAGGGATTTCCGGAAGGAACATCAGAAGAGGGGGTTCCACTAAGGGGTTGATGAAAACTTGCACCCTTTTGAGGTGAGGGTCAACAACATGCACCAAAGGAGCTGGAAGCAAGACCAAGGTGAGTGGAACTAAAGCAGAAGGAGCAGAAGAGGGAGGTACAATAAGAGGTGTTGAAATAGGAGTTGTTGGGTCCCCTTCTAACTTCTACAAGGTAGCTTGTTTAATATTCAAAGCCTTTCTTCGGTGCTTATGATCACTGCTTGAAAAGGAACAAGAGGCTCCTATTCTTCCATAGGCATGTCCTCCAAAACCATTGCCTGTGGAAGGGTAGCCTCCTATACAAGAGCAAGAGTAGGAAGCATAGGAGTGGAAATGACATCAAGTGGAGAATCATACCTAGGTGCTCCAGTAGTAGGCCTCTTCCCATTCACCATCAGAGGGGTAGGATCAGTAGGAGGCCATGGAGGTTGAGACATAGGGGAAACTCCATGAGGGCCATTCCACTTACCATAAACAATGAGTCTAGGTATCGTGGGCAAGATGAGAAGCTTGAACACTTGACACTTGGATTTTTGCTAAGTAGGCACCATCAGGCTCCCCATGTGAGGCATGGGAGCAAGAACCAAAGGCACCATAGTAGGGTGAGAAGTAGAAGCGAATGGAGCATCAAAAGAATAGGAAGGCTCTTGGGTGTGAGCAAGCTTCCCCTTCCCCTTTTTTTGAGATGAGGCAGCTTATTGTTGTGAAATCATGCAACCTTTGATAGATATGGTATAGGGGAATGCAAGGTAGGTCACATTTGGCGTCATGCCCCTAGTCTTGTATTTGGCATAGGCATGATATAAAAATTCCATCTTTGGGGGAAGCAAACTGATTGAGGTGGGCCAAAAGTGATCTAGTGAGTAGTGCCCACATGACACCAAAGTCTTATATCTAGTGTCGTGCACAATGTGCACAGATCCCTCATGAGAAAACTTAAGACATTTATGAATAACTGAAGAAATTGTGTTCATGGAAACCATCCATGGAATGCCTAGTTTCACTCTTAACAAATATGACTTTGGAATGATATCAAAAATTGTATCTACAACTCTAGGCCCTACTAAGATCGAGAGAGTTATAGAATCAAGAGGAGGGAACAAAAGTCTACCATTTGTACGTATGGTGGTCTTTGACTTCTTGTATTCCTCCCTACGTATGGTGGTCTTTGAGTCTACTCTGTTATAACATTCAAATGGCTCGTAAGGTCAACTAGGACACCAATTATGATGTTCCTAGTGATGTGAGTGAGAATGTACAAGGGGCAAGGCTCTTCATTCATAGGTAGATCCTATGATGTGTAAGTTATATCTAGTGATCCATTCGTAGGATGAGAGGGAGGAATGTGTGTAAATGAAACCATATTTACATACATAGGTAGAATAGACTCAGTAGACTTACAAGGTTTAGACATCTAACAATTACCTATCTAAATCCCATTCCTAGATGCCTAGGAACCCTTCTAACTATGTGACTAGGGGTTTTAGATTGGGTTGCAAGGCTACACACCCTATAATGGATGAGCCTACAACACACCTAGGGGATGAGAGAAGGTCCTTTAATACTAAGGGACAAAATAAAAAATAGTTCATGTTGGGTTCACCAAAATTTAGAGAAGGGGGACTGGCTATGTCGATACTCTAGGTCACGGGAGAGTCCTAAACAATAGGCTACCCTAAACTATCTCAAGCTTTTCTAGGCGAATTGAAAAGGCTAAGACGTTAAGGCTAAAAAGGAAGAAAAATCTATTTTCTTCTATCCTTTTTCTAAGTTGAATGTTTCACAAGGTCAGGAGAGCTGATTTTGAGAGTTTAATCCACTGCCCAGATAGATTACTACCTGAGGATGACAATGTAGACTACAGACTCTAGCGCATGGCATTGGTGTCTTAGATGTGAACTTTCTACCTAAGAGTTGAATCTTCAAAGAGCTCCAAGTGAGGACACCTACACACACAAGACCAAGGAAAATTTTAGGGCTATTTTTAGAGGGATTCCTTAGTCAGTCCCCTACTTTGGTGTTTCCACCTCCAAGGAAGATAGATAGCAACAATATATGGAAATGATGTAGAAATAGAAAGGAAATAGTGCCAAGAGAAATCGTCAACAACAAGTATGCTACGAAAAATACTCAAAGTGATGCAAATGGAAATTTTGAAGAACAATATCACCTCCACACCCATGAGAACTCAAGGCAAGTAGTGGAAGAAGAGAGCTTGCAAGTCCAACAATAATGTTGTCACAACAAAGTGTGGTAGCAAAGAACCAGCAGCTTACAACCATAAGTGAGTGATGTAGAAGCTTGAAAGTGTAAGAGTGAAGCTAAGAGAGTGATTTGAATCAAGAAGTGTCTAGAGAGAGGTGAAAGATGAAGTGATAGACCATTTAAACTTGCAAAAGGAGGAAAAATAACCATTTAACGATGGTCAAGGGAGATAAATACATTATATTTCATCGCCAATGGAGAAACGTAATGCCTCTACAGATTCTAGAGGTAGGAATCCTATCAAGATGACAACATGGTGCACATACATCCACATGGGGTGTATGCATCCCCAGTAGGGACTCCTCCACTGACACAAAAATGAGCTTCCAAGTGGATGGGAAAAGGTGGCAGACGTGGAATTGCATCATTATATTTTTTCTTTCTAAGGTAAGGGTGATGTAAATGGGGAATTTTCGTGCAGGTGCAAATTCGATCCATTACACTTTGTAATAGAAGAGATAAATTATTATTGGTTGGTGTGGTTCAAATTGTTGCCATTTGAAATAAAGAGAACAATTAGAGGGAGTGAACCCGACAATGAGAAACCATACCTAGATAATTATCCAATCCTTAGGGAATTCTAAAATGTGTTTCCTGAATATCTCACTGAGATGCCTTCAAAGCATGAATTTATTTTCTCCATCGATCTAGTGCCTAGAGTTGAGCCTTAGTCTAAGGCCTCATATAGGATGACCACCACTAACCTTTATGAATTGAAATCCTAGTTACTGGAGTTGATATGCAAGGGGCTTATTAGGCCTAGTGTGTCACCTTAGGGAGCACCAATTATCTTTGTGAAATAGAAGGATGGAACCTTGCATTAGTGTATTGATTATCAGATGTTGAACAAGTCGACCATTAAAAATAGATATCCCCTCCCAAAGATCGTTGAACTATTTGATTAGATGGAGCATGAATATTCTCAAAAATAGATCTTAGATCCGGTTATCATCAATTGAGAATAAAGGAAGAAGATGTTTCAAAAACTACTTTCCAAACTTGATATGGGCATTACAAGTTTATTGTTGTACCATTTGGATAGACCAATACACCTAGGGATTTCATGAATCTTATGAATAGTGTGTTCCAAGACTATTTGGATGACTTTATAATAATTATTGATGAAATTCTGGTTTACTCCAAGTCTTTAAAGGAGCATGACCAGTACTTTAGGATAGTCTTACAGCATCTAAGGGAGAAGAAGCTTTTTGCAAAGCTATCCAAGTGCTTGTTTTATCAGGATAGGGTGCACTACTTAGGTCACTTTATTTCAGCTAGGGGAGTCTCTATGGACCTCAAAAAGATCAAAGAAATTATGGAATGGTTGATGCCTCAAAGTGTGACAAAGGTGTGAATATTTATGGTCCTTGCCAGATATTATAGGAAATTTGTGCAATGGTTTTCTCAAATTATAGCCCCAATAACTTCACTTCAAAATAAAAGAAAAAGGTTTGAGTGGACCAAGAAGTGCGAACTAGCCTTCCAACTCTTGAAGGAGAAGCTCACGACAACCCTAGTGATGACTATACCTGATCCTAATGGTCAATTCTCAATTATCATGGATGCTTCAAGAGATGGTGTAGGAGCAATGTTAGTGTAATATGGGAAAGTGGTGGTGTATGAGTCAAAGAAGTTGAAACAACATGAAGTGAATTACACAACACAAGATCTGGAATTAGTAGCTATAGTGCATGCCTTACAGATGTGGAGACATTATCTTTTGGGGAAGCAATTTGAGCTCATAATGGATCATTTGGGATTAAGATACATCTTCACTCAACCAAACCTTAATTCACAACAGAGGAGATGGCTAGAATTTATTAGTAAGTATGACTTCGGAATTAAGTATATAAAAGGAAAGGAAAATAGAGTGGCAATGCTCTTAGTAGAAGAAGACATTTGGCAGATCCATGACCTCTACTAGATCTAATTTAAGGTAGCAGGTAATGCAACACTTGCAAGGAGATGAGCATTATGAGAGGGTGAAAAATTCTTTAAAAGAGAATCCATTAGAACATCAATTTGATGGGTATGAGTTTGAATCAGATGGTATCTTAAGATACCAGAGGTAGATGCATATTATAGATTTTAAAGAGCTTAGGAAGTTGGTCCTAGAAGAAGTCCACACTACACCATATTCAAGATACCCCAAAGTTACAAAGATGGTCACAGAATTGCAAACCTTGTAATATTTTCCAAATCTCAAGAAGGATGTAGTGGAATATATAGCTAGGTGCTTGGAGTTTCAGTGAGTTAAGGCTGAGCATGTGCATTCAGTAGGGCCCCTTTATCCTCATGATATACCTGAGTACAAATGGCAAGTGATCAACTCTGAATTTGTACAGGGGTTACCCTTAAGTAATGATAGACATGATGTCATTCTGGTAGTATTTGATAAGTTGACTAAGGTGGCACATTTTATCGTAGGGAATCTTAAGCATGGATCATTGACCTTGGCTAAGAAATTTTTCCAAGAGATCTTCCATTTACATGGAGTTCTAGAGACCATTATATCCAATAGAGATACACAAATGACATCAAGGTTTTGGACAACCTTGAATATAGCCTTGGGGACTAAGCTAAATTTCAGCTAAGCCAATCATCCTAAGAGTGACGGTCAAATTGAGAGAGTGAATTAGGTAGTAAAAGATCTCCTTCAGATGTATTGTATGGATTAGCGATATAAATGGGAAGAGTATCTACCACTGGTAGAAAATCTTATAAAAATCTCTCATCATGCATCTAAAGGCATGGAACCTTTGGAGGCCCTATATGGGTGAAAGTGTCACACTCCCATCAGTTGGGATAGATTGGAAGAAAGGATCAAAGTGGGTCCTGAAATGTTAAAAGAGATGGAAGAGCATATGAGACTCATCAAGAGCAAACTGAAGGAGGTGGAAGATAGACATAAGATATATGCCAACAAAAAAAAAATCTTTAGACAATTTGCAGTCATGGATAAGGACTTTTTAAGAGTCAATTCGCATAAGAGCTCTATTACCTTTGGGAAATCATCCAAGTTGGCTCTAAGATGTACATGGGCCCATTTGAAGTGTTGGAAGTAACCAACCCGATTGCATACAAACTTTCTCTGCCACTTGCTCTAGCTCAACTTCATAACGTGTTTCATTTTTCTTTGCTTAAACCATACCACCTAGATGTAACTCACATACTTGATTGGAATTCTTTACACGTTGAGGATCCAAGAGTGGGGCTGGTGGATCCCATTAGAATTATAGATAGATGCAATGTTAAGTTGTGAAACAGAGACATTGTCCAATATAAGGTCCAATGGGATTAGTATTCTAAGGAAAGTGCTACATGGGAGGATGTGGAGGAGATAGAATTCTCCTTTCCTCATATTCTTTCTTAGATAGACTAAAGATGATTTTCTATATACTGCTGCTTAATATTTTTTACTTGTATGTTACGATATTTTGGCTTGAAAATAGTATGATTTGATATTGAAATGAACATATGTGAATCAATTTTATTTGATCATAAATCAGGAAGATGTATCTTCCTAGTGGGGAAGGATGTCACATCTCAATTTCATTGCATTCATTTAATAATGTTAAGTTAATTGAAATACTTGAAAAATGGAATTTATCATTTAGTATTTGTGGATTTGATAAATGCAATAATATTTAAAAAATGATTATCTTACAATTTTATGATTTAAGAAGAGTTATTTCGTAATGATTATCAGTTAAAGGTTACTGATAAAGTTGGAAAGTGCAAGAATGTGTGTGTGCAGGAATATGTTGAAGAATGAGAACTTGGTAGAGGCAGGGATGCTTAGCCAAATGACAAACTGTAAGAAAGATTAGGATTTGGAATCTCACACACCATAGTAGACCGTGAAATTTACATTTTTCTTGTAAATGAAAAATATCATTATTGCTTGTATCAATTGTGAATGAATAAATAGGTAACTTAAAAGAAAGAAACAAATTCATGGAATTTTTTTCCTTACTTTGTTTGTTCGAGGTCAATTTCATGTTTAGAGAAAAAGGAAAAAAAAAAGTGGAATACAAAACATAATTGTTTATATATTGTTTCCTTGAAAGAGAACGAATCGAATAATTGGTCCTTTAAAAGAATTTGAAAGAATAAATCCTTGGTAAGAGAAATACATATATATAAATATGCAATTATGTTATACTAAATTTTAGATAATAAGTTTTTCTTTTATTTTATTTTGAAATTTCCTTAAGAAATCGTATGGAAGGAATGATGATAGTGATTAATCACATAATGCCCCTTCATAATTTTGAACCCTTAAAACAATGGAATGGATGGATAATACCAATGACAGGAGAGCAAGCGGCTTGATAGTGGAGGTATGGAGAGTTAAGAGCACTCCAAGAATAGAATGCAGGGAATTGAAGCACAGAGATAGTGGTAATTTTAAATTAGAGGAGAGAATCAACCAAAATTAGAAGAGGAAAATGAGGAAAAAGCACGAAAAGCAAGGGAGATAGTTGTTTCCATTTGATTTAGAAAAGAGTATTGACCTTGCAGTCGAGAGGTGAGAATGATGCCTTCTTAAGATTTTTCCTTCAAGTAAATTGTTTTTTCCTTATCTCTAGAGCAAAGCTCAGCTTAAATAGAAATCAAGCACCCTATTATATTATCCTTGTTTCATACTTGTGGATTTGTTTCCATTTTTTGTTGTGAAATTATGGAAATCCATGTTCTAGGAAAATAGAAAACCCCATTTTAACCTTCGCTATGTGTAACAACATGCTAAGAATGATTGGCTGGAAGGTCTGCATTCAAGCTCTAGCCTTCATATTGTTTAATATTCAAACTTGAGAACATCGATATGTTCTCTGTGGTGGAAAGACCATTTTTGGTGTCAACCACCTATGATACCCATTTGAACGATATCTAAGTTTGTAGTATTATGTATGTATATTGGTTCATGGGGCCAAATGGTATGACCATTTGAGTGTAAATCTTGACTCGGAATGATCCATATCATTCTGCTCCATGAGTATGTTAATGGGTGGATAATATCGCCAACCATGTTGCAAGTTGATGGATGATATACCTAATCCTATTCAAGCATAGTGTGAATGAATGTTATCAACCCAGTGTAAATTTGTATTGAGAGAGGTCAGTCTTTAAACATGTAAATGTGTATTAGGGAATATATCCCTATGTCATACTGTTATTTCCATTTTGTGTCAAATGATTAAGATTCATTCAAAATATAGATAGGAATGATGTTATCATTCTATTGTGACTATTGCTATATTGTTTTTGCAAACAAAATGTGTGTGTTATATCAATTTATGGTTGTAGTATAGGAAAATGCATACCCTTGAATTTTCACACTTGTTTGGGCCCACCTTGCTTTGTTTATCCTTACTTATGTCTTAATTGGTCCTATTTTGCATCCACAAGCCTAATAAATTATATCATTTTATGGCTAATCCAGACAAACATCAAAGGGTAAATGATAATTTAATGAATTTGGTTGTGTGTCCCTAATTTTTGGACTGGGACTAAGATGCCACCTAGGGCATCTTTTTCCTCCAAAGGTCTTGGGAACCTATTTTCAAAGGCACCTTAATTGGGCCCCTTTTTGGAGTTTGTGCCCTGAGTTTCATGCCTCAAGACTAAGACACCACCTAGGGCATCTTAGTCCTCCTTAGGCTATTTTTAGGATTTAATTTCAAATATTGGTGATATTTAGCCTCCTTTAATTAATTAATTCATATGTTAGCTTGGTGTGATGTAATTTTGGGATATTAAGCATAGATAAGTATAAATACAAGGTTCTTTCATTCATTTTTCATAACAAGACTTTTGTGAGAGTGTTCCTAATAGCATAATTAAGTTCACAAGAGAATTCAAGAGCAATTCGTCAAGTATTTGGAGCTATCATCAAGATTCAAGCATCATGTCAAAGATATTCTTGCATCATGTGTTCTTTTGAGCTAACATTTGTGACGTAGAGTTTTGATTCAAGCAAGCAATTCAAGTTAAGATCTATCAAGCATTCAAGCATTTCAAGATCTACATTCAAGCTAGCCACTTCACACAAGTTTGCAGATTTCATAACAAGGGTTTGGTGAGTTGCAACATAACACTTTGTTCATTCATCATTTCCCTTCATTATTTCATTTCATTCTAAGGTTTAATTACCAACAAGGGGTTTGACCAAGGCAAACCCCCATTTACTAACAATCAATAAGTTTTTCCTCTCTTGCATGTTTATGTTTGTAGATTTAGGCTGAATACTTGAAGATCATTTGAAGTGAAAAGTTGAAAAGTTGCAAAGTTGCATTACAAAGTTTTCATCTTCACGGAAACTCACCTATAGGCTAGATCTAGAAGTTTCAAGACCTGAGATCTGAGAAGAAGGAAGTACTAGCATTGAACCTAAGGATCACATTCAAAAATTTCAAAAATTCAAGATGGGACTAAATCAACAGCAAGGGAATCTTAGTCCTCCAAGTGGAATTTTGTAGAGATTCTTCTGAATCATGTTCCAACATCCGAAGATTTTGCATTTGCCCCGAAAAATAGCAGCGAGACTAAGACAACATTAAGGGTGTCTTAGTCCTCCCTAGAATATTTTAACAGTATTTTTTCATTTCCAAAATCTTCATCACATTTCCAGACTTCCCAAGTACACACATCCTAACTTTTTGTTACTTAAATTTGTCTTTTGCACTCATTATTTGGCTTGCATTACTAGGTTTTGTGGGTTGAATGTTAAATTTCCTTTTCCAGGCTTTTGCTTGGTGGTGAACCCTTCAAACCTTAAAGAACTCCCTCCTAGGTCTTCCTTGTCAAGAATTGACTCACCTTTTGGGTTGATAGTCAATCCACTTTGGGACCCTAGGACATATTTGAGTGACAATTGGAGAAGTGTGGTGTTCTATGACCTAGGCCATAAAGCATCCCATTCCCCCTATTGTTCATTTTAGTGAACCCGACATTTTAGAACATTCATTTTTATGATTTGGAGTTCATTAAAGTCCTAGATCTAGGTTGCATTCATTCTTGCATTGTGTCTTGCATTAGTGAATGTGCATCTAGGGTTTCTCATATTTTCATTAGTGAAAGTGCATATAGGTTGCATTTTTTCTTTCTTGCATCATCTTATCTCATTTGAAAATTGAAAAGTACATTATTAATCATTCTAATTAAATTTAGGAACATTGTTATTGCATTCAAAATTGAAAAAAATTGCATTCAACTTTGCATCGAATTGCTTGTCATTAGTTACTTTTTCTTGCATTCATTTACACACATTCTTGTTTCTAAACATTAGGTCCCTAAGTAGGCAACTTGGGAACACTGTATTTAACAATCCATTTTTTTTTTTTTCTAAAAAAATCTTTACTAAGACTAAAACGCCCTTACTGGCATCTTATTCCCTCTATGGGTTTTTGGCTCAGGACCCTGTCTATGTTGTTTACTTCCTATTCTAGTTTTTGGAACCTCGGAATTTCATTAGTATGACCAAGATTCCCTTATTGGCATCTTAGTCCCTGTTGACTTTGATTTTCTAATTTTTAGGATGTGAAATTGCTTATTATGCTTTTGTTTGCTCCTTTTAGTTTTCTGTTATAGTTTGTAGAATTTCTTTTACTTCAATTTCTTTCATTTCAAGTGTAATTATAAGCATAAGATATTGTGTTCATTGCACTTTCTTTGGTTTACCCCTTGCATGAGTTGTACTACTTATTTTCCTACTATTAATACTATGGTGAGACTAAGTGTGAAACTCATGGCATCCCTCGATAAAACACTCATTGTTGATCTTGGGTTATCTAGCTCTCTTACTCCTAGTGTTGGTACTAGTTCACTAGGTATGGACAATACCTTTGATACCTCTTTTTCTATGTGTACCTTACCTACAAGTGCTATTCCAAGTGTTCAAACAATGTCTGATCATATCTCTCAAGAAAACATAATGAAAATGCATGAAGACTTAGCCCATTTACAAGATAGCATGAGTACTGAAAACATTTCCAATATTGTTATACCTTCCATAGATAGTGATGCAGAGTCTGGAGGCTCAACCTTAATCAACTTGGAAACCTACCTTCAAGAGGTATCCAAAAAGATTAAATTACCGCATAAATTAATTCAACCAGCCTTCCAAGTTCTACAATCATCAGAAGCACAATTTCCCAATTTCACTCCTAAACCCTAGCAGTTTTACTACAAACCAAGTTTAGGCATTTTCACCAACATTTTCCAAAACACCTAAAAAAATCAAGGATGATTAAGATACCATTTTTCAAGTTATAAAACATACAGGGAAACCAATATCAACTCTTTTGGACAAACTCAAAGATCCAATACTCCTGCCATGGAAAAGGCTAGTGGATTAGCCCACTTTTACAAAGAAAGTACCCTTTAAACTCCACCAAACTTTATGAAACCTTGGGGCAGAAATTAAAATGCCCAAAAACTACTAAATCCACCACTAGTTTCTAGAAATCACTCTTCCAACATAGTACAGCCTAAAACCCTTGATTCTAGGCCTTCAAAAGGAGGGTTTATTGTAAATCATACCTCCAGAACTTTCCAGACCCTGCCACCTATTCAAACACTCATAATTATGCCTGCACAAGCTTTAAAATTCATCACATAGGTTATTTCTTCTAGAAAACTCATAAACCATCATTTAGTTCCTCACTTTCACAAGGAAAATCACCCAAATTCAACCTAGGGCAACACCCAAAACCCACAAACACACTTCCTCTGACCTGCAAATAATTTGGAAACCTATTTTACAACAAATTGGGTCATTCCACCAAGTTACAATTGCTACAGTAGGTGGAATGCCCTAAAAACTCATTTTAATACTCTCAAACCACCAATTTACACCAAAATAGGGCAGTTTCTGTAAAACGTCAATAAAATCCTCTAAACTCAATGAAAATTCACCAAACCACTTTCAAATGAAATCTGACACTCTCCTATTTCCAACCATAATAGGGTTGAGCCCGTACAGGTCGTACAAAGGTCGTACCACATGTTTTAGCAGTAAATTTACACACAGAAATTTCCAGAAAGTAGCCTTTTTTTCATTATAACTTCAAAAAAAATGATTCAACAACCATGCCTCGACCATGAGAGGCTTATTTAACATCTAAACACCCTTACAAACATCCTCCAATTCCTATAACCACCTAACCACCTTCTTTTAAGAGGATTTTAACCCTTTACATTGCTAATTATGCATTGTTTACTAATAATTAACTTAAGATTTTCAACTTAGAATTCCTTCTAAAGACTCAAACCTACATTAGATGGCTCATTTGAACCTTATTACATCATGAGTGGCCTCATGGACCTCATTTAACACAAAAATTACTCATACTAGCACTAACTCCTAGACTAACCCTCATAGAATGCACTTTGCAATTACATGTTTTTAGGTGCCCCTGCACCAGATAGTATTCACCGCATGATGGAAAGTGATGAAGGATCAAAATTTGTGCGTAACATAGCTCACATATTTGGAAAACATCTTCCTTCCACCACCAATGGTGTTTAACCTTCAAACAATGTGCAAATCCAAGGAGGAAATCAAACTCCTCCCCATTCAACCATATCCTCTATTCCCCTCTATACATTTAATCCTCAAGTGACAACAATGATGCAACCAACTAGCAATATCTTTCCTACCTTGAACATTTCCACTAGTGCTCCTTATACCTATGTGGCATCTAACCTTATGTCTCCTTTCATAAGCCATCATTCACTTGTCCTCCCAACACAAAAACACCGCCACCATATTCATCTCCATCTCAAAATACACACAATGACCCTATCATTAACCACTTTTTACAAAGCCTTTCATCCATTCAATGACAATTTTCCACCATGAATCAAAATCAAAATGGTCCACCTTCATATTATGTCAAATGTAACCCATTATCCTTGGAGGTATTGAGAGCTCCAGTGCCACAAGGTATAGAGATCCCTAGATTTGAGAAATATGGAGGAAAGGGAGATCCTACTAATCATGTTAATTCCTTTACTGCTTTGTGTAGTGACTTTATCCTTGAGGAAAAAATTTTGGCTAAGCTTTTTATCTGATCCTTGAAATACGTTTCCTTGGACTGGTTTTCTGCATTATTGAATAGCTCAATTCATTCATTTAATGAACTTTTTGAAGCCTTTATTAACCATTTCCAAGTTCATATGGTTTCTAAAATGACATTAGCTGATTTGATGAAATGTAAACAAAATGAGGGAGAAAAATTTGTTGACTTTATTTCACATTACCAATTGCTTTATTCCCAAATCAGTGTGAAGATTCTAGATTCTCACCTTCAAAATATGTTCATAGAAAATTTACAAAGTAAGATATGAGAGAAGCTTACCATGATGAAATTCCTTTCCTTCATACACTTGTGCACTACCCTTCAAGATTATCATAATTTTGTAGGTAGTTGTGAATCAAAAACCACCTCTACCTATCCTAAAAATTCTAAACCTTCAAACCAATTCACCTACCAACCTTTCAGAAGAAAAAATAAAAGTTTTCTTCAACTAAATTCCACCTCCCAACCAACCCAACAAGTTGATACCAAGTAGCTACTATAAAGAAGTGTAATCCTTATATCTTTGGGGATCCAAAAAGACAATTTACTCCCTTACCTGACACACTTCACAACATCATGACTCAGTTGTTAAACAAAAACATGCTCACCTTACCTCTCATTCGACCTCTTGACCCTAGCAAGTTGTTACCTTTGACCTTTAGACACAATGCTTATTGTGCTTATCACCAACAAAAAGGACATGATACAGAACATTGCAAGCATATTAAACATCTTTTGCAAGACCTCATTGATTCTAATCATATTCAAATTGGAGGTGTGAATGAAAAAGGTGATAAGTCTGTAGCTCCTAACCAAAATTTGCTAATATTTACAAATCCCATGCCCAACCATAATATTTCATTTGTTAAGGCTAGTGAAAGTAAGCCCAATGTGATGAGCGTTGACACAGATGATGAGAATATGAACAATAACGAACAAAATCCCATGGATAATGATGAACAGAATCCTATAGATACTAATGACCAGAGTCCTATTAGTACAATGATAGGAGTGATTGAAATTGAGCCTCATAAACAACAAACCATAATCCCCATTGACATTACTTTCTCTTCAAAAGAAACAATCAATCATGCACCTAATGGTCCTCTTTACATAGCCAGTAGAATCAATGACAAGCCCACTCCTGGGATTTTAATTGATCTCGTCTATGGAGAGAATGTGATCACAGAAGAACTCTTATATGAGCATTAACTCACTCAAGATAGATATGATAAACCGAAAGCATGGTCTAAAATGCATGATGGTTTTTCTCATGCTACGATGGGCTTGATCACACTCCCTTTACAAGTAGGACCGAATAAATCAAATGTATCATTCTCTATCATCTCTAATTCATATCAATTTCATGTGAAGTTAGGCTACAAATGGCTTTGCTCCATGAATGTGGTCCCATCCATTGTCCCTACAAATGGCTTTGCTCCATGAATGTGGTCCCATCCATTGTCCATAAGTGCTTAAAGTTTCCAGTTGGAGATGAAATATTCACTATGATCCATAGTGGATTTAGACCTCCATCTTCCCATGGAAATTTTTCCTTGGACTATTTTTGGATTGAACCTATCGAACCTATAAGACCTCATGAAGACTTCATTTTCCTATCCTACCAAAAGTTCAAAACAAAATGAATAGCCAAGTTATCCCTTCAAAATTCTCCTCCACCTATGATTGAACCTCCACCCATAAAAGAAAATAATATTGAGCTTAAATCCCTTCCAAATAACCAAGACCCATCCATAAAAAATCCCTTTCCTATTTCCTACAAAATCCCAAGAGAAAACCAAACAAGTCCTAATCCACCTCCTAAACAAATTTATAAATCCAAAGAGAAAGTGGTTGAACAACCTTCCATGGTTTCTTCCATTCTAATTCCCTCACAAGAAGAAAAGGAACCTATGGTTGATAAAACTACTCCTACACAAATGCAACTTGAAAATGTAATAAAAGAAACAAAAATGCTAGAGAGCATAGGCATAGATGTGCTATTTCTCGAAAGATGAACAACATAGGAAATCAAAATTCAAACTTGAAAGAAGCAATAAACGATGAGCCTCCTCCATTACCAGAACCAACAGCTCCTATGTCTCCAACACAACAAGAACCAACACCTTATATGGATATTATCATTCATGCTCCTATTGTGGTTAACTTGGATGACAATGAAGAAACTACTAAAATTGATGAGCAAGTGCATAATGAGTTGAATTTGTTATTTGCCTCTTCTATGAGCTTAGATTATAACAACCATAGTGATCCTCCTAAACCAATTGATGCACCACGTGTTGAACTTGGTGATTCTCCTAGTACAGAACTTGACATTGTCCCTCTCGCTAGTGATTTTCCTTCCACATATACTGAACAAGACTGGGATGCAGATGACCTACTAGATGGTTGACTCACATTTGATTCACTAGTCTTGTTTCTTTCCTTTTGTTTTATTTTGGTTGATTGTATGTGTGTGATGTGATACCCTGTATTGTTTGATATTTCCTCTCTATGTGCACTCCTCTATTTGTACCTTCATTCTTCTATATGTCATAAGCTTTTCGCCTTTTCTTTGGTCTTTATGTTTTATTTTCATTTATATTTTCATTTTTGTAGATTGTGTTTTCTTTTTGGGGATGACATAAGGCATCGAGACACCCTATGTCTCTTCCATGTTGACCAAAAACATTTTTCATTATCTTTTCTTTTCCTTACATTTTTGTCTTGTGTTTTCCTTTTGGGGATGATGCAAGGCATCGAGAAACCTTATGTCTCTTCCATGTTGACCCAAAATATTTCTCATTATCTTTTATTTTCCTTTTTGTCTTTTGTTTTCCTTTTGGGGATGATGCAAGGCATCAAGACATTCATGTTTCTTCCATGTGGACCTAAAAGGTTCTCCTTTGATTTCACTCTCTTTGTGTCATTCTTCCAAGTTCTATGTGTATTTGGGGAATGATGACAGTTTCGAGCTCTCCAATATCATTTTAGCAAAGACAGATATTGACCCCAAATCCATAGATCCCTTATGTGTTTCTGGAGGGAAACCCTTTTTTCCTTTTTATTTTTCATGTTTTGGCTACTTTAAAGTAATTTCTCATGCAGCATGGTGTTTAGCAAATTCTTTAAAGTGGGGGAATATATTGGCATTATTTTGGCATGATTTCATTTGCATTATTTTGTGTTCCTTGATGTGTTTTTCTTACTTCATGTGATGTTTTTTCTCTTTGTGGTGACATTGGGAGTAATTTCCTTCAACAACTTGGTCTATCTTAGCATATTACATCCTCTTAGTGGTGATGTGACACACTGCATTTCCTAAGTTGTGAATCTTTTATCCTTTGATTGGTCCTCTCTTGGAGACATTAGGAACTATGTCCCCTAATATTAATACTTCACATGAACTAAGACAAATCGCTTCGAATATCCCTCTTTCCTGTTGCATTTTATTTTTGTACTTTATTAAAGTCATGGAGCTATGGCTTTGATATGGTCCCCTGGGGCTTACCTAGTGAACAACTAGCTTCACTAGCCCTTGTGAGCATGCATTTTCTTTTTGTACCTTGTTAAATTCATGAAGGTATGGCCTTTATATGGTCCCCTAGGGCTCACCTAGTGAACAACTAGCTTCACTATCCCTTGTGAGCATGTATTTTCTTTTTGTGCCTTATTAAATTCATGGAGGTATGGCTTTGATATGGTCCCCTGAGGCTTGCCTAGTGAACAACTAGCTTTACTAGCCCTTGTGAGCATGCATTTTTCTTTTTGTCCTTATCATAGTCATGGGGGTATGACTTTGATATGGACAAAAAGAAAAATGCACGCCACAAGGGCTAGTGCTTTACTAGCCCTTCATGCATTAGTTAGTCACTTTTTGTACCTTGACTCATAGTCATGGGGGTGTGACTTTGATAATGGACCCTCTTAGGGCTCACCTAGTGGAAACTAGCTTCACCAGCCCTTGTGAGCATGTGTTTTGTTTGCATAGTGGACAACGCATTCCACTTGTAAAGCTCTTTTGGACAAATAGCCTAGACCCGGTCCACAGCGTGTTGGATGGTAAGTTGAAGCTTCATCCATTGTATTTTTTTCTTTTTCCTCTCCTTTTTTTTTCCTACCTTTGATGGTGTATGTTTGTGATCTAGTTATGGCTTCATATATCATTCACAAGTGTGTTCCTTTTTTCCTATGTTGGTTTGTCATAGGATCTTGATCTTTGGGGCTTGGCCACCCTCTTGGTTATTGTCATCCTATCTTACTAACATTGGTACATTTGAACCCCTCTTGATTGTGTGGTTCGGCTACTTTAGTGTGACTTTGAAGCAATTTCATCCTCTCACTAAAGTGGGGGCTAAATGTAGTGTAGGAAAATGCATACCCTTGCATTTTCACACTTGTTTGGGCTCGCCTTGCTTTGTTTATCCTTACTTATGTATTAATTGGTCCTATTTTTCATCCACAAGCCTAATAAATTATATCATTTTATGACTAATCCCAACAAACATCAAAGGGTAAATGATAATTTAATGATTTTGGTTATGTGTCCCTAATTTTTGGACTGAGACTAAGATGCCACCTAGGGAATCTTTATCCTCCGAAGGTCTTGGAACCCTCTTTTCAAAGGCACCTTAATTGGGCCTCTTTATGGAGTCTATGCCCCGAGTTTCATGCCTCGGGACTAAGATGCCACCTAGGGCATCTTAGTCCCCCTTAGGTTATTTTTGGGATTTAATTCCAAATCTTGGAAAGATTTAGCCTCCTTTAATTAATGAATTTATATGTCAACTTGGTGTGATGCAATTTCAGGATATTAAGAATAGATAAGTATAAATACAAGGTTCTTTCATTCATTTTTCATCACAACAATTGTGTGAGAGCATTACTAACAACATAATTAAGTTCACAAGAGCATTCAAGAGAAATTCATCAATCATTTGGAGCCATCATCAAGATTCAAGCATCATGTCGAAGATATTCTTCATCATGCGTGTTTTTGAGCCAACATTTATGATGTAGGGCTTTGATTCAAGCAAAAAATTCAAGTTAAGATCTATCAAGAATTCAAGCATTTCAAGATCTACATTCAAGCTAGCCATTTCACACAAGTTTTTAGATTTCATAACAAGGGTCTGGTGAGTTGCAACAAAGCACTTTGTTCATTCATCATTTCCCTTCATAATTCATTTCATTCCAAGGTTTAATTACAAACAAGGGATTTGACCAAGGAAAACCCCCATTTACTAACAATCAACATTTTTTTCCTCTCTTGCATGTTTGTGTTTGTAGATTTAGGTTGAAGACTTGAAGATCATTTGAAGTGAAAAGTTACAAAGTTGCAAAGTTGCATTGCAAAGTTGTCATTCACAGAAGCTCACCTATAGGTAAGATCTAGAAGTTTCAAGACCTAAGATCTAAGAAGAAGGAAGTGTTGACATTGAGCCTCATGATCACATTCAAAGATTTCATAAATTCAAGATGGGACTAAATCGGTAGCAAGGGAATCTTAGTCCTCTAAGTGGAATTTTGTAGAGATTATTTTGGATCCTATGCAGACATCTGAAGATTCTACATCTACCCTAAAAAACAACAGCGGTACTAAGGCAATAGTAAGGGTGTCTTAGTCCTCCCTAGCATATTTTGACAGTATCTTTCTGTTTCCAAAATCCTAATCACATTTCCAGACTTCCCAGGTACACACATACTAACTTTTTGTTACTTAATTTTTTCATTTACACTCATTATTTGGCTTGCATTACTAGGTTTTGTGAGTTGAATGTTAAATTGTCTTTTCCAAGCTTTTTCTTGGTGGTGAACCCTTCAAAGCTTAAAGAACCCCCTCCCAGGTCTTCCTTGTTGATAATTGACTCACCTTTGGGGTTGATAGTCAATCCACTTTCGGACCCTAGGACATATTTGAGTGACAATTGGAGAAGTGTGGTGTTCTATGACCTGGGTTATAAAGCATTCTCATTTCCCCTATTATTCAATGGCAAATAACATATCAACCATTAAAGGACAAGGGTATATGAAACCCTCGTGGCTTATGAATATCATCTCTTTATTTATTGACGACACACATATATGTATGCAAACATAGATATATATGTATGTGTGTATGCTCATCAAACATGTGTAAGAATCATACAAATTCGAGTATTAGCATATACTTTATAACTTTTCAAGTGATAAATGGTGCCTCGGGCATGAGGCCAACAACACCATTGAAACATTAGGTGAAGAATATAAGTTGATAACATAGTTAATTCAGATTCACCCCAATGTTTTCATTTGATAAGAATATATGTGGGGTTTAAAGAACAAAATGTAGAACACCACAATTTTTTTATTAGACATAGAGAAATTAATGATTTGATGTCTATCTAGAACTAGATGATTGGAGGATAATGTTATGTTTTCCAAAGAAATTCAAACTGATAATTGTCAAATATTAATACTAATTCTTTTTAAGCTTTGAAAATTGATTTTGTCTTTTCATTATGTTGTTAACAGAACATAGTAGATAAGACCAAAATTTATGTATTTGAAGAAAACAATATATAACTTGATTTGTAAATTTTCATGTTGAACAGATTTTACTTTTATTATTCTTAAAGAAATACACATGTACAAGCTTTGAATAATATGCATATATGTGCACACGCATAAACTCATCATTCATGCATGAACACATACATACGGTATACCTTCTTATTTCATCTTAATTTACTCATTTGAATATGACTGTTTTCTTTCATTTGCAAAGGAAAGAACTGTAGTAATGGAATAGTTTTGAATTGTAATATGAATCTTAAGGAAATATTGTTATATGATGAATAGAGGAATGGATATACCAAATTTTAAATGGATTACTTGCTTGATGATTGATGAAATGGAATGATCTACAAAAGTACTATGATATACTATAGCACACTAGAATATAATGCTACTAGATGGTCTAGAAGGGAGGGATACCCCTTGTTATGGAAGCTACATTCTAAGAATGGGTGCCAGAGAGTGTAGATTTTCTTTTCCAAATCTGGTTTAAGTTGCATTTTATGCAACACGAGCTTGGCCAAGCTTTGCAGTCATTTTTATTATGGAACAGTCTTTTTATTATATATCCTCTCTCTATTATTTCTTTTATTTACCTAACATGGAACTTTCATTTCTAACAGTATATAGAAATGCATGAAGTTAGGAATGCATAGATTCCACCTTGCAAAATGTATCTCTTGCTAAGTGCTCCGTGCAGGGTCGGGTATTCTTCGATTGACTGAAGAATTTTAGGGAAGCATTGCTTCATGGTTGGGTGGAAAAAAACTCAACCATGTTCTCATCCACTAGTGGTGGTGAGTTGTCACAAAGGAATTACAATGGAATTCTAATTTATGTACTTGTATCATTAATGTAATTATTGTATTGACTATGTGGTGATTAAATTCCAAGTCAAACTTGTATATTTACTATTGACATTTGGAAATGAATAATTCAAATTTATTTTTTTCAATTTATGGACATGAAATTTCTATGTTGGAAAATAGCTATGGTATTTATGTCTTAAATTTATATTCATAATATCAATTATTAATTTATTGATGAAATTTTAGCTGGGCATGTTACAACCAACAACACTTCAACCTAGAAAGTTTCAATAATAGTTGGGTCTTTTAGTAGCTTGATCATTTTTAAAATACTTTTTCAATTTTATTATCAACAAATATTTGTAACTTAGTAGATCCACTTAATCATTTGAATCAAATGTGTGAATGAAATATTATATTCTAGCCAATTTACATGAAAAAACTATTTATTCTATGTGGGAATTTAAATATAAGTATTTTTATTGATTTTCATTGCATTAATCTAGATCTAAGAAATTTGTATGAATAATTTAACTAAGGTTCTTTACAACAGCATCATATTATTGATCTTTCTATCTTGTAGGTATAAATAATTGTTAATGATTCCTAGTGATAGTGATACTAGGTATTGAATGAGAGAGAAAAGAATATCAAATTAGACTCTTCGTGAAGCACAAGATCTAACCAAAGAAGAAGGAAGGAATGGAGAAGATCAAGAGAAAAATAGCTCATGAAAGCCATCATATCTTTCAATCATTTTCAATAAATTCCTAATGGTCTCTTTAATAAAATGTTCCAAGTTTTTATTCTAGAAAAAATTAAGTGGTGCTTATGTCATTAGGTAATGGACATCAAGGAGAATATTTTATCTTGAAAGTAAATTAGATAAATAGAGTAGCTAGTTATTTTAGGCTACCAAAAGTTTTCTTTTTATAGAAAAAATGGAGAAGGTGGAAGGAGAGTTTGTACATAAGTAGGATGGTAATGTGTCAACCCTCCATTCTAAAAACAAAGGAAAAAGATGAATTTTATGTTAATTACTATAACCTTAATCCTATAGGTAAATGGGGTTATAAGTAATCATCTTTGGCTTCCTTAATTTTTAATTGTTATATAATGATTAATATAGTCTTATATTAGTAGTTAATTCAAACTAGGTGACATCTAAGGAATATAAGGATGGTATATATAGGAGCTAGAGTTTAGTTATTATCATCATATTATTCTTTGTGTTCTTATTAGAGATATTTGGAGATTTTTCTCTTCAAAATTAGTTAGCATTATCAATTATTTGTAACATATTTCCTATTATATTTGTCTCTTGTGAAATTTATTTTATTAAAATTGCTATCAAAGCATGATCTTGATAACCAAAGGGAAAGAAATAAGGAATTTTTTTCAATTTTGAAGGGAAAATTGTGAAGAGAATATATCTCTTAATTTGAATTTTTATCTTATTTTTATAATTATATTTTAAGGCTGTATTGAAGCTACTACAATCTAAATTTGAGGTTATCTCAAGAAAGTTAAAGGAGTTATCATAAACTTAGGGTTTCCACCAAGTTCACTTCCAAGGCTACAAAATAATGTATTCCATAGATATTTCTTTATTAAAAATGAGATCTATGCCCTAGTAAGTCTTAGTAAATATCATTTAAAAAAATTAATTTATTGTAAAAATTATTTGGTGGCATCTCATGGT
The DNA here is from genome assembly GCA_007258455.2 of Sequoia sempervirens. Classification (NCBI taxonomy): domain Eukaryota; kingdom Viridiplantae; phylum Streptophyta; class Pinopsida; order Cupressales; family Cupressaceae; genus Sequoia; species Sequoia sempervirens. The sequence goes on along the minus strand of VDFB02072274.1, from coordinate 12,567,851 downwards.
AAGGGCTTCAACAAGAGGCAAGAGAAAAAATCTTGTCACTCCTAGAAAGAATCCTAAAAAAAGGATCCATTAATAAGAAAAGGGATAACATAACCATGGATGATATAAGGGAAAAAACCAATAAGATGAAGGATGAACACTTAATGAGGATGGATGTTGTTAGCATCTCATTTAACTATGTCTAGATTTGCTTAAGTCTAGCTCAATCTTGTCCTTATTTGGTATACACTCCAAGTATAATGGATATAATACATATCCAATGGGATATCTTAGATAAAATTTCCTAAGTTTTATTCCTTCCCGTCCCTCAAGTCAAATACCATATGTTGGAATTTGTAGGAACTTAAGGAAATCCCAAGTTCATGTGTGTTTTGGTTGTTTCCACTTTCACAATGTTGTGGAATTTGGGTGTGGAACCAAATATTATCTTGTACAACTAAATCTAGATCTAGTATATAATTCTACAGTAAATTTCTATATATTTCTGTAAGGTGTTCTTTCCTTCAGTCTCTTTCACTTCTCCCATTTGCACAAATTCAAAGTGGATTCAAAAAATTATCACATCTAGTCTTGGCATCTACTTCTACATAATTTTTACACAAACTTCCATTATCTCCTTTTATGTAATTTTGAGTTCTATTGAGATATTCCCCTAGTCTCGTTACCTCATCTTGATCACTAGTCCTTTCTTGCTCTTGATCCCCACAAATCCTTAATTCTTCAATTTCTTCATCCTTTCATACTTTCAATGTGGATGTGGACATATCTCTCACATCCACATCCCATGTCCAATCCTAAAGTATTTTTCCACACCACTTCCAACTTATCCTTGTGGACTTTTGATGTTCATGATCTAGACCTTCATCCTAATATCATGTTCTGACATCCACATCCATATCAAAATATTGCAACAACTCCAAGTCAATTTTTCCTTCCAATTATTCTTATGTGGAATTTTACATGAGTTTCCAATATCCTTTAATCCTTTTGGACATATTATCTTGATGTCCAATCCTACACTGGAATCCTGCATCCTATTCTCATATGTGGTTCCTTAAATATTTTTTGTAATTCTTCCAAAATGCATCCTATTCACTCCAACTACTCCAAAATTACTATAGGACCACTAATAATGCTAGAGATGACCATGTGACTACCCCCCAATCAAAAACCATTATTTATTTTAGGGGTGTAGATTCAACTGTAAATATAGTGAAGGATGAATGAAGGCGGCCATGCCACCATTAGTGAGGTAGGTGATTTTTAGTTTCCAAGGATCTTCAAACTAGATCTTAATTGTTCCTCATAATTTTGTGGGCTTTGTATTGAACACTCAAAAGGTGGGAATATCTATATCATCACCAATATTTTGCATATCAGTAAATGAGTGTTATCTACCCCTTGCATGATTATATATTTCATTAAAGAGCTATAAGATGAATGTGACTAGAGAAAAATGGTTTCCACACATTTCCTAGCAAAAGGGCCATGCTATGGTGACACAAGAAAGAATGGGTGACCTCTAAAGTGGGAGGCCACGATTCTTCTCTTGATTTTATTTGAAGGTGGTTGAATGATTTATCTTCCCAAGATTTGATTTACAATAGGATGGAAGAAATATTTCCATGAATAGAGAGAAAAGAACTTCCAAGATAATAGGATTTGTCTCTAAAAAAAGGTAAAGATATTTTCTTGTGTTGTAATGACGGTTTTTTAAATATGTAATATATTTTTGTAATCCTAGAATAACAAATTGAGTGTGTATATCCATCATATATTTAATATATCCATGTATGTTACATGTTTTTTTAATATCTCATTCATCTTTTTGTCATAATTTATGATTTAGACATTATTTAAATCATTAGTTAGTCATCTAGATGACTATAAAATTAATATAATTATGTTGCAAGGTGTCTCTTTGATTTAATATAAGAAATGCATGGTTTTACTTATGGATAACTAAGTTAGTTTCATCCTAATGTTCTAAAAAAATATTTATCTTCTTATTTGCATGTATACACCCTAGCTTATTATAAAGTTAAAAGATATAGTCTTCAATAATATCTTGATTAAGGTGTTGCAAACGGATTCCAATCACTACATTCTTTGGTTTATGAAACCTTCAAACTTTTTCTACTTAGTTATATATAGGCAGCAACCTATTGTATACTCAACATCCCATCACTCTAACTTGCCTAAAACAATCATATATAAATATAATTTCATTTTTTATTCATTTAGTTTTGGTTGTGTCCATGTCTAGATGTTCATGAAATTACAAGGGGTTACTAGAACCATATCCTTAGACACTTCACATGGTTTCTAATATACTTGAAGAAGGTGAAAGAACATGTATCACCAAACTAGCATACAAATTTAGACTAATGGACTAACATGAGTATACTATCCACTAGATGTGGTTTTTTCAAGGTTTATAAATCCATTACTTATAGTTGTATTTAAAAAATCACCTTAAGGGAGCCCTCCTTGGTCTATCAAATCCAATATTTGAAAATTTTCTTATCCACCTTAGTAAATTAGTCCAAATTTTCCATACCTAAAAATAAGTGTGAAGTCTTCCTCCCTAAGTTTCTAACCCCTAGCAACAAGAAAATCTTACCTTTAGGGATTTAGGGACCAACAAATTTGAGCACTAATAAATACAAAGATAGATAATTAGAATGAATAACCTATAGCCAAGATTTTAGAGATTCCCAATATATGGATCCTCATAAGAATACTTGAGAAGAATGAGTAGAAGTATGTTGGCAATATGATTTTCATTGATGTCAAAATTATATCTTAGTGATAACAAATTAGGCAATTGCTTATTGATGTCCAAAGGAGATCAATGATAGTCTAAATGTCATTGATGATAGTGGATCAGTCTCAGGTTGATTGGTGAAGTATGATGGAGAGAAGAGCATGTTTTGTAATTATTGCAAAGTTGCTTAAAATACTATATTTTTGTCATGCAAAATTTACATATTTTTGCAGAGGCTATTTTTGAAAGTCTACAGAGAAATTAGATGGTAGATCTGATATGGGTTTTTTGTGCTCATTCCAATGGTGTGATCTCCATGGTCAGAAGACAAGTAGTGAAATCAAAATTAAATTATATCTTCTCTCGGCCATTATTGGGTTTACTAGAGAAACCTTAAGTGTTTTAGTCATGGTGCCTAACAAGTTTTCTATTTTGTTGTTGACTGGTGATTGACAGTCACTGGTAGCTTAAGTTATGACTTAATCCTTCAAAGTCGTGAAGAAATAGGGCCCTTGACCTAGGAATTACTAGTCGTGAAGAAATAGGTTGAGGAATCTAGCTTGGTGAGGAATCTAGTCTCTAATATTTCTTAAGTCCTGTGGTAAATATTTGATCAAACATTATCAATAGTTGATATTGGGGATTGACGATCATGTGGCTCTTGTGCACCCATGTTTCTTAGAAGGTGACATCAATAGCTGATTGCGGAAGTGTGGAAATGTGACATATGTCTAGGTGGGGCCAAGACTTTGGCACTAAGTAAAGTTCACTAAGCTTGAGGATTACGATAAAGATCTTACGGTGGATGATGGAGATTGAAGATCGAACGGTGTCCACTATTCTGCAGAGAAGATAGTGGGTCCCTGTTATGATGTGGTGGAAATGCAACATGGAAACGCATGTCCCAAATGACGTTGAAAATGTTGTAAGCTCATCCAAAGTAGAATATTCACCTGCTATATGCGATAGTGATCGACGAAAAAAATTTAAAGGGCTTCTAATCTGACGGTTACGTTTTAAAGTTGAGGCGATTAAATGAGAAATGCGAGATCGTGGCACAAAGTTGAAGATTGACAGCCAAACTTTAAAGTTGCATTCTTCCAATAGAGATCATAAAACACAATGGAAATGGTAGAAACAACTACAAATCGACACAAGGGAATGGAATTAATTGTTGTAACCACCACAACTATATTTTTAATTGGTGATTGAAAGGTAGGTTCAGTGACATCAAAGCACAATCAACTATAGTATTAAATTCAATTCAATCATACAAGGAATATCATTTAATGTGTATCTGATTTAGGATTTGGTATATGCTAAAAATATCAAATTCATTCAATCAAGTTGGTGGTGCATGGCTCAAGGTGAGGATGCTTATCTATGAAGAAAAGAAGAGATGAATCTATTAGAATGAGTATTTACGTTGTCGTGAATGCAGAGTGAGAGAGTACTATGAAAGTAGAACTAGACTGTATTACAAAGAAAATCATCTAGGGTATGCATTCAAAATAGTATAGGTGTGAAACATAGCAGAGAAAGAGGAGAAAAGAGAAGAGAATAGCAGAGATATGAGTTACTAAGATAGCAGCAACAGAGAGAATTCTTGGAGATAAGCAAAGAAAAGTTTGAGCAGTTGTAGAATAGGTTTGTAACATAGAATTAGATGCATTTATGAATCATTTGTAATTAGGAGTTGTCACTCTATAATTTCATTGTAAATTTGGTTGGTTGGTGCCATTAGAAAGATGAGTGGGTGCCTAGTTAGGGAGTGGGTGCCCAGTTACGAAGTGGGTTCCCAGTTAGTGAATGGGTGCTTCCTTAGAGTTGGTTCGCTTAAATTAGGGATTGGTGTCTCCTTAGGGATGGTGCCCTTAAACATTGTAACTAGTGAGGTTTTTATTGTGAGGATAGATTAGGATAGTAGATACTAGTAGCTATTCTCACTGTGGTTTTTCCCATATTGGGTTTTCCATGTATATCTTGTGTTATGTCCATATGTGTGTTTACATGATCTCTTCACTTTTATTTAATCTACATAAAAGGGTTAAAAAGATAAGTTTTATCGATCTACTAATTCACCCCCACCCCCCTTTCAATAGATATTTATGTTCCAATAATTGGTATTAGGGCCCTAGTTCCTTTGGAGAAGCTTAATCATCTCAGGTAGATCTTGGATAGTGAACACAAGATGGCTAGTCAAGAAGGTTCATCCTCTAACAAAGCACCTCTCTTCGATGGATCAAACTATGCATTTTGGAGCATCAGAATGGAAGCATATTTATCTTTATGAGGGTTTGATTTATGGATTCCTGTTGTAAATGGATATACAATTCCTGCTACACCTCCTACTGATTAGGATAACAAGAAAGTATATGATAACAATGCCAAGGAAAAGAATGTTATTCTTTATGGATTTTCTAACTCAAAGATTTTCAAATTAATGCACTAGTAATAAATTGCACATGATGTTTGGGACAATTTGAAGAACATCTATGAAGGTAATGACAAGGTAAAGCAAGCCAAAATACAAAGTTACAAAGGAAAGTTTGAAAGTCTTAAGATGAGTGAAGAAGACAAAATTGCAGACTACCTCCTTAGGGTAGATGAAATTGTTAATGTAATCAGAGGCTTGGGAGAAGAAGTAAAAGAATCTGTTACTGTCAAAAAGGTACTTCGATCCTTGCCATCTAGGTATGACTCTAAAAATTTTGCAATAGAGGAAGCAAGATATTTGGACAAATTCATTGTTTGTAAGTTGCATGGAACCTTTACTACCTATGATATGAGAATGGGAGATGAAGATACATCCAACAGAGAAGTTGCATTCAAATCGGCCAAAAAGGAGAAGGTAGAAGAGTCTACATCTGAATCTGAGGAGACTGATGAAGAAGAACAAAACTTTGTCAGAAGATTGAGAAGAGGCTCTAGAAAATACAGAGGTAACTTACTCTTTAAATGCTTTAACTATGGTAAAATAGGACATTTTTCTATTAGATGCCCCTATAATGAAAAGGATAACTCTAAGAAAGAAGAGAATAGTAAAAAGAAGAAACCCTAATTTCCTAGAAGAATAAATTTTAAAAGAAGAATCTAATAGTTTGTACACACACGAAGAAAGTGATTCATTTGATGTTAGTGATAGCTCATATGATGAACATGATTGTGCATGTGTGGCTGAGGAAAATGAATTTCTATTCATGGAAAAGATTTTGTTGATCAAGAAAATAGGGAATTTGAAGCTTTTAAGGAAGAATAAGGAGAAGTTGATCTACAGGGTGAACTCATTTGTGCTCTAGATGAGATTGATAACTTAATAAAGGAGAACAAAATTTTGAAGAAGCTTGCACAAAAGGAGGCTAAAAAGCTAACCAAAAATATTGAAGAATCTAATCAAATGATGGTGAGCCTAAAGACACAAGTTGAAGAAGCCAAGAGGATGGAAAATGTAGTCAAATCTGAACTATAGTATAAATCTAATGAATGCATGAATTTGAAAGCATAAATAGTGGCTCTGAGAAAAGATCTTGAAAAGGATAGAGAATAAATAGAAAGAGGTTTGAAGCTGAAAGGAGGCTTAGAGATTCTTGAAGAGTTGATTAACTCACAAAAGCCTTCAAAAGAGAAGTTTGGCATTGGGTTTGAGAAAGGAAAGAGTCCTACTACCATTGCATCTACAAATTTATATGATAAGTTTAAAGTTGAAGAAAATCCTGGTACTAAGAATGAAAAAGAATGCAAAGAGAATACCTCTAAAAATAAAAACTTTGGAAAAATCACTACTGATATAAAGAAAGTTGATGGAGAAAAGAAGCTCGTAGAAGATATGAAGGATAACCAATCAGTCCCTAAAGATTTGAAAAGGAAGTAGAACACAAAGGGAGTTAATGCAGATGGTTTCAAGGGTGATATATTTGAAGAAACCAAAGCAAAGAATACCTCCTCATCTTGCACAAAGAAATGCTATGACTAGGTATTCCTCATTTTTCTATGGTTACTAGTGTGCATGCAATTAGTTTGGTCATAGGGCTAGTGAATGTAGAGTTGTACCTACAAGGATAAAAAAAATTGTGTGTAGAAATCCATTTTCTCCTATGGTAGATACAAATGTAATATGTTATAACTATATTAATTTTGGTCACATAGATAAGTAATGTAGAGAAAACTTTGTAAGAAAAAAATTACATTGTAAAAGGAAAATAATGCCTCCTAGTGTGAACAAAGGATCACAAGATATTGAAAAGGAGAGGGATAAGATAGAAAAAAAAAACCCAAGAAAGTTTGGAAAGAGAAAGAGAAGTCTGCACAATCTATGATTGCACAAACTTCACTTCATCCCAAAAAGAAAAATTTATGGGTGATAGACAGTGGTTGATCTAAACACATGACTGGAGATAAGAGAAAATTTATCAAACTCAGAAAATACAAGGATCTATGAGTTTGGGAGACAACACTACAATAAAAAATTTGTGGTAAAGGAACTCTGAGCATGGATGGAAATTTTCCTACACATGGTGTCCTTTATGTTGAAGGGTTAAAGAACAATCTTCTAAGTGTCAGTCAAATGTATGAAAATGGATATAAAGTTACATTTAATGTAGAAGAATGCAAGATAAGGAAATCAAGAAGACTAGTTGTTGAAGGAAAAAGCACTGAAAAATAACCTTTATAATCTCAATGAAGTGAATGGTCAAAGTTGCATGATAGGACAGGTTGATGAGAGCTAGTTGTGGCATAGGAGAATGAACCATGTAAATTTTGATAATCAGGTAAAAGTAATTTCAAAAGGGTTGGTGAGGCACATGCCTAAGATTACAAAACCTATAAACACCACTTGCAAAGAGTGTTAGATAGGAAAGCAAATAAGGTTCAGATTTCAAACAAAATACTATGCAACTACAAAGCCTTTGGAATTGGTTCATTCTGATCTTTGTGGTCCCACAAAGACAAAGGGATTGAGAGGTGAAAGGTACTTCATGTTATTGATAGATGATTACTCAAGAATGAAATGGGTAACCTTCTTGAAGGATAATTCATAGGAATTTGAAAGATTAAAATTCTTTAGAGCAATGGTTGAGAAGGAGATTGACAGAAGGGTCATATGCTTAAGATTTGACAGAGGTAGAGAATTCACATTGAATGAGTTCATTGAATATTGTGAGAAGCATGGAGTTAAAAGAAAATATTATGTAGCAAGGACTCCAAAAAAAAATAGAGTGGTTGAAAGAAAGAATAGGATAGTCAAAGAGATGGCGAGAACAATGTTAAATGAGGGTAAGTTACCTGATGTTTACTAAAGAGAGGTAGTACATACAACAGTATACACCTTGAATAGATTTTAGTTTAGATTGAATAGTGAGAAGACACCTTATGAATTATGGTATGGCAAACCTATTTCAGTAAAGTACTTCAAAGTGTTTGGTAGCAAGTGTTACATCAAAAGGTTTCTAAGAAGATAATTAAGGAAGCTTTGACTCTATATGTGATGAAGGAATATTCCTTGGATATTCCACCCAAAGAAAAGCCTACAAATGCTACAATAAAAGGTTGCACAAAATTATAGAAAGTATCAATGTCAAGGTTGATGAATATTTGGAACATGTTAAATCTAACCAAGATAGCTTTGATGTTGAATAAAAATTTGAAGAGTAATTTGTTGATGAAGAGGCTAAGTAAGATATTGAAAAGGAACTTGTAAGATATGTTCAAAAGGATCATCCTGCAGAACAAATTATTGGCAATATAGATGGAGTCTAGACAAGGAGAAGAGTTGAAAAGAATAAAGAGAAAGTAATTTCTTCTCTCATGTCTCAAATAGAACCTAAGAGCTATGTCAAAGCCAGTAAAGATGAGAGATGGATTAAAGCAATGGAAGAATAACTAAGCTAAATTGAGAAGAAAAAAACTTGGGAATTAGTTCCAAGATCCCCAAACAAGAATGTCATAGGTAAAAAATGGGTCTTTAGAAACAAGCTCAATGAGGATGGAGTTGTTGTAATAAGGAAAGATTGGTGTGCAAATGATATGCACGAGTTGAGGGGATAAATTTTGAGGAAAGATTTTCTCCAATGGCTATATTGGAAGTCATAAGAATGTTTCTAACATTCTTTGTTTATAAGAAATTCAAAGTCTATCAAATGGATGTGAAGTTTGTTTTCCTAAATGGAAATCTAGAAGAGGAAGTCTACATATAACAACCTAAAGGTTTTCTGCTGACAAAATAAAATGATTATGTTTGCAAACTAAATAATGCATGGTATGGTCTAAAATAGGAACCTGGAGCATGTTATTCAATATTAGACTAGTACCTACAACAACAAGGATTTAAGAAAGGATGTGTGGATAGGAATTTGTACTTCAAATCAAAAGGTCAACATATGATAGTTATTGTTGTATATGTATATGACATCATTTTTGGTGGTAGCAATGACAAAATGTAAAAGGGATTTTCTACTCAAAGCAAAAATGAATTTGAGATGTCTATGTTTGGAGAACTTTCTTTCTTCCTTGGTCTACAGATAGCACCCGAAGGGATATTTATATCTCAAAACAAGTATGCTAAGGAGATGCTCAATAAATTTAGAATGGAAGATCTAGCAAGCCAGTTGGTGCCCTCATGATAATTGGATGTAAGTTGAGAAAGTTAGATGAACCCCTGGATGAAAGTTAGACCATGTACAGATCAATGATAGGTATCCTGTTGTACCTAACTACATCAAGAGTAGATATCATGCAAGCATTGTACATGGTTTCAAGATTCCAAGCTACTCCAAAAGAGTCCTATGTCAATGCAGTAATAAGAATTTTTAGATACATCAAAAGTACTGTTGACTATGGACTATGATATCCCAAAGGTGAATATTTCACTTTGATAGCATATAGAAATGTTGATTGGGTAGGAAGTGTGGATGAAAGAAGCACAAGTGGTGGTGCTTTCTTCCTTGGAAACAAACTTGTTCCATGGCTAAGCAAGAAGCAAGATTCAGTTACTCTTTCAATAGTTGAAGTAGAGTATGTGGTAGTAGTGGCATGTTGTACTCAAGTGTTATCTATGAAGCAAACACTTAAATACATCAAGGTAGAGTAAAAAGAACCTATCTCTATTATTTGTGACAATTCAAGTGCTATAAATATATGAAATAATTAAGTGATGCATTTTAGGACCAAACATATATCAATCATCACTTCCTAAGAGAGGGTAGAATATCAAGAAGTCACCATGGAATCTGTGCCAAACAATGATCAAGTTGCAGACATGTTCACCAAACCTCTTCCCAAAGAGCAATTTGATTACTTGAGGCAAAAATTGGGAGTGGTTTATCCTACCTCATGTCACTATTTTTTAGTGATAGGGCATGAGTCTAGGGGGAGCTTCACAAGAAGATTTATACAGCCTTGTAAGAATGGAGAAAATTCAAGTTAGGTATAATTGTTTTTAAAAATTTCTAACAACTTGATGGTTGCAAAGATAATGGACACAATCCTTTATCTGATAAAGGGGGAGAAAAGTTTGAAAAAACAAGGAGAAAATTGAAGTCTCTAATAATTTGGTATCTAATTGGTATCAATAGAATTATGGTGTCCATATATTGTCCCTTTTCCATTGATGTCAAAGAAGGAGAAAATTTTCCAAATACTCTATGTTTATCAAAGGGAGAGTTTTGATAGAAAATTTTGCATTGCCTAAGGGGGAGAATGGTTGTTGTGCAGAATTGTCAATATAAATGAATGTATTGAGCATTCTATTGCTATACAGAATTTAGTATTTATTTTTTCCATCAATGAAAAAGGGGAATACTATTGGAAATATGATTTTCATTAATGTCAAAAGGATATCTTAGTGATAACAAATTGGGTAATTATTGATTGATGTGAAAAGGAGAAGATCGGTGACAATTTGAATATCCTTGATGACAATATATCAATCTTAGGTTTATTGGTGAAGTATTATGGAGAGAAGAGAATGTTTTGTAATTGTTATAATATTGCTCAAAATGTTGTATTGTTGTCATACAAAATTTATGTGTTTTTATAGAGGTTATTTTTGGAAGTCTGCGGAGAAATCAGATGGCAGATTTGATATGGGTTTTTCGTGCTCATTCCAATGGTGTGATTTGCATGGTTAGAAGAAAATTAGTGAGATCAAAATTGAATTATATTTCCTCTTGGAAATTATTAGGGTTTAGCAGAGAAACCCTAAGTGTTTTAGTCATGACACCTAACAGATTTTCCATTTTGTTGTTGATTGGTGATTGATGATCACCAGTAGCTTAAGTTATGACTTAAGCCTTTGAAGTTGTGAAGAAACTGGCCCCTTGACCTAGGTATTACCAGCTTGGTGAGTAATGTGGATTCTAATATTTCCTAAGTTCGGCAGCAACTATTTTATCAAACATGATCAACAATTGATATTGGTGATTGATGATTAGAAGATTGTTATACGCCTATGCTTCTCAGAAGGTAGCGCCAATAGTCGACTATGGAAGCACAAAAATGTGGTAGGTGTTCAGGTGGGACCAAGACTCTGGCACCAAGTAAATTGCACTAGGCTTGAAGCTTGCGATGAAGATATAATGGTGGACAATGGAGATTGAAGATCGAATGGTGTCCACTATTTCACAAAGAAGATAGTGGGTCTCTGTTGTAACATGGAAAAAATGTGGTATGGCGACGCATGTCCCAAATGACGTCAGCAAAGTTGTAAGCTCATCCAAAGTAGAATATTCACTCGGTATATGAGATAGTGATCGACAAAAAAATTTAAAGGGATCTGACGGTTGCATTTTAAATTTGAGGTGATTAAATGAGAAACACTAGATCATGGTGCGAAGTTGAAGATCAACAACTAAAATTTAAAGTTGTATTCTTCCAATGACTAGGCAGTAAAATGCAATACAAATGGTGGAAACAACTACAAATTGACACAAGTAATGGGATTAATTATTGTAACTGACCCAACTATATTTTTAATTAGTGATTGAAAGGTTGGGTCAGCAACATCAAAGCACAATTGACTAAAAAATCAGATTTAGTTCAATCATTCAAGGAATGTCATTTAATGTGTATCTAATTAAGGATTTGATATATGATAAAAATAGAAAATTCAGTCAATTAGGTTGGTGGTAAATTTCTCAAGGAGAGAATTCTTATATATGAATAAAAGAAGAGATGAATCTATTAGAATGAGTATTTATGTTGTTGTGAATGTGGAGTGAGAGAGTACTGTGAAAGTAGACCTAAACTATATTACAAAGAACATCATCTAGGATATGCATTCAAAATAGCAGAGTTGTGAAACAAGGCAAAGAAACAGGAGAAAAGAGAAGAGAAAAGCAGAGATATGAGTTGTTGAGATAGTAGCATTAGAGAGAATTCTTGGAGATAAGCAAAGCAGAGTTTGAGTAGTTTCAAAATAAGTCAATAACATAGATTTGGATTCATTTATGAATCATTTGTAATCAAGAGTTGTTTCTCCACAATTTCATTGTAAATCTGATTAGTTGGTGCCATCAAAAAGCTAAGTGGGTGCTCAGTTAGGGAGTAGGTGATTCCTTAGAGTTGGTTCTCTTAAATTAGGGTATTGGTGTCTCCTTAGGGTTGGTGCCCTTAAACATTGTAACCAGTGAGGTTTTTATTGTGAGGTTGGATTAGGATAATAGATCCTAGCAGCTACTCTCACTATGGTTTTTCCCATATTGGGCTTTCCATGTATATATGGTGTTATGTGCATTTATGTGTTTACATAATATTTGCATGTTTTTTTAATCTGCACAAAAGGGTTAAAACGATAAGTTTTATTGATCTACTAATTCACCCCCCACTCTTAGTAGATATTTGTGTTCCAACAAATTATAAGTGGAAGGAAAATATGATTATGATAATGATGGTGGTGGTGGTGGTGGTGGTGGTGATGATGATGATGATGATGATGCAAAAGGAGAAGATTCAAAGGTTCCTACACCAACAAATCTATAAGAAATTATAGATAATTATTTAGTACTTATTCAGGACATGCCACATGGTTTTCCTCCCAAAGTAGATCATAATCATGCTATTGAAATGGTATTAAGGAACTTCCTATCATCCATCATCTCTTCCTATAGGATGCATCCAATTCTTAAAGAAATAGAACACATTCAACACTTTCAATACTTACAATTTAGTCTCAAGGAGAACAAGGAAAAGGGATAAAAAATAATAAAGAGATAAGTGGATTACATTATAATTTTGACAAATTCAATGTTACCTGAGCTAGATGAAGAAAGAAAACTGATCTTGGATCTTGAGTTAATTTTTCACACACATAAATAATTTTAGGATCAAGAAAATCATAGAGTACTTTATTAAATGAAATTATTTCCTATCAAATTTGTTGCATGGGATGATCAAAATTTTATGTAGAAGCATCCATAATTTGTAATAGGGGAATACTACACCCTTAATACTTTAGGTGCATAGGATTACAAGTAACTAACTTATGTCTACCTTAATTCTTAAATAAGTTATATAATTATTGATATAGTATTATATAAGTAGCTAATTGATCTAGGTGGCATCCAAAGCATAATTAGGGTACAATATAGGAGTTAAAGATTAGATATTATCATTAGATTGTGAATTGTGTTCTTATTGGTGATATATAGAGGTTCACCCCCTTAAAGTGGCATATTACTCTTAAGCATTATCAAGTATTTGTAACATATTTCCTATACATTAAAAATAAATAATATTCCTAAGAGTGAGAGAAGACTAAATTACAATTAGTCTAATAATGGTCTTCAATGTTGGTTAGAGAATCTCTCAATTCCTTCATTTGATGAATCAAAAAAGTGTTAATCCTATGCCTAGATCCAAAAGTTAAATAATTATTTTTTATAAATAATTCTTATCTATAAGAAAGAGGCCATCAAATTTTGTATGCTTCACCTAGAAGGAGTAGCCCATAAATTTTGGTACCATGGCCTAATCATTAAAGGTCTCAACCATATCACTACATATGATGAGTTTAGCCAAATTTTGATTAACAATTTTGAAATAAAGGATTTTAATATCCACTTCATAGAGACTAAGGATGAATAGTTTAGTAGATAATTATGTGGTAGATTTTTAGAGGGTTGCAGTAATGGTTCTTGATATTTTAGAAAAAATAATCATCTTCTTTTTTGAGGGTCTATAAAATCCTCTTAAAGGCTTAGTTAAGGATTTTGATCCAATCTCTCCAAGAAACCATCAAGAGGGCTTTAACACTTGAATATTCAGTACTAAAAAAAAATCCACTAAAGCAACCAATTTTGGGTAGCATAAACGAAATTTTAGAAAAGAGAATATTATTAGCAAAGGATCACCCTCCACCCCTTACCGAAAAGAACATAGATGACTATATTAGGAATGAACGTAGAAGAAAGAAGTTTGTTTTTACTATAATGAACTATGGGACCTTGGCTATAGATGCCTTGGCAAAGACCAAGTCCACTACATTGATGTGATATATGATGATGACTCAAATTGTAAAAAACTTGAGCCAAACTAGCTATGAAAGATCATGAACCTAAATATTTGGAGGATGAAGAAACTAATGAAGGTATACTTTCAACTCTTTTAGGATCACCCATATATCATCCTTTCATAGTTCAAAGAGTGTTTTCCTTGTAGAAAACCATTACACTTATTAATAGTGGGTCCACCTACTATTTCATTGATGAAAGTGTCACAACTAAGAGGGATTGGAAAGCTAAGGATTTTGAAGCATTCAATGTTATTACATTCTTGATGTATTTGTTATTCCATGCACTAAAATAAGCTGATGGCTCAACATAACCAAGGAAGATTATAAGGTATGTGATATTTTTTGTGTTGTGGGTTTAGGAGATACAAAGATGGTTTTAGGTGTACAATGGTTGAACTCCCTTGGTGATTTTTCATAGAACTATCAATTCATGAAGCTCAATTTTAAATATGTAGAGATATATGTGGTTCTTAGAGGAATTCCTAGGGAATTTTCATAGGTGATAACAAATAAAAGAATGGAGAATAAAATATGTTAAAGATAAGTTTCATAGGCATCAAGATATGTGGTTATGCCTACAAACTTATCCAAGGGTAAACAATGCACTTATGTTGAAATTTAGAATATTGTGGACAAGAATCATGTGGTATTTAAGGATTTACGTCTAGGACTACCACGTAATATATGATTCTATCATATTATAGAGATAGACCCAAACTCTAAGATTTTTATGACCACTCCTTACCACCACCCAAGTATGTACAAGGAAGGGATAGAAAAGGTCATGAAGGGTCTCTTGGAGATGGGGCATATTAGGCCAAGTTCTAGCCCATTCTCCGCTCTATTTTTCTTGTGAAAATATGGAACCATATGGATATATTTTGATTATAAAGCTCTAAACAATAAGACCATCAAAAAATGTGTCTCATCCTTGGTATTGATGGGATAAAATTGATTAATTGCATAAAAAAATTGTATATTTTAAAGATTTATTTTAGATTGGGCTACCATAGAATTTATGTAAGGGATGAGAACATGTATAAGTTAAAATTTAGGTGTCGCTTTAGGAATTTTGAATTCTTAGTCATGCCTTTTAGTTTAAAAAATGCATTAGCTAATTTCCACTCATGCATGAACCACGTTTACAACAATCAATTCAGAAAAAAAAAAATTGGTGTTCTCTGATGATATTTTGATTTATTTCAAGACAAGTGGAAAAGTCATTTGAATCATATAGATATATTCCTTTGAATATTAAATCTATAATCTCTTTTTATGAAAGAATCAAAATATGATATGATGGAAACAAATATCTTGTACTTGGGAAACAAAGATCAACATATCCAAGTGGATCAACAAAATATTTGAGTCGTCTTGGATTGCCATTCTTCTACCATATTGATATAGTTGAAAGAATTTTTTTACCTTTGTAGCTATTATAGAAAAAATGTTAAGGATTTTCACAATTAGTTGCACCTTTAATTAATATGAAAAATAAAAATACTTTGCATGGACAAAAACAATTCAAGAACTTTTGGAAAACTTATGGAGCTAGTTCATGCCCTATTCTTTGTTAGAAAAATGAAATAGATGAATAAGCAAGGTCCTTATATGAGAGAGATAAGCTATAAAATTGTAAATGAAATATCACAATTACAAAACCAAAATTCCAAGAGAAGTGCAAATGTTAAGATGAAAAATTGCATTACAAGCTCAAAGAAAAGCCACAGAATAGGGACTCAATGCATCAATGTGCATGTATATCAAAGTGTTAAAAAATGAATGAATGAGTATGCAAGGTAGGTGTATACACCTAAAATTAGTCAAGATAATTAATTAATTAAATACAAGGTATTTAATTAATGAAACTCTTATTTCGTCTACTTATAAATAAATTCTAAATTTATTTATATAGTTCACACTTTCTAATTCTTCCATATTAAATCACATTCTAATAATTTTAATTAAATAAACAAATTTCAATAGTTTGTTAAATTATTTAATTAATATCTTCTCACTAAGTTTGAATAATTCTAAATTCAAATTTAGTCACATGTCTCTAACTTTTTCTCTTGCCACCTCATCAAGTGTCTCATGAATTTAAATATCCTCAATTTTTAAATTGGAATTATCCTCAACCAATTTTGAAACAACCTTTGACACTTGGCTCTCTCCATCATTTCATTATCTCTCACACTTGGGATGGTGTTCTATTAAAGGGAACACTCTCCATGATTCCCTCTAACTTCTTCATTCTCAACCCTTGATCTTTCTAGCTGAAACCTAACTATTGGTTGTTGCCACATCACAATATGCCTTGCAAATCTTATAAATATAGGGTATGTGCAAGATCATCATGGAAAAACCAGGCCCTTAAGTGGCAAAAAATTTAGAAAAATTAGAGTAGGGCAACTTGACGTAAAAATTTGAATAAGTTATCTATATTATTTCAAAAATATGTAAAAATAGAATCTGTAGCAAATTGAATGTAGTTTATAAACTACTAGGTTTTTTTTTTTTTTTAAATCTATTTGGTGAAAAGTTGAAATTTCAATGTAGTAGTACTTAAATTTCAGGGAGAAAATAAGAAGTAGGTGTCTGTCTGACCACCCTAACCACAATAAAATGATAATTATTCTTTATAAGATTTTAGACATAAGTAGAGGACTCATGTCCAGACGTGATGCATATTTTTTTGTAATTTTTTTCCAAGTAAATAATTAATTATGAATTTTTTATTACAATTTTAAAAAATATAAAAACTCGTATGTCTAACCACCTTAACTTGGTCAAAAATTCATGAAATTATTTTTTTCTTTTTTTAATCCTATAGTATGCGAAGCATAGAATGTGATGCATATTTTGGATTCAAAAAATGTGATACCGTTTGAAAGCTATAGATATTTTTCAATTAGCCTATCAATTAGCACTTTAGTCGTAATTCAAATAGAAAATGAATAATAATTATTTATTAAATTCAAAGTAAAGCATAATTTATATTGGTGGAAATTTGAGAATCTCCTTTAAAAACCCTTTCCATTTCATCAATTTTGGGTAAAAAAAAATTCGACAGCCACATACCCTACAAATACCCATCATATTGCCACTTTTTGGCCCATCATGATCCTGCACATACCCTATAGCATCATTCTCTATCACTTCATATCCCATCTTTGAGCAAACTTAATCTGCATAAATCATATCAGCATTTGTGAGCTTAGCATATCATTCTAGTTTAGCATTTTCCATTTAGTTTAAAGTAATGTTACCATGGCAATTTCATTTCTAGAATCATAATTGTTGCATTAGTTTTATTGCATCTTCATACAACATTTTAATTAGTCTTGCATTTCATCATAGCATCATCTTAGAATCATTTGGAGCACAACAACATCATAATCTTAGCATCATATAATTTGTAGATCAATCATGTAGATGTACGAATAGATTTCTTGCATTTTAGATAGCATCTCATTTCATGGGTTGTCATTCTAAGAGTCATAGTGCATAGACAAATCTGAGAGCCACTATGATTTAATGAATCCCTGATAATAGAGAACAATGGAATGGTTTTGAAGAATAGTTTTATCAAGTTTATTTTTTATTTTGATTTCCTTAATGTAAATGTTTCATTGATTGTGTGGTTTTATTACTCATTTACTCACTTTACACAATTCATCAATTTATTTCCCGAGGGGGCATATATCCATCATCACTTGGAAATCAGCGTCTGGGGCATATCAAAAAAAAAATGTCGGCATCATTAGCAATTTTTTCTTTGAAACAATGTGTAAACACATCACTTCAAAGAGGGGAAAAATGTATACACCTAAAATTGGTCAAGATAATTAATTAATTAAATACAAGGTATTTAATTAATGAACCTCTTATTTTGTCTACTTATAAATAAATTCTAAATTTATTTATATAGTTCACACTTTCTAATTCTTCCATCTTAAATCGCATTCTTCTAATTTTAATTAAATAAACAAATTCCAATAGTTTGTTTTAATCAATTAATATCTTCTCACTAAGTTTGAATAATTCCAAATTCAAATTTAGTCACATGTCTCTAAATTTTTCTCTTGCCATCTCATAAAGTGTCTCATGAATTTAAATATCCTTAATTTTTAAATTGGAATTATCCTCAACCAATTTTGAAACAACCTTGGACACTTGGCTCTCTCGATCATTTCATTTTCTCTCACACTTGGCATGGTGTTCTATTAAAGGGAACACTCTCCATGATTCCCTCTAACTTCTTCATTCTCCACCCTTGATCTTTCTAGTTGAAATCCTGACCATTGGTTGCTGCCACATCACAATATGCCTTAGAAATTCTATAAATATAGCATTATTCTCTAGCATTTCATATCCCATCTTTGAGAAAACTTACTCTACAGAAATCATATCAGCATTTGTGAGCTTAGCATATCATTTTAGTTTAGCATTTTGTATTTAGTTTAAAGTAATGTTATTGTAACATCATGAAAACAGGAAATATTAAAAGAAAAATCAAAGGATAATAAACTCTAATGTAATCTAAAGCTAAATAACAAAGCACAAAGAAAGCATAAACATAAACAAAGAGCGATCTCACCCAGTATCTACATCCTTCCATGAATGACCTCGATTGTCCTTCTCCATTTCGCCGTGATGGTATTCTTGCCCTCATATTTTTAGTATGTGGGCAAGTATAGCCTTGATGTATGTGATTATAGCAAAATATAGAAGATTAGGAAGTGCCCCAAAAGTCATACAATTTTGGGAGAGGAAACAATGATGAAGGTCAAGTCAATTTATAGAAAATTGAGTGTTTGAATGACAGGTTGAGATTGAAAGATAGATGAACGATTCAGATTAAAAGATTTGGCATGCATTGAGATAAGTGTTAGTAGTGACGTGAGTGATAAAACCTAGAAGATAGAGATCAAGATTAAAAAATGATTTAATCTCGAGTTGAAAGTATTCAAAAATTAGAAGAATAAAGATTACATGCAAAGATGAGGATTAGCATGGAGGAAATGGTCTGTTCGAATGCACAAATGGATTGAATTAATTAAATAAAGTTATTTAATTAATAAATGTGTGCATGCAAAAGAATTAAAACAAGAAAATTGATTGATTAAGACAAAGAGTCTCTTCATTAAAAACAACCAACTATTAAATCAGGAGATGACTGACTGATTTAAATAGATCTTGAGTCAAGTGGGAATGAATACTTAGATAACTTAAACAATTATCTAAATATAGAAGAGTATGTCCAAAATAGACTTTTATGAATTAAATGATTATTTAATTCAACATTCAACATTTAGGGATTAATTAAATAAATAAGATTTATTTAATTGAGTAAAGAAAAGGTTAAATGAATAATTAAAGTATTAAAGTATTTATTTAATTATAGTTGAAAATATGATAAAGATAAATTAAATAATAATTTATTTAATTTAAGAAAGAGGATAAAGTTAATTGCTGATGTAATTAAATAAAGAACATTTATTTAATTAATTAGGATTTGAATAAAGAAAATATAAATTAATTAAATATTTAAGTTAAATATTTAATTAATAGAAGAATAAATGTTAGAATGAATCAATTAAATAATTAAAAGTTACTTAATTAATAGAAGAGAAAAAGGACTTTAGAAAATAATTAAATAATTAACATTATTTAATCATGACAAATGAAGGTATGAATTATGAAGAAATTGAAGTCGCAGGCTTAGACCAAATTTTAGTGTCTACAGTTTTCCCCTCTTTGATACAATGCAGTTTATCGCATTGTGTCAAAGAAAAATATATGCCCCAATAAAAGTAGGATGAGAGATATGCCCCAATAAAAGTAGGATGAGGAAGGATGATGAGGAGGTAGTGGTATGCCCCCTCGAGAGGATAGGTAGGTTCAAAGAACATGAGTGTGCTCTCAAAATCGATGAGAGAACTAAAAGATGAAGGACAAAAGGATAGAGGAAAATAGATAAGGGTGGTGAAGATGCAGAAAAGAAGAAATGTTAGTGTGAAAAGATGAATGTTAGTATTAGCAATCTTCGATACTTTGTTGAATCACAAAAGGCTTTGCACTTTATCATCATTGGGTGGTAACTAATACAAATGGAGACAAACACCATGATATGACATAGATCAAGGTGTGCAAGGTCATCCACCTCCTAACAACAGAAAGTCGCAGACAAGGATTTTCTTAACTCCTACTAAGGGCACAATTGCCCCAGTCTTTTTGTCAAGATAAACCATAGACAACAAACAAATAAAAGACAGGTCATGACATGTCATCGCTTCTCTAAATCCTTCATGGGACATCCTTGAGGAAACTAGTAACATGACTCAAAATCCAAAGTTAAAAGACAGTCGACAAACAATAGTCAAAGAAAATGGAATTCTGATACATCATTGCTTCTCTAAATCCTTCATGGGACATCCTTGAGAAAGCTAGTAATAGGATTCTAAATTAAATTCAAAAAAATGATAAGATAAACAAGCCACAAATTCAAAAGCCAATAAAATATTTTCCAAAACTTAATTTGTTTGTTTGATTGTTTTGATTGATAAGATGACTGATTGATAAAACCTAATTTCAAGAGAGACACATACTGGATAAGATGTTGAGTCTGGTTTTGATGTTATGACTATCTATATAAGGCATGACAAAAGTCTGGTTTCAGAAAGACACGTATTGTATAAGATGTTGAGTCTAATATCATTGGTGTGTTAACCTGTGTAAGGCTATGTTGATTGTTTGACAATCTCTTTATTCAGGAAGGACTCATCCTATATAAGACATAGGTTGATTTTTTTTATGATGTCTATTTTCAAGAAGGACACATCCTATAGTAGACATAAGTTGTTTTGGTTGTTGTCTTGGAAATTTGTTTGATTTGACTTAAAGACATTGTTGACTTGTTCATCTAGTTGATGCATGACTTGATATGATGTGCTAACAATTGACCGTGTGTGACAATGAACCCTAAAGGACTGGTCTAGTGCGGCCTCGGGGGCACATCAGCAAATGGCCTTGCCTACGTCCAGTCATAGAAGCAACGTAGTTCGACACAACCAATGACCTTGTCATATAGACATATGGATTGAGTCATGATTTTATACAAACAAACCTAAAATCAATGACCTAATGCCTCGGGGGCACATCGGCAGATGGCCTTGCCTACGTCCAGTCGCAGAGGCAATGTAGTTCGACTAATGACAAAGATTGACGAGTGTGACTAACTTTGACTCTGTTTTTTTGGATTTTTGACATGTTTTTATTTATTTTTCTTTTTAAAGTTTTCTAATGTTTTTTGGATTTTCTCAAGACAATTTGTAATGTTTTTTGAATTTTTCGATGGTTTACGTCTTCAGAAAAACCAATGTTAGAACCAATATGATGTAGGTCAAGTGCTTGCCCCTAGTCGAGTATAAGACCAATTGATTATGAATAGGATAGGAAGGGGGGTATGAGGTATGCTTGTTGTCAATCATTCCAAGTTATGGAAAAGACAACCATTTATTATGAATGATATGTACAAGTGATGGATGGAAAAGATAGGTGATATGTACAGGGATAATCGATATGTATAGGGAAGTCAGATTAGAATGATAGTAGACAAAGCAACAGAGTCAACTAGACATGGCGCCTGTTTGTCAGGTTTTCACCATGGTACTTATCCAAAGAGCCACCGAAGTGGTTTTCACTATTGGACGACTTATTTTTCTTTACTATTTTCTTGATTTTTTTTATTTTTTTGATGTTACCAAGATGCTCGTTTGCCAAGTTTTCACCTAGTTAACAATTTGTCTTTTTTGGGTTTTTTGGTATTTTTGATGATTAAAACAAGGCTCTCAGAAGTTATGGGTAGAACTTCTTTAGATGAAGATTGTTGATTGGTGCTAATAATGATTCCCCTTTAGGAGTAGAGAGTTAGTATGCTCCTGATCCAAAGGCTTTTGTAACAATGTAAGGTCCTAACCAATTTGGTTTGAACTTTCCTGATTTCTCTCTTTCTGCTTGATTATTTGGATTCTCCATTAAGACTAGGTTACCAATGTCAAAATTTCTATTCAATACATTCTTATTGTAGATGCAACGAAGATGATTTTTATATGCTTGGAGATGGTCTAATGCCTTTTGTTTTTGTTCATCTAAGAACTCTAGCTCATGTAGTCTTGAAAATTGATACTCTTCATCGTCAATATGCCCTTCCAAGGATACCCTTAGGGAAGGAATCTCGACCTCAATAGGCAAGATGGCCTCAGAACCAAATACTAAAGAATATGGAGTGGCGCCAGTGGGAGTGTGGATGCTTGTGCAATAAGCCCACAAGGCTGGATTAAGTTGTAAATGCCAATCTCGGCCAGCATCATTGACAGTCTTTTTGAGGATTCTTATGATAGTTTTATTAGATGCCTCAACTTGGTCGTTACCTTGTGGGTAATATGGGGTGGAAAAATGTTGTTGGATATGGAATTCTTCACAGAGATGACAGACTTCTTGGTTAGAACTTGAATGGACGACCATTATTTGTGATTATGGATTGAGGGACACCATACCAACAGATGATATAGTTTAGAATTAACTTAGAAATCTGTGTGTCGGTAATGTAGGTCATGGGAATAGCCTCAATCCACTTCATAAAATACTTAGTGGCAGTAATGATGAACTTATGGTCATTGGATGATGTGGGATGTATCTTTCCTATGAGATTGATTCCCCATTGGGCCAAGGGCCATGGTGATGTTATTGGACGAAGCTCTTGTGTTGGTGCATGTATCAAGTCTCTATGTATCTGACATTGGTGACATTTATTGACAAAGATATATGAGTCCTTTTCCATGGTAGGCTGATAGTAACCCAGTCTCATAATCTTCAGAGCTAAGGTAAGACCACTAGAATGGGATCCACATATACCCTCATGTACCCCACACAAGGCTACTTGTACTTCTTCAATATCGAGACATCTCAATAGGGTATTGCCTAGGGCACGTCTATAAAGGGTTTCTTCGATGATGGAATACTTGGTTACCTTACGAATAAATGTCCTACATTGGTTGTTGGAAAGGACAGGGGGTAGAATCTCGGCATGGAGGTAGTCATAGATATCTTTATACCATGGGGAATTAGGACCAACAATATCACACACCATCTTCGAAACTGGGATGTCATAGGAAGGGACCAAAAGTTGTTCTACCAAGAACTCGAATTTAGGCACGTTACTAGGTATTTCCAAGAGTGAAGCAATAATAGCCATGGCATCTGCTACCTTATTTAGAACATGAGGTATTTGATGAAAGTCAACCTTTTCAAAGTACTCCTTGAAACTATCTTCCATGTGTTTGTAGGGAGCAAGGTTTTCATCCTTAGTCTCATAATCATCATTTACCTATCAGATTACCAACTAAGAATCACCATAAACCTGTAGGTTCTTGATCTTCCATTTGACTGCCATGCGTAATCTTGTCACAAGAGCCTCATATTTTGCTATGTTGTTGGTATATGGAAAGGAAATCTTGAATGATTTAGGGATAGAATCACCCTATGGTGTGATAAACAATATACCAGCCCTTGAGCCATGATTCGTATGGGACTCGTCAAAGTATAGTTTCCATGTCGTGCATGTGTCAATGGTGAATATAAACTTATCAGGAAAATTTGCAACTAATGGGTGATTTGCTTGTATAGGTGCATCGGTCAATTGATCAGCAATGACTTGTCCTTTGATAACTTTTATGTCTACATACTAGATATGAGTATCATTACCCATTTGGCCAGTCATCCTATCAATGCTACTTTCTTGAGAAGGTATTTCAAAGGATCTATCTTGGTGACCAACATCGTTTGGTGGTTTAGCATATAGTGCCTTATTTTTTGAGTAGAAAATACTACCACAAGACAAGAACATTCCATGGTACTGTAATTAAGCTCATAACCTACCAAAGTGCGACTAATATAGTATACTATCCTTTCATGACCTTTATCATCATTCTATGCAAGCAATGCTCCTAGTGATGAATGGGTTGTTGAAATATAGAGAATTAGTGGTCGTCCCTCAATAGGTGGCATTAAGACTGGTGGTGTGAGTAGATAATCCTTAATCAGTTGAAAAGCTTCCTGGAATTTACCTGTCCATACAAAAGGTATTCCTTTCCTGAGTAAATGTTGGAACAAATGTGTCTTATTTGTTAATTGCACTATAAATCTTCTGATGGATTGTAGTCTCCCTTGTGATGTCCTTAGCTGATTGAGATTAGCTGGTGGAGGCATTTCTATGATTGCTTTTGCTTTGGTTGGATACACTTCAATGCCTCATCTAGAAATGATATTTAACCCAAAATCTTTCTTGATTTCACTCCAAACACACATTTTTTTGGATTTAGTCTCACTTTATACTCTTCTAGCCTTTGAAATATCTTGTCTAAGACCTATAAATGATCAGCCCTTGTCAGCGATTTAGCAATGAGGTCATCGAAATAATCCTCCATAAGAGTGTGTATAAGGTCATGAAAAATAGTAGTCATGGCACGCTGATAGGTTGCTCCAGCGTTTTTTGAATCTGAAGGGCATAAAATTCTAGCAATAAGTTCCCCAAGGACATGTAAAAGTTTTTTTAGGTTGGTCTTTAGTTGTAATCTTGATCTGATTATACCCTAAAAATCCATCCATAAGGGACAACATCTCATACCCTATTGTCAATTCAACAATCATGTCAATGTTGGGCAAAGGAAAGTCGTCCTTAGGGCATGATTTATTTATATCTCTAAAATTTGTGTAGATGTAGATGCCCCATATTAGTTTCGTGACTGGTACTAGATTAGAAATCCAATTGGCATAGTCAATTGATCTAATGAAGCCAACATCTAACAATTTCTTCAGCTTAGCCTTAACTAGTAAAGCAATTTGTGGATGCATTTTCCTCAAAAAAAATTATTGGTTTTATACCTGGTTGTAAGGTAAAATGATGTAGTACAAGTTCAGGATCTAGCCCAGGCATGTCTGCATATGACCAAAAAAAATTAATTTGTCTTTGTGTAAAGAAGTTGTGGAATTTTGGTTGCTCTTCTTTTGTCAATGATGCTGCAAAATATACTAGTCGGGGATTCTCTTTTGTGCCTATGTTGACTTCCACTCATTCTTCAACTAACATGGGTGACTTTTCCTATGCAATAGGGAGAATGTTCAAACCTTCATCCTTAGGTTTCACAGAGAGGTTTTCGCCTTCGGATGCGTCCTTATTTTTTGATTTTTCATTGTCTAAAGGCGCCTTTCAGTTTTCACCTAGAGACTCATCTTTTTCATTCTTTTTCTTATTTTTGTGATTGGAGGGTTAAAAAAATTCCCCAAAATATGCTATGTTGTCCAAGTCTATGGTAAAACTAGCCTTATGACCACCACTAGGTATGCCTTCTCGTAGTCCCAGGAACTCAACAATTGCTTCGTCATTCTCAAAGATATCTAAGTTGGGTGTGTCTTGTTGATCAAAATTGATAAGTTGGGGATATACTAATGGCATGCCATCATCGGAGGTGTCAAAGTTCACAGGAGTCAAGGTAAAGGTTGAGTTGTTCATATAGTCACAAAGATTACTTACCAAGTCCTCTTTGCTCTTTTGCTTGGATCTAGGTGGATTCTGAGGTGGGCCTATTGCTAAGGTTTGGTTATCCAAAGTGGATTTGTTAGGTTCCCAAGAGGTAGGATCAAAAGATTCCCAATAGTAATGTTTAAACCATTCCTCTTTTGTCATATTCTTTGGTGGACAAGAATTCAATGGATTTGACAAGTATTTAAGCATTAAGTCAAGTTCTCCAAATAGCTTATCAAGATCCATGACAGATGTGGAGGATAGAGAATCCCACTCATATTCGTTAAAGTCAGGGGAATCACAGTAGGGTTGGTTAGATGGTTCATTGGATGTCTCAATATCTTCATAAGCACTTAATTCCTTGAGTAAAGGTGATGCAGTACTAGGAATACCAATCTGAATCGGTTGAAACCCCAGCCCTAAGCATTTCGGCCACTTTGAAACAATGATTGGTTCAGTCTTCCCATCTTGATGTAAGCCTAAGCAACTATGTCCATTATATCCCTTGCTTTGTATGATTGTGAAACCTTTTCCATATTGATCTATAGGAATGTGAGCAAGTAAGGGAGGTTCTTCACGGTCCTCTCTATACAACTAGGAGGTCACATCTTCTGCGTGTATGGCTTCTTTGCTTAATTCTCCCCATTTTGTAAAAGTTGTTGAGGGAGGAATGTGTATGGTGACCATTGATTGTCTCTTATTTTTTGTAGGTAAACCATATGATTTAGGAGGAATCAAATGGCTAACACAATAAGATGTCTTCATGTGATATTCTCCACAACCTTTGTCTTGGATCTCGACCGTAGGAGTGGAAGGTAATGATGGAAAAGTGGATGTTCTAGTGAGAGTGGATGGATCGACATAATGAGATGAAATGGATTATGAGGCTTCTTGGTTTACAAGCACTTGGCATTGGGGTGTCTCTCATAGATTGGTGCAATATTGGAATGGATCTGGGTCACCATCTATTGTTATTTCAATGTCATTGTAAGGGAATTTTAGACATTGATGATATGTGGAAGGGACTATCTTCATGGAATGAATCCATGGTCTTCCTAGTAGAAGATTGTATAGAAGGGTGAGATCCAAGACTTAGAATTTTGTCTCCATAACTACAGGAACAATTCTGATAGGAAGTGTGACAACCCCCTTTGATTTGTGTTCTTCATCATCATAAGCCTTAATGACAATGCTTTTGGTTGTGTCCACACATTCTTCTGAGAAACCTAATGCCTTAATCAATTTTAAAGTGAAAATATTTAACCCTACTCCTTCGTCTACCAGAACTTGTCTAACTTTGGTTTTTTCAACAAGGACTTCAAGATGTAACGGGTCGTTATGATTTGTCTTCTCAGTTGCATAGTCTTGTTCGGAGAATGTGGCATGGTGATTATTAGTTAGGTAACCTACCCTTTCCTGGAAACAATTGACATCAAGATCATTAGGAATAGTGGTGCTTTGTAAGGCCTTGTCTAAAATGGATTGATGTTCAAGGGAGATATGCAATAGTTCCAAGGTGGAAATTTGGGTTGGGGTCTTCCCCAATTGATCAAGTAAGCTATACTGTGGCTTGGAAGTCTATGTTGGTTGTTGTGATAGAGGTCCTTGGATGGTGATTTTGGTTCACTGAGTGTTGACAACACACTTGGGAGTTTTCTTTATGGTAATCATATTGAGATTCTCATTAGTAGCTTGAAGGTGATTTATGATTTTTCCACTATAATCATGCTTAACATTAGCATAGTTGGCCAAAGTGTCGGTCTTATTTCTTGAACTGGGGCCTTTTCCTTTCTCATGGTCATGTAATGGATCCAAAAATACTTTGTGATCAGTGTTTGAAGATGTAAGTTTTTGTCCACTGACTTCAATAGTTCTATTGTCGACAAAGTCTTGTATGATGTTTTTTAGTTGATAGAAATTTTGTAGGCTATGTCCTTTGGTCTGATGGAAATCACAAAAGGCATTATCATCCCATCAAGATGGTTTGAATTTCCCTGGATCATATTTTCTTGGCTCTTGAAGCTGTATAATATTGTGTTGCAATAGTTGTTAGAAAACTGACTTGATGGGTTCCCCGAGGCGAGTGAACTCACGTTTTGGAAATCGTCTCTGTTGTTGTGGCCATTGGGTGTTTTGGGTAGTGTTGGGGGTTTGGTTGATGGCATTAAGTGTGTTGGTAGAGGGGTTATTTCCTCTAAGTGTGATGATCGGTCCTACTTGTAAAGTCTTTGCATCAGCTATCCCATCATTGGTAACGTTTTTATTCTGAGACCAAAACTTGTTTATGTCATTGGGTGCATTCTTCACATTTGGATTTTTGTTGAGTGTATGTGTCTTAAGTTCTCCTTTGTCAATGAGAGATTTTTCTAGTATGAGCCCCTTTTCCACTAGTTCTGTAAAGGATGTGCAACAATGTACCCTCAAGTCACTTCTCAATTTTGGGTTGAGGTTTTCTTGAAAGATAGTGACCTTTTGTTTCTCAGGTATCTCGACAGGGCATCGGCTGGCTATAGCTCTCCATCTCTAGAAAAAAGCGATAAAATTTTCTCCTTCATCTTGTGTATTATGAGACAAGGTTGCTATGTTAATCTCATGGTCTACGTTAAAGGAGAATTGCTCTATGAATTTCTCAACCAGTTCGCCCCATGATTTTATGTCATAATCAAGACCCGAAAACCACTCTAGTGCAATTCCAATAAGACTTCTTGGAAAGAGTCTCATAAGATAGGTGGGGTCATAGGCGACATCTATGCACAGCATGGAAAATTCCCTTATGTGTTTGATTGGATTTCACTTTCCATTGTACTTGGGCAAGTTAGGTATATCATACCCATGAGGGAAAGGTGCCATGTACAATGATTTGTCAAAGGGAAATGGGCATAAATCCTTTGTTGAAAAGGTTTTCTTGTTAGACACTGCCATGTTATCCATCTATGTTTGAAGTGCATGCATTTGTGTCTACGGGATGTCAACTTGCATTAACGATGTGTTAGCTAGATTATTTGGATCTATGTATCTGTTTTGGAATCCAATGTTTTGTGATGGGTTTTGATTAAATGTTGGTATGTAAAGTGGATTTTGATTTGGAATGTTAGTGAATGGGTTTTGATTTGGAACCTATGAAAATGGATTTTGATTTGGGGTTTTTGTAAATGGATCTTGATTTGGAATCTATGAAAATGGATTTTGATTCAGAATTTGTGAATTGATGGGTTGGTTTTCATATTGGAAAGAGGGTATTCCTCATGTCTCTGAAATCTGTGGTATAGTACTAGTGACATGAACACTAGGTATAGTTGTTATCTTTGGAATAGTGCTAGTAATATTGACACTCGATGTAGGGGCTGATGTTTTAGATCTTTTATTCCCAACAAGAGGACCAAAGGGATTTGATAATGACTCCCCAATGGTGAAATTTAGACCCTGTGTTGAGGTAGGCATACCAAATGGAGATGTGTGTATTGTTGAACCACTCTATGTAGGTCCTCCAGATGGTATAGCAGTAGTCACTTGAGGTATAGTAGCACTAGTGGTGATAGTGTTTGTTCCCTAGGTAGACTAAGTTTGTAAGGTATTGATATCAAATCCTGTAGCTAAGGTGGCACCTTCAGCTAGCAATTTGGCTAAGTATTGTTGATGATCATTTTCTAGGTACTCATCTACAAAAGAGGAAAACTCAGGGTCTTGTGAAGTAGCCTCTATGTCTTCCACTAAATTTTTTCCTTGTGGGTCTCTAGTGGTGAATTTGTCTAACAAATTTCTGTGAGGTCTCAATGAGGAAGTCCCTTGGAAGGGGTTTGAGAACAAATTGATGAAGTCATTTGGGTCTGACATCTTTTCTCTCTGTTTTCTCTTAGACCTTGTTTCAACCATGTAAGATAAGCTCAATATGCAAGGAATGCAAAACTATGTCTATGGATAGTATGACTCTAGTCTATGTTTTTGGGATTTTCTGAATATAAAGGATGTATGTATGCAGCTATTTTTTTGGTATTTTCTCATCAAATAAGGTATGTCTAAAATGATGTTATTCTAGGATGGCAGTGTCTAAGTATGCAAAGTCTAAGCAAGCTTCTAAGGTAATTGATTTTGTGAAACTAAGACAAGGTTACCAACCACCTAAAGTCTAACCAAGGTGTCAATTTAGTTATGTCAAGGAACCTATGTAGGACTAGGACCAAAGATAAGGTGAGCTCCCTAACTAGACTGATGAGCTGGGAGGACTCACTATAGGACAAAAGATATGATGACGTGACTAGGTTCAATGACAGTTTTCGTTGAAGCTATGGTTTTTCCAAAGTGTGGAAAGTGGACCTATTCTAAAGTTTGTAAAAGTGACCTTCCTAAGAGTTTGATCTAAAGGTAATACGTATTCTAAGATGAAACTAAAACTTGGAACTAGGATGATTATATCTATGACTAAATGATACCTAAATGATGCAAAATTGAGAAAATTGTTTTAGGTTTATGTTCAAGGACCACTGTGAAAAGACAAATCAGAGACTGGTATGACTGTGTGGATTGGACTATGACAGTGAATTCTAGTTTTCTGGTAATCAGACCAATGCGCTGCAGGATAACAGATGCATCACAAAATTTAACAGTTGCGGTCTACTATTAAATTTAGTCTCGGGTATCAAACACATGCGGTTATGTATCAAGCAGATGCGACTCACTATATCAATTACGACACTGTACTGATTAGATGCGGTTTTCAAGACTCTAACTTTGTACTAGTAAAGTAGGTTGGTTTTGTGATAGGGGCATATGCGTCATTCCAGACTGCAGATGCAACTCAACTATTCAGATGCATCATAGAATGTAACAATTGTGGGTTTATCAGTAACAGAGGTAATGTTTTCCACTAAGCAAATGTGAGCTATTCTCACAGATGCAACTCAGATTTTGGGACATGCAAATTGGACTAGGTTTCTGACAGATGTGACAGACTCTATAACAGATGTGACTCTAAGTACAGATATGAGTTAATGACAGGAAGATGCGACTCAATTTCTGATAAACTATAGATTGGACTCAATTTTGACAGATGTGACAAACTGGTAAATAGATGCGACTATACCTAATAGATGCATTTTTCTGGTGAACAATTGTGATTCTATTGATAGTTGCAGTTTTCTGATTAATAGTTGCAGGTTTCCAGTAAATTATAGTTTAAACTAACTCTGTTTGTGATCAATATTTGGAAAATAACACACACAGAAAACATAATATTTTAGTTTAATTTTGACACAGAGAATGTTTAATCCAATAACAGACAAGCACAATCCTAAGCTGTGAAAGACAATACTTGTTGAGTTCTCACTTGGGTTTCCCCAACTATGCTTATTCAAATCGGATGACTAGTAGCTTGACCCCACCAGCTCCCCTACACGGCTCAACACTTCATTCAGGGCAGCCAAGCTACAGTACCCATGAAACTCCCATGCCATACTTCTCATCTCTACTAGGAACTATAAGAACATGAGATGACTTCACAGGTCTGACCTGCTGCACCAACAAATAGAAGGTTTTTGGCTTACTAGAAACAATGGTGTTTAGTATGGGAATTCTATTCATGAGGTATCGTCCATGCAGCAAGAGACCATTGTTGCCCTTCTTATCAAAAAAATACTCATGATTCTTGAGTTTTCCTCAAGAACCCACTTTTATATACCAGCTAGAAGTTGTTCGGGTTCAACGTGCTATCGGTCTAAGTCATCTTGGGGTGAGTACTTTTTCCCAACAAGACAGACCCAATTTCTAGATTCAGTAACAGGTTCTCTTGCACCCAGGATCACATGAATGCACAAGGGGAGAGGATATTTTTATATACTGAATCATGGGGTAATAACAGAGTGTGCTTTCACACCAAACACAATAGATAGTAGTAAATTTTAAAGCCAAATGAAAATTTTATAATCTACCAAACAATTTGTTTCAAAATAGTCTTCGACACACGTCCTGCAAAATAATTCATCAGTAGTTTGCAATTTATCTTTGGCGATCATCCTGCAAGAGGGGTTTCGAAAACTTGTCTTTTATGCTACATCCTAAAAACACTATGTTAAATCCTTAAAACACATGTTGCAAACCAAAAATTAGCTAAACTAAAAACACAATGAAAAACTGTAAATTAGAAATTAAACCCAAAAATTTCACCAGTCAAATGTGTCGCTCCAAGCAACAGATGCGTCGCAAAATTTTACTAGTCGATTTCATTGCAAAAAGCCACGGATGTGTCAAAATTTTTTAGATGCATCACTATATTTGAAAGATGCAGTTCGCAATATCAGTTGTGTCATTTTTCCTTTCAGATGCGTCGGGTCGTACGATACCTGCAAAAATTGAATAAAATTTCTATAGATTTGTGAAGAACGTGTCTTCACATCAGGTTCACCAAATCTAACATCATGAAAAGAGGAAAGATTAAAAGAAAACTCAAAGGCTAATAAACTCTAATGTAATCTAAAGTTAAACAAAAAAGCACAAAGAAAGCATAAACATAAGCAAAGAGTGATCTCACCTAGTATCTACATCCTTCCATGAATGACCTCGATTGTCCTTCTCCATTTTTCCATGATGGTATTCTTGCCCTCATAATTCTAGTATGTGTGCAAGTATAGCCTTGATGTATGTGATTATAGAAAAATATCGAAGATTAAGAAGTGCTCCAAAAGTCATACAATTTTGAGAGAGGAAACAATGATGAAGGTCAGGTCAATTTATAGAAAATTGAGTGTTCGAATGACAGGCTGAGATTGAAAGATAGACAAACGATTCAAATTGAAAGATTCAACATGCATTGAGATAAGTGTTAGTAGTGACGTGAGTGATAAAACCTAGAAGATAGAGATCAAGATTAAATAATGATTTAATCTCTAGTTGAAAGTATTCAAAAATTAGAAGAATAAAGATTACATGAAAAGATGAGGATTAGCATGGAGGAAACAGTATGTTTGAATGCACGAATGGATTAAATTAATTAAATAAATATATTTAATTAATAAATGTGTGCATGCAAAATAATTAAAACAAGATAACTAATTGATTAAGATAGAGAGTCTCTTCATTAAAAACAACCAGATATTAAATCAGGAGATGACTAACTGATTTAAATAGATCTCGAGTCAAGTGGGAATGAATACTTAGATAACTTAAACAATTATCTAAATATAGAAGAGTATGTCCAAAATAGACTTTTATGAATTAAATGATTATTTAATTTAACATTTGACATTTAGGGATTAGTTAAATAAATAAGATTTATTTAATTGAGTAAAGAAAAGGTTAAATGAATAATTAAAGTATTAAAGTATTTATTTAATTATAGTTGAAAATATGATAAAGATAAATTAAATAAGAATTTATTTAATTTAAGAAAGAGGATAAAGTTAATTAGTGACGTAATTAAATAAAGAACATTTATTTAATTAATCGGGATTTGAATAAAGACAATATGAATTAATTAAATAATTAAGTTTATTTAATTAATAGAAGAATAAATGTTAGAATGAATCAATTAAATAATTAAAAGTTATTTAATTAATAGAAGAGAAAAATGACTTTAGAAAATAATTAAATAATTAACATTATTTAATCATGACAAATGAAGGTATGAATTATGAAGAAATTGAAGTTGCAGGCTTAGACCAAATTTCAATGTCTACAATGACCATGGCAATTTCATTTCTCGAATCCTAATTGTTGCATTAGTTTTATTGCATCTTCACACAACATTTTAATTAGTCTTGCATTTCATTATAGCATCATCTTAGCATCATTTGGAGCACAATACCATAATATCATTTGTAGATCAATCATGTAAATGTAGGAATAGTTTTCTTGCATTTTAGATAACATGTCGTTTCTTGGGTTGTCATTCTAACAGTCATAGTGCATACACAAATATGAGAGCCACCATGATTTAATGAATCCCTGAGAATAGAGAACAATGGAATGGTTTTGAGGAATGTTTTATCAAGTTTATTTGTTATTTTGATTTCCTTAATGTAAATGTTTCATTGATAGTGTGGTTTTATTACTCATTTACTCACTTTACACTATTCACATAATTCATCAATTTATCTCCTGAGGGGGAATATATCCATCGTCACATGGAAATCAGAGTCCGGGGCATATCAATTTTTTTTTTGACATTATCATAAAATTTTTCTTTGAAGCAATGTGTAAACATATCACTTCAAAGAGGGGAAAAATGTATACACCTAAAATCGGTTAGGATAATTAATTAATTAAATACAAGGTATTTAATTAATGAACCTCTTATTTCGTTTGCTTATAAATAAATTCTAAATTTATAAATATATAGTTCACACTTTCTAATTCTTCCATCTTAAATCACATTCTTCTAATTTTAATTAAATAAACAAATTCCAATAGTTTTTTTTATTTAATTAATATCTTCTCACTAAGTTTAAATAATTCCAAATTCAAATTTACTCACATGTCTTCAACTTTTTCTCTTGCCACTTCATCAAGTGTCTCATGAATTTAAATATCCTTAATTTTAAATTGGAATTATCCTCAACCAAATTTAAAACAATCTTGGACACTTGGCTCTCTCCATCATTTCATTTTCTCTCACACTCGGCATGGTGTTCTATTAAAGGGAACACTCTCCATGATTCCCTCTAACTTCTTCATTCTCCACCCTTGATCTTTCCAGCCGAAATCTTGACTGTTGGTTGCTGTCACATCACAATATGCCTTGGAAATCCTATAAATATAGCATCATTCTCTAGCATTTCATATCCCATCTTTGAGAAAACTTACTCTGTATAAATCATATCATCATTTGTGAGTTTATCATATCATTCTAGTTTAGCATTTTGCATTTAGTTTAAAGTAATGTTACCATGGAAATTTCATTTCTAAAATCCTAATTGTTGCATTAGTTTTATTGTATCTTCATACAACATTTTAATTAGTCTTGCATTTCACCATAGCATCATATTAGCATCATTTGGAGCATAGTAGCATCATAATATTAGTATCATATCATTTGTAGATCAATCATGTAGATGTAGGAATATATTTCTTGCATTTTAGATAACATCTTATTTCTTGGGTTGTCATTCTAGCACTCATAGTGCATACACAAATCTGAGAGCCACCATGATTTAATGAATCCCCGAGAATAGAGAACAATGGAACAATTTTAAGGAATAGTTTTATCAAGTTTATTTGTTATTTTAATTTTCTTAATGTAAATGTTTCATTGATTGTGTGGTTTTATTACCCATTTACTCACTTTACACAATTCACACAATTCATCAATTTATCTCTCGAGGGGGCATATATCCATCATCACTTGGAAACCAACATCTGGGGTATATCGAAAAAAAAAATTCAACATCATCAACAAATTTTTCTTTGAAGCAATGTGTAAACACATCACTTCAAAGAGGGGAAATATGTATACACCTAAAATCGGTCAAGATAATTAATTAATTAAATACAAGGTATTTAATTAGTGAACCTCTTGTTTAGTCTACTTATAAATAAATTCTAAATTTATTTATATAGTGTAGACACCTAAAAATGACCTAGGCCTGCAAGCTTCATTTTTACCACTTTCATCCTAGCATAATTGTGACATTTAATTATGTCCTTGGTCCACATTCGACTATTAATTAAATAATTTATAATTGTTTAATTAATTCATGTCTTTGTATTCTTCATGATTATTAAATAAATAAATTTATTTATTTATTAAATACGCCATTAATTGGTAAGTCTTCCCAATTAAATAAATTTCTTAATTTATTTAATTCCCCTTTGTCATATATTTCTTCCTGATTATTAAATAAATGAATTACATTTATTTATTTAATATGTCACTAATGTCATAATTAAATAAATTGATTAATTTATTTAATTAGTTAATCTTATCTTTTAAATTAAATAATTAAATTTAATTATTTAATTGCCAATTTAATATTCCTCTCATTTTAAATAAATCAATTATTTAAAATGTCATCACAATCTTAATTGTCGGTCCATTTTGGTAAATAATCTGAAAAAGATTATTTATTGTCTCATAAAATCCATAATTTGAATTAATTTAATTCAAATTAGTAACTAATATTCCAAAAATCAAGTAATTGGGTAGATTCTTGATTTTCCAAATCTGCTTTTCAGTTCAACTCTTATCTTCTTGATTTTTCGAATCTCATAAATCAGGCAGTCTTTATCTTCTTGATTTTCAAAAATCTTTATTTTCTAATTAATTTATCCCATTTATTCTCCACCGTCGATCCATTTATCTGAGATATTATTTTGACCATTCGATTAATGAATTTTCCCTAACCCTAATTAGGGATTCTCAGATTTAATCTGGACCTCTCATTCTAGGTCTTTCTTAGAATTTAATCTCATCTATCCGCTCAAAATTGTGTTTTCTATAAAAGACAATTTTGCTCATAATTTTGGGATCACATCATTTTCGAATTTAGGCATTATGGTCATTTTAGCATTGGTAATTATTATTTCATTTAGCATATTGTCATAGACATAGGCATTATTCTATCAAATCCTTCAACATTTGCATAGGGCTTGGACATTACTTTAAGTTGCTCATTTGAAA
Organism: Sequoia sempervirens; assembly: GCA_007258455.2. Classification (NCBI taxonomy): domain Eukaryota; kingdom Viridiplantae; phylum Streptophyta; class Pinopsida; order Cupressales; family Cupressaceae; genus Sequoia; species Sequoia sempervirens. Next base: position 12,531,385 of record VDFB02072274.1, on the reverse strand, counting down.
TCTGAGGGCCTCATCTGATTTGCTGCAAACTAGAAGGTGTAACAAAGGTGAACCATGGAAGATGAAGATTTCTGGTAACATTGTTCCTTTTATTTTCATGTTTATTTCCTTTGTGCTTTGTTACTTCATGGGATTTTGATGTTTATTATTTAATAAGCTAACCCATCTAATTTTCCATTGAATACATTGGTGAACCCGACGTGAATACGACTCTGTTATTTTGCTATTATTTCCGTACAGTTTTGTGTTTTCTGTTGTTTTTAAATGTATAGGTACAGAGCGACGCAACCATTTTTTTTTTAAATCGTGACGCATTTGATGCGTCGCGACGCATTCGCATGCAGGAAAGCCGCAATCGCTCTTTCAAGCCGCAATCATAGTCCAAAAAGCCACAGTTGAAATACAGAGCCGCATTTGATGAACCAAGCGACGCATTTTCTCTGTTACGATGCATTCGCCTGGTAAAATTTTCTTCTCATTTGCATTCGAATTTTTAAGGTTTTTCTGTTCTTTCTATTTTCTTTTAGCATTCTGGTTTATTTTTTGCATTCTGCCCAGTAGGGGTTGTTGTGTTACTAATCGTGTTTCGCAGCATGTGGTGGTTACGTTTCATGGGTCCAAGACTAGTGGATAAAACTACTAACTTGTGGTTTTGCAGCTACGCTTGTCAAAGACTCCTTTTTCAAACAATGTGTTTACAATTTACAGTGTAGAAAACATTTCATTTTGGTGCTTTTAAAATGGATGCATGTTTGTTTCTATTTGATTGTGTTTGCAAAATGATAGATGAGTATGCTCTCACTTGGTGAAAACCTCGTGATCAGAAAACCAGACCCATTTTTATTTGTTATTACCTTGACTTGGTATATCGGAGTATCCTCTCCCCTCGCGCTTTCGGGCGATCTTGGGTGTAAGAGAAACAGTTACCAACTCTAGAAATTGGGCCTGCCTGGGGATTTCATCACCCCAACGCAACTCAAACTGGCAACGGACCTAAAGCCAAGCTACCCTCGACCGGTATATAAATGTAAATCTTAAGGGAAAACTTAAGGTTGCTTATGCGGATGTGTCATACGGACGGAGTTGTACTCCCTTAAACCCTGTTGAGCTTAACCTCTTCAAGCTGGAGTGCCACCTTAATGGTGATTAATCTCTTGCCCCATGTATGGCCACTTGAATGGGGGTCCCTAACTAAAAACTCTTGTATAGAAATCCAAAATCCTTCTATTTGCTAGCGCAGCACCAGTCGGTGTGAAGGCATCCACACTTTCGTAGTTTGTAGTAGAGGTGATCAGCTCGCCATGGGAGTTTTATGGGGGTTGGAAGCTTGGTTGGCCTAAGAAGAGAGTGCACTGTAAAGGGGAGCCTGTGCAACCAAACTTTTGAATTCACACGCTATAGATATGCGGTTGGGGAAACCCGCGTGGAATCTAGCGGATATTGTCATGGCCTAACCTAGGATTATGCTTATCTAATGTGTGTTTGGTTACTTTTCAAAACACTATGTTTGTCAAGTGCTTTCTGGTTTCATCACAGCTCCAAACAAAACATTCAACACCAAATATATAAAACTTGCAATCAAAATGACAAGAAAATCAATTTGAAACAAAACTGTCTCATCTGTTGAACTGCAATTGATTTTCTGAACTGCAATTGCTCTATTAAACCGTAGTTGATACTCAAAAATCCACATCTATATGTATCGCGACACATCTAAACACTTCAAAGCTGCATGTGCAAAACTGAAACGCAACTGACTGTCATCGAGTCGCATCTGATAAACTAAGTCGCACTTGTCTGTTTCTGAGTCACATCTGCTAAACTTGAGACGCATTCACAAAACCACGACGCAACTGACATCTCAAACAATGCATTTTCTTGTCACTGTTTAAAACTTCATCCAAAGTCAAATCCGAAGTCTTCATCTGGTCAATAATCTGTCAAACACTGTTTCCTAGAAGATTCTATCAGAAACCAAACTTGAAATTGCTCAAAGTCTTGACCACTAGTTTGCATTCATTGCCATAGGTTGCATCCTTCATTATTTTAGTTGCATACATTTAACATTAGGTTGTCCCTAGATTCACATTTTTACATCTTTAGGATTAGGTAAACCTCAGCACAACTTGCAACATCATTTTTTTCGAAACAAGGCTCTTCTAGACTAAGTTATCAAACCCCTTTTTAGTCATTGTCCTCTTTTGTGGATTTTCCAACTCAAAAGTCTAGTTAGGAAAATTCAGTAGTCATTTTGACCTTGTCACCTTGTCATTTTCAAAAAAGTCCTCTAGTAACCAAAATTGAAAAAAAAGTTTGAGCTTAGAAGTGCTTAGATACACTTGTCTTGCATCGCATTTTAAGTCTTCATATTGCATATCCTATTCACAAAAATCCAAAACATTAGCCATCCTAGTCATCATTTTGAACTTAGATCTTGCATAATATCATCATTATTAGTTGTCATTCCCATTTGAGCAATCTCATTTATGGTGGAAACCAGACTTCAAAAACAATGACAAATGGCAAACTCTCAGCAAGACCCCATGTCTACTGTCGATAATCCAAACTGGACCTTTTATGATCCATTTTCCAATTCAAACGATCCACCTCTAGTGACAACGCAATCCTCATCAAACAGTACATTTGAACTTTTCTTGCAAAGAGATAAATATGGTCAAATACTTGAGGAAAACATAGAGGCAATAGCACAAAACCCAGAGGCCTCTCACTTCATTGAAACAATGGTCCATCACGACAGAGACAGATTCTTGGCTATACTCTTGAGTGAAGGAGCCAAATTACCTCAAGGATTTGACATTAACACGATAAATGTGACACCTCCTGACCCTAATAACACCAACACACATAACATGTTACACAATGGTCAACCTTCAAACACTACGAGCAATACTCCTTTTGACACCACAACGATAGTGCATGCTACGCCCAACATCCCAAACACCTCCAACACCATAAATACCACAACAGCAAATGCCATGGGGGCATCATCAAGTCATAACAAACCCCCCTTGACAGCTCCATCTACTACCATGAGTACACCTTTGACATATCCACTTAGTGGTATTTCACAAAATCCTTTGGGAGGGGGCAAGGGACGCATTTTTATCCAAGGACAACAATCAAACGTTACCACGACAACACAGTCACATGTCATTTCCTCCCAAGGTACAAATACAAACATTCCCCTTGTGCAAACCCAACAATTCGCACAAGGTGGCCAAATAACGCAACCCATGACACCATTAACACATCATAACGTTCATGGTCATCACATTCCCCAAATAATGACACACATGACTGGGGGACACATCCCAACCTACTCATCTAACGTTCATACTCACCAACATGCACCCAATCATAACTTTCAATATCAACAACACGTCAATCCGCACACGTCATACATATCACAACAATCCACACCGCCACAATACACCAACATTCACGCACAACAAATAGGGACCTATGGTGTACCAGGCAATTCAACGTACGGAAACATAAATGACCCTGTTGTGGACACCCTCCAAACAAGAATGATGGGTTTAGAAAAAACTATTCAAAACCTTTACATTTCAGGCCAGAAATCGGAAATATCATATGACCTAAATGTATACCCATTCAACATGAGCATATACATGCCTCCATTTCCTCCGGGATATGTGTCACCAAATTTTACAAAATATAGAGGCAAGACAAACCCCATTGAACATGTTCATGAATTCGCAACCATTTGTATGGACATCGCCTATGAACAAACATACTTGATGAGACTTTTTTCTAAAAGTCTGGTGGGTCAAGCCCTTGAATGGTTTTCCACACAAAAGGATATCCAGACATGGGATGAACTTAAACAAAAATTCATCAAAAACTACGCGTACAACATTGACATGGACACCTCCATCACTAGCTTGTGCAATCTCACACAAGAGGATGCTGGAGAGACATTTATCCCATTTTTTCAAAAATGGAGAAGCCTTGCTAGTCGATGTCACATTGACATCCCCGAAAGGGAGAAAGTCGACATATTTGTCCAAACACTTCTGGGGCCTTTAAAATATGCATTGCAAATACATTGTTGCACAAACTTCACAGATTTAGTCAAAAAAGGGGTCCAGATTGAGAAAGCCCTTATCGCAAAGGGAGAATTGCGATATGGTTCCAAAAACACAAATGTCAATCTAACCACCGACAAGAATAAATACTGGATAAAAAAATAAACACATTACAAATGACGGTGTTGTTGACGCCAAGACTGCAAACGTTGTGGGTTTTGTACTAGCCCTAAAAGGGGTTCAACAACAACACCAACCAACAATGACATTGACACCCCCTCCTAATGTCCCTTTCAACAATTAGAACATTCAAAATAACCAGGAACAATACCGTCAGACGAGACAATTTCCCAAAGGTCGCACATACACTCCATTGGGTGAACCCATTGAAGAAGTCCTTAAGAAATGTATCCAAAATGGGGTCATTACACTCCAAGAACCAAAACCATATGATCCAGGACAATTCAAACCAGCATGGTGGAATGACAATGCATTTTGTGAATACCATCGAGGAAAAGGACATACAACCTCTAACTGTCAACAATTGAAAAACCTAATACAAGATCTCATCGAGAGTCATGTCATTGAAGTAGGTGGATCTCAGTTTGCCTCCAATTCAGATCATACTATCCATAAGAATCCACTGCAGCACCATGGTTCTCATAATGCTTCCACGTCAGGACCACAGATGCACAATAATCAAGCTAACTTCGCCCGAGTCAAGTACGACTATTCTGGTGGACCTATTATAAACAATGTCTGCATTGATAATGAATACATCAATACCATTACCGTCAAGAGAGCACCCTAATGTAACGCTACTACTTGTAGTGGCAAAGTCACTATGGTTGGTCCACCTACCACTAGACAAGCCAAAATCACCATACCGAGCCCATCTGCTAAACAGTCACAACCTTTCCCGACCACAAAGCAATGGAAACCCAAAAATTAGTTCAACCTTATTGACCAGCTAGGAAAGACTCCCGCACAAATCTCTATACTTGAGCTGCTTCGCATATCTCCCGCACACAAAGAAATCCTAGATAAAACCTTGCTTGAGTCATCGGTCCCCAAGGACATCGATGTCAATCAATTTGAAACCATGGTGGGATATCTCACTATGCCTCACCACGTCACCTTCTCGGATCAAGATTACTCATCACCTAAAACCAACCACAATGATGCATTGCACATAGAAACTTTTGTCCACAAGCACAAAGTTAGACGGGTTTTAGTAGATGGCAGAGCAGGATTGAATATATGCTCCCTCAAACTGATTAAGGCTCTAGGGTTCTCTGATGCATGCATAGACCCAACAAAGAATATAGTGATCAAAGCATACGATGACGAGGAACGCTCTTCACGGGGCATTATCTCTCTCCCAATCAGAGTGGGACCGGTCATTGTGGACACCACCTGCCAGGTCCTGGATTTGGAACTACCATATAACATCTTATTAGGTCGTCCATGGATTCATGCCTTAAAAGCCGTTCCGTCCACATATCACCAATGCTTGAAGTTTCCATTTGATGGCACAGAAATAACCATATATGGAGACCCCGACCCTTTCCAATATTGTACAAACTTAAGGGGTATCTCTGAAAACCAAGTACCTATTAACCGAGAAGCACCTGGCTCCTCATCATCCAAATATATCGACCCATCCACACTCACGCCATCTTCCACATCCACTCCATCCACGTCTTCCGCTATACCACCACCTTCCACTAACCCTAAGACTGAACCCACTATCAAAATCCAGGACCTTGGTTGCAGATAATTCAAACTGCACACAACATACAGCATAACAACAATGCCCAGGTCTCCAAAGGACTATGGTAGGCCATGTTTCAGAATGGAACCTCAGGAAATTTTCAAAGTTTCACCGAAAATAGTTTTCATCAAGTGGGGAGACATGAGTAAGGAAGACCTTACTGACATTACAGGCTGGATCTATAAGGATACTGTCACACTACCCCCGTTACCAATTCAAAGATATGGCAAAGGTTATGACATCATGAAGGCTAAAGGCTACGATGCTACTAGTGGCCTAGGATGAAATAAAACTGGCTGAAGAGAACCCATAGAAACTTTTCAAATTTTGAAATATCTTGGATTAGGGTTTGGATCACCTGACAATGACGATCGACGTACCTCTAGACTTTCAAATGAGCGAGTACATGCTTCAGATAGTGTCGAGACTACTAGGGAAACCCTCACCGAAACTGACTCCCAAGAGTGGGAATTTGGCTCAGAATGATCCCCAAGTGACTGTTGTCTTGATGATTTGTTTGTCGAACCAGGGGAACTAACCTCTGAACAACAGTTTTGGCAAACATTCAAAATTGAATAGGCACCAAATAGTCAAAGTCTCATTATCACTTCCCATGACGTCGAACACCCATCATCTGAACCCCCTCAGTCCAACCCATCCGAAGTATCAGACGACATTGACAATCAGGGCTCTAAAACCTTCACTCCTTATTTTGACAACGAATATGACACTAGTGAAGGAGAATATTGGATAGAATCCAATGTCGAGTTGGATGATGATAATCTCATCTACAACATCACTGAATACATCTGTATGCTGACCGCATCCTCACCCCAATTCACCAACATTGACAATGGTATTTCCTTAGTTTACCCTAAACTAGTCAATTAGGACCAACAAGGACCGTCAGTGCTAGACACATTTCAGAATGATGAGGCAATTGTTGAATTTATGGGATTACGAGAAGGCATACCCAGTGGGGACCACAAATCAGGATTTTCCATTGATTTAGACTGCATTCACATACTTCGGCGAGACTGTTCAGTCCTCTAGTCGCAAAAGTAAAAATAAGAATAAAACAAACAGTGAAACGTCTCTAGGTGAAAATCGAAAGGCACCTCTTGACGATAAAATAGTAAAAATAAAGGACGTATCTGCGGGTGAAAACCTCTCTGAGGCACCCAAAGATGGAGGACTAGACTTTCTCCCCATACAACAGGAGAAATCGGCTATGCTTATCGAAGACACAATAGAGGATAACATATCAACTACAGAAGATCCCAAGATGGTCCTTTTTGCTGCATCATTAATTGAAGATGAGAGATCGGAATTTCATAAATTCTTTGCAGAGCAAAAAATCAACTTCGCATGGTCCTATGCTGACATGCCAGGATTGGACCCAGAATTAGTTCTGCACCATCTCCCGCTATTACCTAATGCCAAACCAGTCAAGCAGAAGTTGCGCAAAATGCACCCTCAAGTTGCTCTATTGGTTAAGGCCGAGTTAAAGAAATTACTGGACGTCGAATTCATACGGTCTATAGATTAGGTTGAATGGATTTCCAACCTAGTGTCGGTGACAAAGCCAAATGGACTAATCCGCGTATGTACATATTTTCAAGACCTAAATAAAGCATGCCCGAAGGATGACTTTCCTTTGCCAAACATTGACATCATAGTTGACCTAACTGCGGGATATGAGATGCTACCCCTCATGGATGGTTTCTCTGGCTATAATCAGATTTGCATTGCTCTTGAAGACCAGCACAAAATAGCATTTACTTGCCCATGGGGTACATATTGTTGGAATGTCATGCCATTCGGTCTCAAAAATGTAGGTGCCACATACCAAAGGGCTATGACCACAATCTTCCATGACATGATGCACAAAATAATGGAAGATTATGTAGATGACCTATTGGCCATATCAAAAACCAGGAAAGATCATCTAAAGGTACTCGACACAATTTTCAAGAGACTTGAAGAGTACAAAGTACAGCTAAATCCTAAGAAGTGTGTTTTCGGGGTCACATCAAGAAAACTCCTGGGATACATAGTTTCTCGAAGAGGTATAGAGGTTGATCCAGCAAAGGTCAAATCCATCATAGACATGCCTCCACCCAAAGGAATTAGTGAATTAAGAACTTTACAAGGCAGAGTACAATCTATTCGGTGTTTCATAGCCTAGTTGGCAGATAAGTGTCACCCATTCTAGTATCTGTTGCGCAAGGGTATCCCCTTTATATGGACAGATAGATGTCAAGAAGCCTTTCAGCAAATCAAAGATTACCTACTGTCAACACCAGTCCTCATGCCTCCAATTCATGGAAAACCATTGATACTTTACATCTCGACTACTAGTTCAACACTGGGGGCATTACTGGCACAAAATGATCATGAAGGAAAAGAATGAGCCATCTATTACATCAGCCGCACACTAATAGGGTATGAGTTGAACTATACACACATTGAACGTGCATGCCTTGTTGTTGTCTTTGCATCCCAGAAATTAAGACACTATATGCTCAGTCACCAAACACAACTGGTTGCTAAAATTGATCCACTAAAATACCTCTTAAGTCGGGCGACATTAATAGGCCGGTTGGCAAAATGGGTTATGATACTAAGTGAGTATGACATACAATATGTTGAGCATAAGGAAATAAAAGGACAGGTAATAGCAGATCAATTGGCAGATGCACCGATTCAAGTCACTCATCCACTAGTAACTGATTTTCCCGATGAGTCCATTTTTCATGCAGAATCGGCGGTACCATGGAAGCTATATTTTGATGGGTCTCATACTGGTCATGGCTCAGGCACTGGAATCTTGTTTATCACACCACAAGGGGATTCAATTCCTAAGGAATTCTAGATCGCTTTCCCTTGTACAAATAACATTGTTGAATATGAAGCACTAGTCATAGGTCTCAAAATGGCAATTAAATGGAAAATTCAAACGTTGCATGTATTTGGGGATTCCCAGCTTGTTATCAACCAAGTGAATGATGACTATGAAACAAAGGATAAGAAGTTGCTTCCCTACAAGAGGATGGTGGATAGTTTCCTGACATACTTCCAATTGATTTTTTTTGAACAAATCCCCAGGGTACAGAATAAGGTAGCTGATGCAATCGCTACTATTGGTTCTCTCTTGGACATCCCTCAAAATGTGTCACAATTTGAGTTCTTAGTAGAACAACTTTTAATCTCAGCGTATGATATACCAAAATCGGAAATGGTTTGCGAACTTGTTGGTCCCAACTCTCCTTGGTATCAGGACATTTACGATTACCTAAAATCCCAAACCCTTCCACTCAACCTGTCCAATAACCAAAGGAAGTCCTTCGTCCGAAAATCTGCCAAATATGCCATTGTCAGTGACACCCTGTACCACCGTAGTTTTGATGACACCCTCCTTAGATGTCTCAACACCGACGAAGCGCGTATGACCTTACGCGAAGTGCACGACGGTATATGCGGATCTCATTCGAGTGGTCCTACTCTAGCTAAGAAAGTAACAAGACTTGGGTATTATTGGCCAACAATTGAAAAGGATGCAATTGAATATGTGAGGACTTGTCACAAATGTCAGATTCACAGTGACTTGATTCATGCTCCAGCACAAGAACTTCGACCAATCACTTCTCCTTGGCCCTTCACTCAATGGGGACTCAACCTCATGGGTAAGATCCATCCAACCTCATCCAATGGCCATAAATTCATTATCACCACCACTGAGTATTTTATGAAGTGGATTGAAGCCATCCCATTGACATATATTATTGGCAAACAAATATCGATGTTCATCCTTAACTACATCATTTTCCGGTATGGCCTTCCGCAGTCCATCATCACTAACAATGGATGTTCGTTTAAAAACCAAGATGTTCGAGAGTTATGTGATCGATTTCACATTCAACACCATTTTTCATCTCCATACTACCCACAAGGAAATGGCCAAGCTGAGGCATCCAATAAAACTATTGTCAAAATCCTCAAAAAGACTGTCAATGACACTGGCCATGACTGGCACATACAACTCAACCCTGCTCTGTGGGCTTACCAAACTAGTATTCGTACACCTACAGGAGCCACTCCATTTTCCCTAGTCTTTGGCACTGAGGCCATCTTACCCATTGAGGTTGAAATTCCTTCATTACGAGTCTCCCTGAAGGGCCTAACTAATGAAGAGGAGTATCGACAATCACGCTTGCATGAGCTGGAAATGCTGGAAGAAAGAAAGCAAAATTCACTGAATCATCTCCAAGCATATCAGAACCATCTTTGTCGCAGCTACAATAAGAAGGTTATGGTCAGACAGTTTGACATTGGTGACCTAGTTCTCATGCAGAACTCCAAGAACCAAGCCGACAGAGAAAAGCCAGGAAAGTTTGAACCAAACTGGTTGGGTCCCTACATTATCATATCTTCTTTCGGTTCTGGAGCTTATCAGTTGGCCACACTAGATGGAGAACAACTGACAGAGCTCATTAACAGTTTACATCTCTGAAGGTTCTACGCATAGCATCAGAGGATTCAGCTGAAAATTGCAAAATACAAAAAAAATTGAAAAAATGATAAAAAATTGTTGCCTTGATGAAAACTTGGCAAACAGGCGTCTTGGTGACACCAAAAAATAAATAAATAAATAAATAAAAAGTCAAGAAAATAGTAAAGACAAAAATGATTCGTTCAATAGTGAAAAACTAGCAAACAGGCGCTTTGAATAGGTACCATGGTGAAAACCTGACAAATAGGTGCCATGTGTAGTCAATCATTGCTCTGCCATCTACTGTCACTTTTTCTGCCTTGGCTTAGGATGAAAGGTATTATTGCCATTCTTACGCAAATCACCACCACAGTCTACCCTACCTTTCATAGTGGATAAATGATTGACACCATGTCCTGATGACTGTCCATCTAGTAAACCAGCAGCATCTCGTCCATGTTCCCTTAAAAAGGGCTAAGTCTTGGACCTGACTGGGGGCAAAAATTTTATCATGAAACTGCAGTGGATGTCGCACATGATCTTGGCAATTGGCAAAAAGTCCTAAAAAAAAAAGACAAAAACATCGCAAAAGTTCTGAAAAAAGAAAAACATCACAAAAAGTCCTGAAAAAAAAAAAGACAAAAAAGACAAAAACATCACAAAAATTCCTGAAAAAAGACCAAAAACATTGTAAAAAGTCCTTAAAAAAAAGACCAAAAACATCATAAAATGTCCTAAAGAAAGACCTAAAAATCATAAAACATCTTGAAGAAAGCCACAAACAAAACATCAGATTGCTCGAAGAGCGCGAGCACATGGTCATCTCTTGTCAAAGTCAGTCATATCAATTAGTCTTTGTCATTTGTCTGAACTACGTTGTCTCTACACATTTGCTATGTAGGCAAGACTCAAATTTGAGTCCCTGAGACATTAGGTCAGTCCATTTAGGTTTGTCCGAATAAAATCATGATTCAAACTTTTGTCCCTTGGACAAAGTCATTGGTCGTGTCGTACTACGAAGTCTCTGAGTGTATGACGTAGGCAAGGCCATTTGTCGATGAGCCCCCAAGGCCGCATTAGGTCAGTCCATTAGGGTTCATGACACTACACTGGCACACACGTTAGAATATCTTCGAGACAAAACGAATCACTCCCAAATGGGAAAACTCCTTAAAACAAAATAAAATAATCATTCCTTCAGCATGACAATCTCATCAACAGGTTAATCATATCATCATGACCAAATCGGCATATAGTCAAACATAAGTCAAACCCAGTCAAAGTAGGTCAAATCATCATAACCTGTCAAACTGCCAACTTTAGGTTAATCTTCAGATGTGTCCTAAAAAATAACCTTTGTCATTCATGCCTTAGGATGTGTCCTTCCTAGGCATCGTCATTGTCATTCCGCATTTCGAGGGATCCTCCTGGCATCTAAGGATCGCTCCTCTTAACATCAATTTTCTTTAGATATGTCTTTCTAAAGAACCAACTATGTCATCTATGCCTTAGGATGTGTCCTTCCTAGGCATCATCATCATCACTGTCATATGACATTTGGAGATCAATTTTCTTGGCATTAATTTTATTCAGGATGTGTCCTTCCTGAATTTGGAAAATTTGGACATTTATCGTTTGAGCGTCATCAAATCTTTAACACTCGGACATCTCATCATCACTAAACTTGACATCTTGACATCAACACAATGAATATCCAGACGCACTTGGCAAACACTTGACATTTGTCCCTTACTGTTTATCATGATATTAGTTTTTCAGTGAGATCCCACTAAGCAGGATTTAGAGAAGCAGCAACATATCATGACGATTGACACGCATGATTACTAGTTTCTCAGTGAAGTCCTGATTTTGGGATTTAGAAAAACAACGACATATCATGGTAAGGGCTCTATTTTTTTGTATTTTGACAATCATGCCGCTAGTTTCTCAAGGATGTCCTAGCAACAGGATTTAGAGAAGCAACGATGTTTCATGATTTGTCCTTGTCTTTTTCCGTATGTGGTTGATTATGACAAAAAGACTGAGGCAATCACACTCTTAGTATGAGTCATGATCATCCTTGTCTATGACTGCTTGTCTTATGTAACGGTACAACCTTGTACACCTTGATCTATCTCATATCATGGTGTTTCTTGGCCATTACAATAGTCTACCCAATGATGATTAAAGAACAATAAATAAAAATGTCTTATGGTAAAGTTTTGAAGGATTTGGTCTAGGAATTAACATGCATTTTCATTAGTCTGGTCATCTCCTCTTCTTCGGTCTAGTCATCTTCTCTCATCAGTCTCGTTGTCTTCTCTCGTCCATCTCACGATGATACCCTGTGACATCCAAAAACATAAGTGCATACATGATCATATAAACATTGCATTAGGTCCATACATACAACATCCATAGCATCAAATCATATACATAATCACAAACATTGCATTAAAATAATCATCAACATCACATCTGTTACTAAAATACATTATACACATCATTATCATTATCATCTCATATAAATAAGCATTGCATCATCATGGCATTAACATCACAAATAAGCATCATAGGACATACATGCTACATCATAAATCAACATCATACATCATACATATCATAAAGCATTAAATCAAAGAACATCACATAACACATGTAGGCCGCATCAAAACTGCATCATCATATAGTATCATCTCAAAAATGTACAAAGTCACAGGATAAAGTCATGGGATATCCCAAAAATGGAGCTCGCAGGCTCAATAATATGCATAGTGTGTCATAATAACAAAATGCCCCTAGGGTAGACTCTCATCATCCCCTCGTGGTGAAGAATGTGGCGGTGGCAACTCTGTCACTGGTACTGAAACAATAGGTGGACCTATCGCAACCTCTGCCTATGCCACTAGTGGAGTTGCGAAGGATGGTGTCATCTCAATGGTATAAAACATCTGTGATGTCACTGTAGCCGGACTCTGAGAAGTAGAGGGATCAACCACTGGCGGCTGTACCTGTCCTGACCTCTGTACTGAACCAGTCGACCCATGACTGTGACCCGAGTGGTGACTCAAGGTGTGCCTGCGTGAATTATGTGACCTATGCCCTGAAGTGTACCCTGTCGAGGTAGACCCTCCGACACTAGTCTGACTCCTACTACCATTGGCACTACCTGATATGTGGCCACTGCCTGTCCTCGAATGTGACCGCAGCAAAGTAGGATCCCGTCACTCTGGTGGCACTGCCTACTCATACAAAGTCATGTACTACCCCAGTCTCGTGCTCACCCTAGCCAATTCCCAGGCCATATCCCCTATGGGTCCTATACATAAAGCAGCGAACTATGTACACCACTGGGCTGAATCCTGCTGGCGGATCACTGCCTGATCTTGCTCTACCCGAGCCACCTCTAGCTCTCCCTACAATGCCCTGACCTATGCCATGCTGGCATCCAATCTCTGCTGTAGGTCCACCACCCTCTGATCTGTAGTAGCATCCTGAGGTAATCTCAAGGAGGACAGATCTCCTCCTCTCCCTCCACCATCTGCCATCGGAGGAGTCTCTCAGCCTCATCCATGGCATCATCCTCGTCATCATCATCCTCTGCCACCTCCTCCTCCTGACCTACCACATCCGCCTCCTCCTCCTGACCTCCCACATCCGCCTCCTCCTCCTAACCTCCCACATCCGCCTCCCCAACCAATAGGAAATCCATGTCCCCGACGGTCAGGAACTAAGATCCCCCAATCAGAGTCGCAAGGAATGTATCAAAGCGACCATAATGATCTTCCAGGAACTCCCACCTAATCTCGTAACCCTGGATGCCCAGTCCAGCACCCTGATCTTGATAGTAGGCATGGAAGGTCTGCTCACCATGTTGCGGGTCATAGATGATCCACTCCCCTCGGATCGGCACCCGAAGAATCCGGTAGACATCCTCCAAGGTAATCGTGGCCTCACCTATCGGTAGGTGGAATGAGCAGGTCTCTAAATGCCACCACTCACACAGTGCCGTCAGTAGTCCCCTGTTCACCTGAATGGCGGGCATGAAAGTAACATAGAATAATCCTAATCTCATCAATCGTCACCGCTCTCATGGGCTCAACTGGTCAGCAAACCGAAACGTCGTCGGTCTGCTCTCGCGGGTATAAATCGGGGCAAGTTGCCTCTGCAAAACGTCAAGCAAATCGTCAGAACACTTTGAGCAAATTGGTTAATAGTATCAAAAGGCATCTAAGGTTACGAAAACATCAAAACAAACTCTAGAGAAGTGAAAGGCAAATGTGTCGCAGTAAAGCAATTGCATCTCAAAAAGTCAATTGCGTTGTTTCGTACATCAAATGCAGTCCAAGATTGCAAATGTGTCACTTTTTAACACTTGCATCATGAATTTTAACACTTACGTCGCATATATACGAGTGCGTCTCATGATCACAATTGCATCGAAACAATAGGCGAATGCATTGCAATTGCATGATTGCGGCATTCAAATATTCAAATGCGACTCAAAATATCGAATGTGTCACAGGGATCAACAAATGCGGCGTGAACCACCGTTTTGCCTAAAATCCCTTTCACACTTGTGTCGCGACGCATCAAATGCATTGAATGCGAATGTGAATGCATCGAATGCAAACGCAGTTGCGTCGCGGTGCAGGTGTTGTTGGCCCTAGAAACTAGAATTTGACACACAAAACGAGAAAATTACAAAGCAAGGCAAGGGTACTTACCGCTGGCTCTGAGCCCTCTGGCCGTCTGAAGGTCCGCACTATCTCCCCGCGATGCTCTGACACTGGAATCACCATCATCGCTGCTGTGCTTTCTCACTCTGAGCTCTCGAATTCGCAAGGTAAATAGTAGAAGTGAATTGACTTTTACCCCTTTGTCAACCTATTTATAAGGTCAAAATGACATTTTTCTTAGGTGAGTTACTGCTGGAGGCTCATTTGACCACCTTTGACTTCCCCGTTGACTGTCTTAAACATGTCCAAATCCGAAACCAACTGTGCCATTATTTTTCTGGTCATCAGATTGATTTTTATCGAGACCCTTTACAAATTTTTCTCATTACTGCCCAAAATTTGAAAAAATTTCCAGGGGCAATGATAATTGCATCTTTACCGAGGAATATTTATGACTTATCTTCTTTGTCATAATGTATGGCTGCTACATTATGACAAAGAGAGGGGAAAAATGTAGACACCTAAAAATGACCCAGGGCCCCAAGCTTCATTTTTACCACTTTCATCCTAGCATAATTGTGACATTTAATTATGTCCTTGGTCCACATTCCTACCTATTAATTAAATAATTTATAATTGTTTAATTAATTCACATGTCTTGTATTCTTTCATGATTATTAAATAAATAAATTTTATTTATTTATTAAATACTATTAATTGGCTAAGTTTTCCCCTTAATTAAATAAATTTCTTAATTTATTTAATCTCTTGTCATATATTTCTTCCTCATTATTAAATAAATGAATTACATTTATTTATTTAATATGTCACTAACTGTCATAATTAAATAAATTGATTAATTTATTTAATTAGTTAATCTTATCTTTTAAATTAAATAATTAAATTTAATTATTTAATTGCCAATTTAATATTTCTTTCATTTTAAATAAATCAATTATTTAAAATGTCATCACAATCTTAACTGTTAGTCCATTTTGGTAAATAATCTGAAAAAGATTATTTATTGTCTCATAAAATCCATAATTTGAATTAATTTAATTCAAATTAGTAACTAATATTCCTAAAATCAAGTAATTGTGCAGATTCTTGATTTTCCAAATCTGCTTTTCAGTTCAACTCTTATCTTCTTGATTTTTCGAATCTCATAAATCAGGCAGTCTTTATCTTCTTGATTTTCGAAAATCTTTATTTTCTAATTAATTTATCCCATTTATTCTCCATCATCGATCCATTTATTTGAGATATTATTTTGACCATTCGATTAATGAATTTTCCCTAACCCTAATTAGGGATTCTCAAATTTAATTTGGACCTCTCATTCTAGGTCTTTCTTAGAATTTAATCTCATCCGTCCGCTCAAAATTGTGTTTTCTATAAAAGACAATTTTGCTCATAATTTTGGGATCACATCATTTTTGAATTTAGGCATTATAGTCATTTTAGCATTGGTAATTATTATTTCATTTAGCATATTGTCGTAGACATAGGCATTATTCTATCAAATCCTTCAACATTTGCATAGGGCTTGGACATTACTTTAAGTTGCTCATTTGAAATCTAAGGGCCTCATCCAATTTGCTGCAAACTAGAAGGTGTAACAAAGGTGAACCATGGAAGATGAAGATTTCTGGTAGCATTGTTCCTTTTATTTTCATGTTTATTTCCTTTGTGCTTTGTTACTTCATGGGATTTTGATGTTTATTATTTAATAAGCTAACCCATCTAATTTTCCATTGAATACATATAGTTCACACTTTCTAATTCTTCCATCTTAAATCGTATTCTTCTAATTTTAATTAAATAAACAAATTCCAATAGTTTGTTTTATTTAATTAATATCTTCTCACTAAGATTGAATACTCTTGCCACCTCATCAAGTGTCTCATGAATTTAAATATCCTTAACTTTTAAATTGGAATTATCCTTAACCAATTTTGAAACAACCTTGGACACTTGGCTCTCTCCATCATTTCATTTTCTCTCACACTTGGCATGGTGTTCTATTAAAGTGAACACTCTCCATGATTCCCTCTAACTTCTTCATTCTCCACCCTTGATCTTTCCAGCCGAAATCTTGACCATTGGTTGCTACCACATCACAATATGCCTTGGAAATCCTATAAATATACCATCATTCTCCAGCATTTCATATCCCATCTTTGAGAAAACTTACTCTGTAGAAATCATATCATCATTTGTGAGCTTAGCATATCATTCTATTTTAGAATTTTGCATTTAGTTTAAAGTAATGTTACCATGGAAATTTCATTTCTAGAATCTTAATTGTTGCATTAGTTTTATTGTATCTTCATACAATATTTTAATTAGTCTTGCATTTCACCAAAGCATCATCTTAGCATTATTTGGAGCCCAACAACATCATATCATTTGTAGATCAATCATGTAGATGTAGGAATAGATTTCTTGCATTTTAGATAGCATCTTGTTTCTTGGGTTGTCACTCTAGTAGTCATAGTGCATACACAAGTTTGAGAGCCACCATGATTTAATGAATCCTTGAGAATAGAGAACAACGGAACGGTTTTGAGGAATAGTTTTATCAAGTTTATTAGTTATTTTGATTTCCTTAATGTAAATATTTCAGTGATTGTGTGGTTTTATTACTCATTTACTCACTTTACAAGTTTCACACAATACATTTTGGCACCCACCATGGGGCCTAGTCCCTTCTTATTGACATTTTCTAGAAAGTTGTTTTACAGATCTAAACGTGAACTTCTAAGTAGTGCATCTGTGATTTCTTTCAGTACATACGAAACATATTTTAGCGCATCTAGACAGTTCCTATGGCGGTGCATCTAGAGCATCTTTCAGCGCATCCAGCCCATATTTTAGCACATTCAGGGGGTCTTTTAGCGCATTTGGTCTATCTTTTAGCGCATTGAGATGTTCTTTCAATGCATTCAGTAGCTTCTATAGCAAATAGAGTAGTTCTTTTAGCGCATCTGTGTGATCTTTTAGTGCATATAGCTTCTATTTTAGTGCATTTGGTTTATTTTACGAAAAATTCAAAATTTTGAGAGCTAATCAATATTTTTTGTTTTGCAGGTGCTTAATACACTAGCCAAAGACAATTATATCAAACTACTGATGATGTTTGTAGGGGCTTGAGTTGTTTTATTGCTTGATTTTAATTAAATTAGGCACCTAGTTTAATTAGAAGGTTAATGAACCCCTTGTCTACTGTGCTTGTAAAGTGATAGGCCTATGTTCTCCCCTTCACTAGGTGACCAGAATGCCAGAATCAATATTTTATGCTTTGTTAGCACCTTTAGAAGGCTTGTTGTAGTGGGAAAAAGTAACCCTACGGTAATGACCTAAGAGGGAACAACTAAAGCCAAGTTTTCTGACCCACTATAATCAAAAGTGAATTTGGGGAAACCTGCTAATTCAATAGTAGTGTGCATTAATAACCATCCCCAAAGCCTTTGTTCTAAAGGTTGGGAGGTCTCCTGAGGGAGTTTATCATTTTCTGCACCGAACAGAAACCCTTACTAAGAACCTTAAGTTTAGAATTCAACCAGTCAGTCTCTGAATAATTTTAATATCACGGTGCAAGGGGAGGGAAGAATCTGCCCCCAAGATACTCACCATATAACTATCAGGGATTACTGGACAAAAGTGGAGGATTCAGCTTTGGTTAAGACCTGAGAAAGGAAAAAACATGGGTTCCCTCTAGGGGGCGATAGGGCTTTGTGAGCTGGCATAGTTCTAATATGTGGACTGTGATATTATAAGTGACACTTGACATTAGAAAAGTGTTTGATCTATTTCCTCCTGTGCTATACCTATGGAAATCAAAGGAATCAGACCAGATTCTTGAACATACGCTCAATGTTTAGTTCCTAGGCCAGAAACAACTATTTTACAACTTCTTGTTGTGTTTGAAGTCATTATTCAAGAAGTCATCCATTTAAAGCACTTAATTCACATAATTCACAAACTAGAAAAAGCAAGAAAAATTCATTGTTGAACAGATTATACCCTAGAAACATTCAGATTCACTGATTCGAAACAAAATAACCAAACAGACTATCAAAAACATTGAACACTTCTAGATTAGCGCATGCATTCCCTGTTTCAGCGCATTCACGACATTTTCTATTGCATATAGGTCATTTTCCAGTGCATTCATAACATCTTTTAGCCCATTGAGTCTATTTTCAAGCACATATAGGGCATATTCTAGTGCATCTGAGTCATTTTACAGTGCATTTGGTTTGTCTTGTAGCACATATAAGACATCTTCTGGCACATTTGTTCCATCTTACAATGCATTTGCATATCCATTTAGCGCATCCACCTGATAGTCCAACAGAGAATTAAGTTGAAATCACATTTAGGGGCAGCCTAGCGCATCAGTGGCATCTTTTAGTGCATTTAACCCATTTTCCATTGAATCAGAGTCATTTTCCAATGCTTTGAGACCATCTTTTAATGCATTTAGTACTTTCTCTGGCGCATCTAAGTCATTTTTTAGCGCATAGAGTCCATTTTCTGGTGCATCCCAAGAATAGTCTAGCACATCTAGGTTGTTTACTAGTGCATCGGTGCCATCTTTTAGCACATCCATACCCTATTTTAGTGCATCTAGTAAATTCAAAACCAAAGAGCTAAATTCACAATCTGTCAAACAATTAAAACCAGAATTCAAGATCTTTTCCAAAATAAAATCATTCCTCAGTCACCACAGTGTCTTAAACTTGGTAAAACTGGTCTTTGCAAGTGAAATTCTTGAAACTAAACTAAGATATAACACCTTAAAGTGTGTAAACATCCATCAGACATTTGATTATTAAGCTAAGTTTCATCACCAAGATCAATCAGATCCTTCATCACGAAACAACACTATATAATCAGATTGAACTTAGTCTCATCAATAGAATTTTTCATTCTATTTGACTTAGTTATTATCCTTGCTACTCTTCCAAACAAAGATCAAAGTTTAGTCAAAACTTTAACACTTGTATTCCCATTCAAACAAGATCACAAAAAGTAGAAACTCAAAGGAAATGAACTTGAAACTTAGAACACCATGGTTGAAGCCAAAGAAAATCCTTTCCATAAACTCCACCAATCTGAAGGTGATGAAATAACTGAGGAAGAAATCCAACATGCTCGACAAGATCCAAATTTCCAAAAATTCATGGAGAAAGTAATGGAAAAAGATGGGGAAAAATACTTTTTAATGTTGGCTAATCAAGGTATCAAACTTCCACATGACTTTGATGTTAATCAATTGAAAGCACCTCCTAAAAGAACATAAATTGATCCACCAAATATAGATCCAGTGGTTGCATTAACCAATCAAATGAAAAATCTACAACAACAATTTCTTGACATGCAAAGAAGAACCACAAAAAGATATCTATTGCAAGACATTTTCCCATATCCTTTTGATCAAACTGTCAACACGATTCCTTTTCCCAAACATTGTGAATTTCCAAAGTATGATAAATACAATGGTAAAATAGATCCTATAGATCATGTAAGGGAATTTTGAACCATGAGCCTTGAATTTGCACACAAAGAAACTTATTTGATGAGATTGTTCCCATGAAGCTTAGGTGGCCAATGCATGGAATGGTTCTCCAAAATTACACCAGGTATTAAGACCTTTGAAGAGATGGTTAATAAATTCATCACCCAATACTCTTACAACATCCAACACAAGATAACCATGAAAGACCTTTGCAATACAAAAAAGAAAAAGGGTGAATCATTCCTTATATTTTTACAAAGATGGAGAAGGTTGTTTGCAAGATATGCTCGTCCCATACCTGAAAAGGAAAAGATGGAAAAAATTATTGGCAATCTAAATGATGAGATGAGCTATAGACTTGAATTGCAATGTCCACCTACCTTTGAAAAGATGATTGAAAATGGAATCAAAATCGAAGAAGCCTTGGTCAAGAGAGGAGTCTTGAAAATTTATAATGAAGGAAACAACTCAGCAAACTCTTCCAATCATTACAACAGCAATGAGAAACCCAAATTTTGGCAAAGAAACAAAAAAGTTGGTAACAATGATAGTGCAGCTGAAACCCAAAATGCAAAACCAGTATTTAACTTGACAGCTGCTACCTCCAAGACCAATCAAAACACCAACCAAAACACCAATCAAAATTCCAACCAAAACAACAATCAAAGCAATGATGAAACTAAACCACCACCATATCAAACATCATCAAATCAAAGAAGATTTACACCTTTGGGATAGTCATTGGAATCAGCATTGAAGGAACTTCTCGTAGCCAAAGTTATAACATTACTAGAAGCAAGAGTTAAACCCTCTTGGTGGAATGATGCACACGCTACTGTGATTTTCATCATAACAAAGTACGTAAAACAAATGACTGCATGCAATTGAAACATTTGATACAAGATTTGATTGATAGAAAAGAAATATCAATAGAAGGACCCCAAACAAATGTTGGTCATGGAGCATTCAAGAATCCCTTACCAAATTACGAAAAAGGGGAATCCACCTCATCAAACACCAAAGGGAAAAACATGAACTATGTTTATGATTCTACCATTCTTCATATTGAGGTGGTTGATGATCAAACCCATGACAAGCAAGACTTTATTGCAGCTAATAATCCAATTAATGACATCACAATTGAGCATGAACAAGACCTTGTTGCAACTAAAAACAAAAATAAAAACATTGATATAGTTGGAAATCAAATCAATGACATCACACCAATAAATCTAATCACAAACATGGCTACAAATGATAATCAAATTAATGTCATTAAAATCAGAGATAAACAAGACAATGTGCCAATCAACGCAACCACAAGAGCTCAGTCAAAGTATGTCTTGAAGGGAAGTACTTCTAAAACATTTCTTGTCCCGTCAAATCAATACAATATTGTTGACCAATTGTAGAAAATCCCAGCTCAAATATCCATATTGGAACTCTTGAAAATTTCACCAGCTCACAAAGAAATTCTAGAACAAGCTCTAGTAGCCACCATAGTACCAAATAATCTAGAATTTTTCCATTTCCAAGCTATGGTGGGACACTTGACCACACCTCATTGCCTATCATTTTTTGAACATGATGACATATCACTCACCCATCCACACAATCTTTCCCTCCATATTGAGGTTTTAATTCACAAACATCGGGTCAAACGTGTTCTAATAGATGGTGGAGCTATCCTAAATATCTATACTTTAAAACTTATCTGTGCACTTGGATATTCAGAAAATGCAATTGATGCCAGAAGAAAAAGCACTATTAAATCCTATGATGATGAACAGAGAGCTTCCCAAGGACTAATTGTGTTACCAATTCAAGTAGGACCAATTGTAAGAGATATAATCTACCAAGTTTTGGTCAAGGATTTAACCTACAATATACTTTTGAGACGTCCTTAGATTCATGAGATGCAAGCGGTGCCATCTACATATCACCAATGTTTGAAATTTCCTTTCAATGAACAAGAAATGACTATTTCAGATGATTCCAATAATCCTCAATATTGCAATACACTTAAATCAGTCCAAGACACCTTTGTACCACACAACAAGGAAGCCATCACTCCTAGTTCATCAAACAAGGAAGGTCAAATCAGTTCTTTGTCAAATCAACCTAAGAAAAAGGTTCAGTCAAAGGATAAGGGTATCAGTGATTCCATTTCTTCAAACAATTAAAGTCAACTAAACTCCTTATCAAAATAGATAGAAAAGATTGAATTGAAAGACAAAGGAATGGGGGAATATTCTATTGAGCAATCATTATGTCTTTCACAATTGATGCCTTCTCCTAAGTCATATGGACAACCATCCACATCAAAATAGTAATCCTCACAACCAACCACACTTTTTGAGGGTAAAATTTTCAAAGCAGGCACTCTAGTGGATGAATCTAAAGACAAGGACGTTCTCATTTGGTTATACAAAGATGAAGAACCATCACAAGCATCGAATTCCAATATAAAAATAGAGCAATATGGAAAAGGGAAAACAATCCTAGAAAAGATGGGATATGAGGGAAATGGTCCTATTAGCAAAAGAAAAGAAGGTATCATAGAACCAATACAACCTACCATAACCAATCCAAAGGAAAAAATAGGACTAGGATATAGAGAAGAGTCAAAGGAAGAAACCAAGCAGTAGATTGTTGAGAGAATCCTTCAATTATGAGATAGTTCTAAAATAGATTCCAATGAATATGAATGGGACTCGCTCTCTAAAGAATCTTGTCATGACAAGGAAATTGATATGATACAAAGGTATGCACCAACACGTACGGAGGGATAGAGGTCAGGGTCTAGACCACTTGAATTTGGATCACAACATATCGATGACTCAAGTGAAGATGATCAGACTCTGAGCGAGATAGATCCTTCGCAAGAGAGTAACATCGTAGACCTCGATATTGCTATCAAACACTTTGATGATGTTGCCATCAAGACACCTACCCCTTTTGACTTAAACCAATCTGATGCTCCTTGCCATTGGTACACCCTGAACTAATTGACTAGGATCAAACCGAGCTACTTGACACACCTATCTTTCCAAATGATGATGTCATTGTAAACTTCCTTTTCTCTAATAATTCCAAAACATGTTCCACCAGCGAATCTCATAACGAAGCTTTAGACAAGGGGAGTGCCAAATCTCTCAACTGCAAAATGAATAATAAAAATTGATCTAATGGTGAAAACCATTTAATGGCAGTATTAGATCAAGAAAAAGTAAAAATTAAGAGCGCATCTAACTATGAAAACCTCTCTAAGGCACCGAAAGATGGGAGATTTGACACTCTTCCTGAGCACTATCATGAGAGATCTTCAATATTGATTGAGCCCACACAATCCATCAACATTGGCACAACTAAAACAGTGAAGACCCTACATCTAGCAACATCCATGCAAGAGGAAGAAAAATGGTCAAGCTTCACTAAGTTCTTTGAAGAGAGACAAATCAACTTTTTTTGGTCATATGTTGACATGCCAAGTATAGATCTAGAGCTTATAATGCATCATTTATCACTACCACCTAGAGTGAAACCAGTGAACCAAATTCAAAAAAAATGCATCCCCATATTGCCCTACTGGTGAAGGCTAAATTGAAGAAACTATTGGACACAAGATTTATCTGACCTATTGATTATGTTGAATGGTTCTCAATTATTGTGCCAATTTTAAAACCAAATAATAGTATCAAGATATGTACGGATTTCATAGATCTTAATAGGGCTTGTCCAAAAGATGATTTTCCTTTGCCTAACATTGACATCATTGTATATTTGACAGTTGGACAATGAAATGTTATCACTCATGGATGGATTTTCAGGTTATAATCAGATCAAAATAGTCACAAAGGATCAAGAGAAAACTGCTTTCACATGTCCATGGGGTACTTTCTGTTGGATTTTCATGCCTTTTGGGTTGAAGAATGTCGGTGCTACTTATCAATGTGTGATGATGACTATCTATCATGATATGATACACACCTTTATGGAGGATTATGTAGATGACCTGCTATCCAAATCTTACACCAGGGAAGGACATTTGGAAATTCTAGACAAAATCTTCACTAAGCTAGAGAAGTTCAACAATGTGAGGTTAAACCCAAAGAAATGTGTATTTTGTGTGACATTAGCTAAACTTTTAGGATATATAGTATCGGCTAAAGGAATTGAGGTGGATCTTGTGAAATTCAAATCCATCATGGCGATTCCTCCTAAGAATATCAACCAACTCAAATATTTACAGGATGATTCCAATCTATCAGAAGGTTCATCGCACAACTAGAAGATAAAACCCATCCTTTTAATCACTTGCTACATAAGAATGTTTCTTTCAATGGGATGAAAAATGTGAAGCAACTTTTAATCAATTGAAGCAGTATTTGATTTCACCACCTATACTGGTACCACCAACTAAAGGAAAACCATTATTACTCTACATAGAAACAACAAAGGTATATTTGGGTGCTCTACTAGCACAGGAAGATTCTGCAAGAAAGGAAAGGGCTATTTATTACATCAGCGGAACCTTGAATGGCTATGAGATTAACTACACATTTATTGAAAAGGATAGTCTAGTAGTAGTATTTGCTACTCGACAACTAAGACACTACATGTTAACCCATACCATCAAACTCATAGCAGAAATTGATCCATTGAAGTATCTACTCAATAAAGCTGCCCTGATAGGAAGACTAGCCAAATGGATAATGATATTAAGCAATTTTGACATCCAATATGTGGACAAGAAAGCAATCAAAGGCCAAGAAATCACAAACCAGCTAGCTAAAGCACCATTACAAGATGATCATCCCATAAACATTGAGTTTCCAGACGCAGATGTCCTTACATTGTCAACACAACAATGGATGTTATACTTTGATGGATCTTACACACAACATGGATCAGGTTTTAGAATATTATTTGTTATTCCTCAAGGACACACCATTCCAAAGTCCTATAGGTTAATGTTTCCTTGTAATAACAACATATTTGAGTACGAAGAATTGATCATTGGTAGCAAGACAGTCGTCAAATGGAAAATCACAGAGTTGCAAATCTATGGAGATTCTCAACTAGTCATAAATCAGGTGAATGATGACTATCAAACAAAAGATGATGAATTAATGTTGTATAAAAGAATGGTTGATGAATTCAATAAGTACTTTGTTGAAATCAAATTTGAGCAGATTCCAAGAGGAGACAAAAAAATTGTTGATGCTATGGCGACCATTGCTTCTCTCCTATAGATACCTAAGAAATGAAGCCGTTATGAGTTAATGGTGGAACAACTATTTAACCCTACCTATGATAACCCTGAATCCCAAGTAATATGTCATTTAGTCAACGCTAAAGCTTCTATCTATGGGAAGATCTGCACCTATCTAAAAGACAACACCCTACCACCAAATCTATCCTAAAACCATAAATGTAATTTTATTCGACAAGCAACTTGACATACCCTGATAGTCGATGTACTTTATCGATGAGGTCTTGATGGTACTCTCCTTCGGTGTCTTGAACATAATGAAGTTGAAACTACTTTACGCGAGGTTCATGAAGGTATCTGTGGAACTCATTCAAGTGGACTAACTCTCACTAAGAAACTCCTACGTTTGGGGTATTACTGGCCGAATATGGAGAAGGATTCTTTTCAATTTGTCAAGAAGTTCCAAAAATGTCAAATTCATGGAAACCTCATACACACACCAGCACAAGAGTTTCAACCATTTGCATCAACATAGCCTTTATGTCAGTGGGGAATGGATCTTGTAGGTAATATTCATCCACCTTCGTCAAATGGACACAAATTCATCATCATAGCCATGGAGTATTTTACAAAGTGGATCAAAGTTGTTCCCCTAACCACAATCATCAGAAAACAAATTTCCTCTTTCATCCTAAACTACATCATTTTTTGGTATGGCATACCTCAGTCCATTGTCACTGACAATGGTAGACCTTTCAAGAATCAGGACATCCAAGAACTTTGTGAAAGGTTTCATATCCAACATCAATTTTCTACACCGTACTACCCTCAGGAAAATGGCCAGGCAGAGGTCTCCAACAAAACCATCTTGAATATTTTGAAGAAAACTGGACCAATGAGGCTAGACGTGATTGGCACATTCAACTGAACCTTGCTCTGTGGGCTTACAGAACCAGTATTTGTACCCCAATAGGAGCCACACCCTATGCTCTAGTACATGGATTAGAGGCCATTCTACCTATTGATTTTGAGCTACCATCACTCCGTGTATCACTAAAGGGGATCAATTCAGATGAAAATTATTGGGTGTCTAGGCTACAAGAGTTAGAACTGTTGGATGAACAGTGTCAACAACCTATGGATCACTTGAAATCCTATCAATAGAGAATGTCATGAAGTTACAATCATAGGGTCAAACCAGGAGCATTTTAGGTTGATGACTTGGTCTTGAAAAAGAATCTGCAAAAACAACAAGATCGAGAGAAGAAGGGGAAATTTGAACCAAACTTGCTAGGTCCTTTTGTCATTGTATCAATCTATGGATCTAGAGCCTATTAGATGTCTACACCTGAAGGTGATTTGTTCAAGGAACCCATCAATAGCCTACATATCAATAATTTCTATACCTAGTTCATCCAGTGCACATTAAAATTCCTAAAAAATACAAAAAAATAGAAAAATACAAAAAAAAAGAGAAAGAGAAAAATACAAAAAAAGCAAAAAAGCAAAAATACAAAATAAGTGAAAAATCAAAAAAATCTGAAAATCTGAAAAAGTACAATAAAAATAAGTAGTGAAAACTTGGTAACGGGTGCTATTTGTGATAGATTAGCTTTTCCATTTATTTGAGCATTTTTTGGCCATTTGCTTTCACCATCATTTCGCCTGTCATCGGAAAACCTCATGTGCATATCCTGGCATCGTGGACGTGTCTCACCCTGGATTGGGGGAAAAATCCTGAACTTACTGGGGGCAATAAAACTTTGAGCTTAAACCAACAAACAAATAGCAGTACGTCAATGCAGCCAACACAAAGATCACATTGAACATACATCAATCATCAAACGTTTCAAAAACAAACATCCAAATCAAACAGCTAAAATCAATCAAATCAAAATAAATATAAATGGATGATGTTCTTTTGAATTGTGATTTTATCACTTTGGTATGAATATTCAACTGTTGTACTTTGATTTTCATTATCATTTCTCTGGAGTAACTCGATCATGTCATGAACTAGAGGAGCTAGGAAGGAGAATGATATTTTCTTTGTCTATTGTCTATGAGTTAATCATTACTACTGTGCAAATTGTCATTGGAAATGCTCTACAAAGTATCATTGATGACATTTAGAATTTGCATAGGAATGATTAACTCTTGTTTGTTTACGTGAGGAATGCTTGAGTCATCTTGGTTTAATTATACCTAGATGCTTGTGTTAACTTGCAATATCAAAAATCATGAAAGTAGCACCCAAGTCATCATGGTCTAATTATACCATTGATGTTTGTACTCACTTTCAACATTTTAAAGGCTCAATGATGATAAAATCATGACAAATTGGCTACTACGATGACAACTTTGCATCCTTAGTTTTGCATGGTTAAGTTAGACTGCATTTACATCTGCATTTATGGATTTTCCAAGGTAGGCACAATTTTCAAAATGATGTTATCTCTATTTTTAATGGATTGAGTACATTTGAAATTAACCAAAAACATATCACTCCTATGTAGTTGCATAACCATTTGCATATCATACCTACATAGAAAACATTATTACATCATTCATCCATCCATACATTACATCATAATATTTTCATTTGAAAACACAAAAATAAGTGCATTGCATCTCACTTGCATAATAAAATTCATCCTATATAGTATAGAAGTATCATATATTTGCACTAAGAAAATACAAAAACATAAGGGGCATCACATTTCATTTGCATCCATCTCATATAATATAAGCATCATCCATAGAACATAAATCATGCATCATCATTTTATCATGTCATCATTGCATCCATACATAATCACATAAGCATCACCTAGTATCATAATGTAGAAATTAAATGCATTCATCATAAGCATCCATCATGAAATCATCAACACATATAGATCACTAAATCATCGATACATCTCTTATAACTCTCAAAATAATAATGTCAAGTGTATAATGATGTCCAAATATGTCAAGAGATAC
This sequence comes from Sequoia sempervirens, assembly GCA_007258455.2. Lineage (NCBI taxonomy): Eukaryota > Viridiplantae > Streptophyta > Pinopsida > Cupressales > Cupressaceae > Sequoia > Sequoia sempervirens. The sequence continues at coordinate 12,502,646 of VDFB02072274.1, read as the reverse complement.
ATCAAAAATGGAAGTGAATACATCATATCTCTAACACATCAAATGTGATCAAATATGGAACTATGTGGTGCTACCCCCAGACGGTGTTGGCCTTGTCCCTCCTACTACACCTAATGCCCCTGCCCCTGGATCTCTGCATGGTGGCCCTATAGCACCCCTGCTAGCAATCCTAGAATGAGTACAGGCACTAGTGGACTGAGCATAGCTTACTCAACGCTCTAGAGGCACTACCTCATGATATCACCCACTGTAGTACTCAGTCTCCCTGGTAGAGCATTGTACCTCTCGAAGGTAGTCCATTATAGATGTTCCCTCAGCTACTCTATGCAGTCTCTCTGCCACACCCTCTACCTACTCAGCCTGTTGTCTCAAGGTGTCTCTCTCTGCCATGAGGGTGGCAATTTGTGCCTGTTCCTGAGCCTGGGCATGTGCCTATGTTTGTATCTAACCCTGTATCTAAGCCAATTGTCCCTGTAAGGCCTATACCTGTGACTGTAACGTAGTAATATGAGCCTGGTACTACTAAGAAGGAAATCAAATCTACACATGCTATTGTGTTGCGGCCACTACTGACCACCTCTTCCAAGGCACTCTGAGATCTAACACATGCAAACCACCCTCTTCACCTCCACCACCATCTCCTCCACCATCACCTCCATCACCATCTCCCCCATCACCATCTCTGCCACCTCCACCATCACCTCCATCCCCATCCCCATCATCACTACTCTCTCCCTCCTCCTCCTCATCACCTCCTCCATCCCTCCTCTATCTCGGTGCTATCTCATCATCTAATAATGGTACCAGCTCATTTGGACTAGAAATCCTTAGGAAAGGATGTGTGAAGAAGTACTGTGCATACTCCTCTGACACTGCAGCCTCAATAATCTTTAGATGGTAATCCTGTATCACTTCCTATAACCCCTGGTACCCCTCAACCACTGCATCATAGGACAAGCAAGGCCCCCACTCTAGAACATCCTGTCGTCGTTGTGCATATAGAGCCACTCCCTAGGGCATGCCCTATACTCTACTATACTATCGAAGGACTCTCCTCAATAGGAATCTCTCAGTAATAAACAATGTCCTCCCGATTAGGTATCTTGATGAGCACATATATGGTATCTTTGTGTCATCCTCATTCCACTGCTCGCAGTCCACATATGGTCACCACGTCACTATCTCGAGGTCATCTAGTACTCTCCTCCAATACTCTAGTTTTCCTAGGTTATGCTGGACAACTTGACCTGTGTATCTATGCATGTATGGCCTCCCTACTGGATGCTCTCTCTCTACCACTGGATGAGTAACAGCTATGTGCTCCCATGCCCATATCTGTAATAGTGTGACTAAAGCTAAAAAATTGGCTCCTCTGAGGTATAACACCTGGTGTAGATCATAATACAAATGTGCAAGCATGCAGGAGTCCTAGGCATATCTAGTCCCTTGTGTGATCATGGTCTCTAGTGTCTAGCCCCATCTAACTCAATGTCCCTTTGACCTGTGATTAGGACATAGAAAACATCTAATAAATCTAGCAAGAACACATGGCAGTTTCGTATATGCATCAACCATCTCTTGTCATGGAATCTCATAGCCACATATTTGATCATCCTCGAACACTCTCTAAAGTGCATCAATCCCTCCCTACTCAGTCGAATCATACACAACCAGCTCTTTGACAATAGGAATCCTCAAAATCTAGTATACATCCTCGAGTGTCACTGTCATCTCACCAGTGGATAGGTGGAAGGTGTTGTGGTCATTGTGCCACCTCTCTACCAAAGTGGTTAGAAGTCCCATGTTAATCCTATGTTGGGGCATGTCAAGTAGAGAGGTCAATCTGCATCATCCAATCACATTTAGATCAGCCTAATCCAAATGTGGAATCAAATCCCAGGTCCTCGGGAAATGCTCCTATGACATGAGGACTGTCGAAGGCTCCTATCATCATAATATATAGAAAATTAGCAATCTTATCAATCAATCAACATCAAACAACCTATCAATCTAATCATCTCTAATGAGATTTTGATCACATCTTGTCAACATCTATCATTGATCCTCACCTATCATGAGGTAAATCATCAACCTATCATTGATCCTCACCTTTCATGAGGTCAATTATCAGCATCCTATCATTGAATCTCACCTATCACAAGATCAATCATCATTTAATTAGTTGGCATCATCAAACATCATCAAATCAATGGCTGACATGATCAATAATCATCAAAAACAAGGAGTCTCATCTAAAATTACATCATTCTGCCCTCAATGTGCTAAAACAGTGTCTCAAAGCTCAAAAAAGATGGATGTGCCAGAGAATTTTCCTAATGCACCATAACAGGGCTTCAATGCACCATCAAATCCCATCAATGCGCTATTTCATTTCATTAATGCGCTAAATTCATCTATGCACTAAAACAACTACCAAAAGCACTAAATCCTATCATCTATGTGTTAAATCTATCATTGTGCTAAAAGGTCCTATCTATGTGCTACAAAAGTTCATGAATGTGCTAAAACTCCTAATGCACAACTTTGCATGGATGCACTAAAAATCTATCCCTATGTGCTAATCTATTGGATGTGCCAGAATAGTCTATGGATGTGCTACATCAGGGTTCCTATGCCCTAAAACATGAAAAATAGAATTTCAAACATGAAAAAAGTGTGAAAAATGAGATTCAAATTTTACAAGGAAGTTTTTTGAGGTACGTACCAAAGGTCCATATGTGGTCGGGCGGTTGTGACATCACATGCTCAAATCAGTGGGTCTGGATTAGAATGACCATCTTGCTCAATTTGCACTAAATCACTCAATCACTCAAAATTTTCAAATTGCAAGTGCACAAATGAACTTCAAATCACATCTTTTCACCTTTTAATGGGTGATTAAGTGGGAATTTGGTGGGATTGATTTATTTTATTTTTCAAAGGGGCTTTAATTGATCATTTCATCACATGGCAGGTTCATCATCAATTTTTGGGAGATAAATCATCTCTGCATCATAAAATTTGAAATCATAAAAAAATCATAAAAAAAATTCAAAAAATCCTAAAAATTCAAAAATTCATTGATTTATCTCCCGAGGGGGCATATATCCATCATCACTTGGAAATCACTGTCTGGGGCATATCAAAAAAAATTTGTCAACATAATCAGCAAATTTTTCTTTGAAGCAATGTGTGAACACAACACTTCAAAGAGGGGTAAAATGTATACACCTAAAATTGGTCAAGATAATTAATTAATTAAATACAAGGTATTTAATTAATGAACCTCTTATTTTGTTTTCTTATAAATAAATTCTAAATTTATTTATATAGTTCACACTTTCTAATTCTTCCATCTTAAATCGCATTCTTCTAATTTTAATTAAATAAACAAATTCCAATAGTTTGTTTTATTTAATTAATATCTTCTCACTAAGTTTGAATAATTCCAAATTCAAATTTAGTCACATGTCTCCAAATTTTTCTCTTGCCACCTCATCAAGTGTCTCATGAATTTAAATATTCCTAATTTTTAAATTGGAATTATCCTCAACCAATTTTGAAACAACCTTCAACACTTGGCTTTCTCCATCATTTCATTCTCTCTCACACTTGGCATGGTGTTCTATTAAAGGGCCGAAATCTTGACTGTTGGTTGCTGCCACATCACAATATGCCTTGGAAATCTTATAAATATAGCATCATTCTCTAGCATTTCATATCCCATCTTTGAGAAAACTTACTCTGCAGAAATCATATCAGCATTTGTGAGCTTAGCATATCATTCTAGTTTAGCATTTTTCATTTATTTTAAAGTAATGTTACCATGGAAATTTCATTTCTAGAATCCTAATTATTACATTAGTTTTATTGCATCTTCATACAACATTTTAATTAGTCTTGCATTTCATCATAGTATCATCTTAGCATCATTTGGAGCATAGCATCATCATAATCTTAACAACATATCATTTGTAGATCAATCATGTAGATGTAGGAATAGATTTCTTCCATTTTAGATAGCATCTTGTTTCTTGGGTTGTCATTCTAATAGTCATAGTGCATACACAAATCTAAGAGCCACCATGATTTAATGAATCCCTGAGAATAGAGAACAATGGAATGGTTTTGAGGAATAGTTTTATCAATTTTTTTTGTTATTTTGATTTCCTTAATGTAATTTTTTCATTGATTGTGTGGTTTTATTACTCATTTACTCACTTTACACAATACACACAATACAGTAGGTAGTGATTTTATATATAACTATGGAGAGGATGGAGGTGGAAAATTCAACCAATAGGGAGAGACCACCAAGAGGTCTAAAAATAGTAAATTCTCCACCCTTTTAGGATGGTGACACTCAACACCTTATCTCCTATTTATTAAATAATTAAACTCATTTTATTAACCTAAGAAAGCTTAATAAAAGTGCAAGAAAAACCTATGACTAAGGAAAAATAAATTAACCCACTAGGAAAATAAAAACCTACACTAGCACCAATATTGATACTATTTAATTTTGGAACTGGCACCATGAGTTCCTCTGCTCCCGCACTCTCGAATCCTCCCTCTCCCTCCGCAGGAAATCTCCATGGCATGCGCAAGGAATCCTACATTTGGGAGGCTGCTAAGTTTGGTGCTCCTGGGCACATAGGGTTGAGACTGCCTTCCTATCAACTGAATTTCAAGGATGCCCTAAAGGGAAATGGTAGAGTTTTTTATTCGAATTGCCAATCCTCAAACAATTCTTGCAAAGGATATTTGACTATGTCTTCGCATGGCATTCAACAAGCTCGTGAGCATCATTTTGGCCCTCCACTAGTGAGCACAGATCTACATCAAAGTTTCAATCGATGGGTGGGTTATGGCAGTGGGGCGTTAGAATTGGGTCAAGTTGGTCACAAGGGTGGAAAACCCCCTAACTCCCCATCAATCACTCCCAATACAACAAAGACTTCTAATAAGGTGTGCCCACTCCCTGTGCGCTTATTTACACTTGTTCCTAAGGTGGATTTGGATGGTTGTGTTGGTGATAGAGAGGATTATCTCCAAGAACATGCGCTAATTTGTAGATTGATCAATTATTTTCCCATTCTGAGCAATTTGCACACATGGATCTCAAAAAACTAGAAGGATTTTATGAAAGAAGAAATATATATTTATCCTTGCACTCAAGGGTTTTTTATTCTAGAATTTGAGTCAACGGAAGACATGGATTTGGTGTTGAAAGTTGGACCTTGGGAGTTTCAAGATGAATTCATATGCATGAAGCCCTGGTACACTTCTTTTGATCCCCACACTGAAACCTTTACATCTGTCCTTCTTTGGGTGAGATTACCCTACCTCCCCCTTCAATTTTTGGAATTGGACTATCTATGAGCTATAGGAAATAGTTTGGGTAAGTATAATTGTATTTCCAATGAAACAGTCCATTATAGGAGTTTTACCTACGCTCATTTATGTGTATAAATGGATTTTTCTGTTGGGCTCCCTACGGAGCTATCCTTAAAAGTGGGCAATAGATGTTAGAGACAATTATTAAACTATGACAAGATCACATTCAGATGTCAAAAATTCTTCTCTACTACTCATTTTACCCATCAATGTCATAAGGTGTCAACATGCAAAAAGTCTTCATGGTGGGTTGGGGTAGACACTCAGCATTATGTTGTCTCTCCTGGATTGCAAAATGCCTCTTCCACACAATCTTCTCAAGAGAACTCTTCAAATTAAATTTCACCCTCTTTGAATGCTCAAATAGAGCCTCCTATTGAGGCCTCTCATAAGCCCGTAATGGTGGAGGCCTTACATAAGACCATCACAGCATATGACCCTGTGGCTGCCCCCTCATCTTCATCAGGAAAAGAAGATATAAAACCTGCAGGAAATTTTGAGGTGGCTTTGGGTATTTCTATTGATGTTGGGGTGGTGGTCAACCCTAATGAAACATCCCCTGTTTGCAAGCATCATGAAGAATTGTAGTGGACAGAAGAAAAGAGAAAGCAGCCCACTTGTACAATGTCAATGCACCAGAAGGTTAGAAGTTCCCCCCCAAAGATGGCGGTTTATGGAAAAATGAATGCCTTCCAACCTTTAAAGGGTTGATTGGGCATATGGAATTTGGCTATTCATGGCTCAACAAGTGCAATTTAGCATGGGTGATGGATAGTGGAAGGTGTCTGGAAAAGATTTATCATTACTTGCTAATGTAAAGTGGGAGGGTCTCTGTGTTGGAATCTATTGGTAGTTGAATGTACCCTGGCATGTTTTTCCATCTAACTTCAACGTAAATGGGTGCTATCCCCTTTGATAGCACTTACCTATAAAAAAAAAAACCTACACTAGCACCCCCCTTAAGCATAGCTTAGGTGGTACAATGATGATGATGCATCTCAACAAATGAAGCCATGTTAAGTACCCATGTACATATTAAATTCTCCCCAAAGAAGAAGAAACTCCCTCCCACAACAAGTAGACCCCCCCAAAAAAAAATATAGAGAGAGAAATGAAGTGGAAGAACTAAGAAGCCACACCCCCAAATAGATCCAATGGTAGATTCTTGAAATTGACTATAGAAGGTCATCTACAATCTTCGAATAATGTTCCTACCATTAGGAAGATAGAAAACCAAATTTGTATGCATGATTTATTCCCATTCTTGAAAGGAATATGTAGGAAGAAATCTCAATAAGTATGAAGTCTCTAAACTATTCTTAATTGTCTCCATGTCGATGCAAAAATTTTCCACTACCAAGTCAAGTGTTCTAGGCCACACTACTAAAGAACAATTAGAATCTCCGAGAGATTGATTTAGAACACAATTTAAAGACTCGGGTATCTCCTCTAAAGATGTCTCCTCTAAATTTTGATCCAAATTATCCACACTTATGTCAACTTGTAATGAATGATCATGTAGAGAATGAACAAGAGCTTCAAAGTGTTCTTTCACAATAACCAAATAAGAATCAACTCCATAAAAAAGAAGATGAATAAAATCAATAGTGTCTCCCAAAATCTATAATGTTTCTCCCTAAACAATTCTAGAAAACTTGTCAAGAGATTGTCCCACAAATTTGTATCTATAAATCCTTGTATGTCCTACTAAAAGGAATCATTAGAAGATTTTGAAAAAGAAACATTGGACTTTCAAGTAGCAATAGATGCAAAGACAAAATATTTTTTCTCAATAGTGCTAGATCTAGATCTATAATGAGGGACTCTTCAAACAAATAAGAGATGTCTAGTAGAAATTGGTCTCGATGAACTAAATCCAAAAGACATAAATGACCCTATTGTAATGAATCATTGAAAGCTTTTGAAGAAGAAAATCTAAAATTTGAAGTTGCAACATGTAGTGTAGAAGGGGTATCAATGTATGTTAACCAAATAAACCGATTCTCCCAAGAGTATGTGTCCACACAATATGGGGTAACATCAGTTTCACTATCATCCACATGAGATTGGTTGAACAAGAAAACATCGCTTTTAGATGAAGATTCAATGTATCCATATAATTGTTGGATGATGGTCCAATTAGTGAAATGGAAATCAGTGTGCTCTATGTGATGTAGAGTATCCTCAAAAATAGCAAGACATATTAGTCCATAGACCATGTCATTGTTGTTGAATTATGCATTCTTTTGTTCATAGGCACTTGGCTCAAGAATGAGTCCAAGGAGATAGGACAATAGATCTTGCTCAAGGTAGTGATTCTTTATCCCTTTTTTCTAAGATAAATAGTAATTTGAATAAAAATTAAAACTAGAAGACATGATGAAGGGGGCCCCCAAAAAAAATGTAACTTTATCTCAATTGTGACTACAAAATGTCTATATAATCCCCACAAGATTGATACATAAAAGGAAACTTTATAACTTGAATGCAAAAGAGACACCCCTTTCTAGTAGTCTCAAAAATCACCCCCTTAAGACATTACAATGTTGGCACTTTAGATTATTCTTATTACAAAAAATATACTAGATTACAACGCTTTCCAGGCCCACAATGGCCAAAAATACAACTTTTGATGCAAAATGAACTTGATACAAAATATAAAAAAGTAACCCTATATTTTTTTTATTTCACTTTAGTACCTTTATAACACCTATTCATTTCTGAAAAATGAAGCTTTGAGGAAAATGTTATGGAATATTGAAGAAAAATGTAACAAACAACTTCAACCTGCAATATTTGGAAAAAAATTGCCAATTTTTCTTTTCAAAACCTCTTTGGAAAGAAATTTCTCATCTCCAGCTTTTCATCGACTAATTTTTGTTTGCAAGGAAGCTAAGGTAGCAGAACAACTTCCTACACTAATCTTTAGAGGAGAATAATGCAAAACTTTTACAGATCTTTAACGGTTATAGAAACTTAAACAAAAATAAACACAAATATCATGCATAGCATAACACAGTGATTTACATGGGGAAAACCTTTTTGGGAGAAAAAACCCACATCCCAAAAGCCACCCAATATATTATTCAAAAATCACAAAGATTACAATATACTTGCAGAGCAAACTTCTCACAAGAGTATCACCAAATAGAGATCCAAAGGAAACACGACCACTATCAGACTCTCAAAATACATCACAATACATAGTTGTAATACAATGTGCTCATAAAAAGGGTTTCCTTCTAGGGAAAGTCAAGCCAACAAAATATCAATTGTTATATATGAAACCTAATGATGAACAGTCCAGATTTACAGTAATAAAATATACATAAAATGTGGCTTTCGAGGGTGCTACCCTCGAACCTCCACCAAAGCGCACAGCCCCCAGACCCCTGTTAGGGGGAATGATACCCTTGGATCCTCATAGGGGAGTACCCCTTGCACCCCCCATATTGATGTATCAATATTACCTTATGTATTTGCAAGGTTAAGACACATTTACCTAACAAATCTTTGACTTGTTGAAAACCTTGCAAGAGAAAGAGGAGGGTGTTTAAACATCATCTCTTAGTTTCTAGCGATCGAGAGGCCCATAGTCTCTAAACACCATCTGAACTTCTCTATGCTCATATGCTAAGTGAAATAATCAACAACATTCATCAAATTCTCTACTTTAACCAGCTTCACCCTGCCATATTCGACCATATCTCTAACAACATGATAGTGTACATCAATGTTCTTGGTCCTAGCATGAAATTTCAGGTTCTTGGCTAGACATATCACACTCTAACTGTCACAATAAATTATCACTACACCTTGTTTTATTCCAATTTCTAAACAAATTCTCTTAATCCAAATGGCTTGTTTACAAGCATGAGTAGCTCTTATATACTTTGCTTAAGTAGTGGACAAAGCAACCACAACCTATTGCTTACTCATCCAACTAATTGCACCACTGAATAATGTAAACACATAAGCATTGCTAGATTTTGTACTATCAATATCACCTACCCAATATGAATCTGCATAACCATGAATATCAAAGGAAATCTCATCTTTATTCATATTACTATGATAAAACAATGAATAATCTGAGGTACCACGCAAATAACTGAAGACTCTTTTAACTATATCTCAATGAAATCTACTAGGATTAAACATATATCTAGAAAGATCTCCCACTGCTTGGGAAATTTCTAGTTTAGTTTAAACCATAGCATGCATAAAACTTCCAATTTCACTCAGGTAAGGCACTCTATACATGTATTCCATTTTTTATGGGGATGTTGGACAATCTGAAATAGATAATTTTGTTCTAGTTGAAACAAGAACACACAACGGTCTACAATCTTGCATATCAAGCCTTTATAAAATTGAATTGGCATACTTACTTTGGCCAAGCCATAACTTTATGTTCACTCTATCTCTTTTAATTTCCATCCCAAGAATGTTTTTAGCTACACCAAGATCTTTCATTTCAAATTTAGCAACAAGTTATGATTTCAGTTCTAAAATCATACCTTTCCTTCTACCAGTAAATAACATGTCATCAACATATAATATAATAAATAAGAAACAATCACCATCAGTTTTATAATAAACAAAATCATTTGATTTACAATGCTCAAATCTAAAACTCAACACATATGTATCAAATTTCTTGTACCACATCCTAGGACTATGATTTAGGCCATACAAGGATTTCTTCAATTTTCAAACCAATTTACTTTTACCTTTCACCACAGAGTGCTTTGGCTATGCCATATAAATATCCTCCTCGAAGTCACCATTAAGTAAATCAGTTTTCAAATCCATTTTCTCAACCTATAAATTATAATCAGCAACAATAGAAAGCAAAAATCTAATGGATGTCACTTTTGCAATAGGAGAAAATATCTCACCATAATCAACACTCTTAACTTGAGAGTAACATTCTGCAACTAACCTTGCTTTATACTTCTTAATACTTCCATATTGTAAGGAAAGCAACGGTACATAAGAAACTTTCCTAACGTCAAAACCACAGGGGAGAATGCATATAGTACTTTTAATTTTCAAATTACAACCCAATTAAGACACACATGAAAGATTTACAGAAACAGAGAAGATACTCAAAGATAATGAACAACAGATTTGCGTGGGAAACCCTTTTGGGAAAAAACCCACCACACCAAGCTGAATCTCTTTGTATTACAGTAACATCAATTACATACAATTAGAGATACAACTCTCTGGTATTAGTTCATAGTAGTTTCATTCACTGTTCATCCAGTTATAGAAAAGCTCTCAACAATTTGATTATAACAAAACTCAGAATCGATCTACTTTTATCTCATCACATTCTAATTTTTATCTTATGTGCATCCTTATCCGCCATTGCCCCATCATAGAAAGTTTCCACTTGAGCGTTGATTTTTCTTTCCTACATGATGTTTAGCTCCAACGTCACAACAATTGCAAAAATCTAACTGCCATCCATTCAAAAATAGCTTCCTCTGATTGGTCCACGATGCTCCACCTAGGATGGTCAAAGGCATTCAATCTTTGTTGGCATATCGGTGAGACACTAACAGTGTCTCCCCAATGCCACAAATATTTCATATCGATATCATCATAGATCCCAATAGTCGGCAGGATGTTATAATGAACGCAATGAGACATACCGAATCCATCGACATCTATTGCATTTCTATCGGCAAGAGATTCCTCCATCAGCTAGACTTATACCGATGCTCACAAGTCACAGCGACTTCCACTTTTCCATTGGAAAGACTTCCCATTTGCCAAAAGGTTTTGTCGAGTCTCCTTAAGTTTCACCGAAGCACCAACCAGTCGGCGAGACTCATCGCTTTCACCAGAACTTCATACCAAGGTCCTAAGTCACACAGAGTGCTACAATCACCAGTCGGCAAGACTTATGTCTTTTGCCGAGACCACATACCGAGTGCTCATGTCTTGCCAAGTCGGCAAGACATTTGACTTCACCAATACCTTTCATCGGGCACCGAGAGCTACTCTGATGACTTCAATTACAGCCTCATCAGTGAGACTAGGCACCCATCGCCAAGACTTCATACCAAAGTCTTTTTGTCACCGCGAAGGCACCAAGTGAATACTCCCATCGGTGTGACCTTCCACCAATTGCTGAGAGATCTTCCTGACACCCTTGTGTTACCCTAATAGCCATATGCAATCGGTGTGACATCCTTCAATCACTGAGAGTTCTCCTCGACATCTGCTAGACACCTGATAAGAACATTTTGTTAGCCAGAGGTCTCCTCTTCAATGAAAGGTCACAATGAATACATCTAGGTCACAGCGATAGACTTAATTTGGCAAGACATCACCTTTGTCTTAGCGATATGAACATTTCAAGAAGATTTAGAATAGTTAGTCACCCAGACATGAATAATGTCACAACGACTTTGCCTTTCAGGAGTTACATGTCAGTATGGATTGAGGCAAATATTCTCAATACTTCCATATGAACCAATATTTTTCTTGAAAACCTATTTGCAACCAATAGGTTTTCTTCCTTTAGGAAATGGTACAAGATCCCATGTATCATTCTTTTTCAAAACTATCATTTCTTCATCCATAGCAATATTCCAGGATTATGCATCATTCATACATAATGCCTCTTTTACCAATCTAGGTTCATCCATGTTAGTATTCAAAGAAAAAATAGGTCTCCAATCATCAGGTGAATACATTTTAGGTGGTTGTTCATGTCTGTAGACCTACAAACAAGTTGAATTGGATGTTCTTCCTCCTCTTCTGAAGATTCAGAGCTAGATGAGCTCTCCTCAACTTCTTGTCTATCCATGGGCCTCAATTTAACCTTCTAAGGTGTAGAAGGAAATTGAATCACATCTTCATGTTTACTTTTTTTTGGCTGCAATGTAATAGAAGAAGGCTTAGTTTATCTAAAAATGACACTTGTACTATGTAATACCTTTTATGTAGCAAGATCCCAAAGCTTGTATCCTTTCACACCATAATTGTATCCAATGAAGATACATTTCACTACTTTATTCTCCAACTTTGTTCACTTCTCCTTTGGCATAAGTGCATATGCCTCACATTAAAAACTCTAAGATATCTTAATGTAGGTGTGTGGCTTGACCATGCCTCTGTAGCTTTCTTATCAACAAGAGTTGATGTAGGAGAAATGTTAATTAGGTAACAAGTAGTGGCAACAGCTTCAACCCAAAACCTTTGGTCTAGGCCAACACCACTCAATATACACCTAGCCTTCTCCATTAGTGTATTATTCATTCTTTTTGCAACTCCATTCTGTTGTGGAGAATATGTATTCTTCTTTTGTTTATGAATACCACAATCTTTATAGAATTTATCAAAATCATTAGAGAGAAATTCACTGCCTTTATCAGTCCTCAAACATTTTATTTTCTTTCTAGTTTGCAACTCAAGAATTTCTTTAAATTCTTTAAATCAACTAAAAACTTTAGATTTACTTTTTAGAAAATATACCCATGTCCTTCTACTATAATTATCAATAAATAAAACATAATATGTGGATTTTCCAATTGAAGACAACAACTGCTTTTACACCCTATGAGCTAGTCTATGGAAAAACATCAATTCTTCCAATTGGGTTTGAATATAGTACATTAAGAGAAATAGTAGAGCTAAAAATAGATTTAAAAGTAGCTCAAAAGGAGAGATTATACCATTTAAATGGATTGGATGAAATTAGGATGGAGGAAATCCATCACATTGATGTAGTACAACAACAAAGGATCAAGTGGCATGACCAATACATCAAAACAAAGGAGTTTAATGTAGGGGACTAAGCATAGTTATATGATTCAAGGTACAAGGATTTCAAGGGGAAACTCCAATCTAGGTGGTTGGGACCTTATGAAATTAGCCAAGTCTATCCTAATGGAGCAATCAAGTTACACACCATAGATGCAATCAAATTCTCTCTTCTGGTTAATGGTCACATATTGAAACTATATAAGAAAAACATGCAAAAATAAGACTTTATACTTTCTCTTATTCAACAGTATGTTGCTCTCAATGACCCAAATACAGGTTCAAAAACATAAAGTGATATCTTAGCAACACATGATATACCAAGTACACTTTCGATGACCTAATGATTCAACTACATAGCTCAATCCTTGAGATCACTCGGGATTAATTTCTTATTTTACCTCACAAGCACACATAGAATGGTTATAATGGGGTAAGGGCACCAAGATGGTTCCCAAAAGGGGGCTTAAGTGGCCACTTTTTTTTTTAAATCAAAAAATATTGACTTTGGACTTGAAATTGAGGATAGTTACACTCAAAATTTTGAGATGGGACAAAAAGAAGGATCGAAGTGCCCCAAGTCTACTTTCTAAATTACTAATTTATTTTGAAAATGGTTGAGATTAAGGGGTTCAAATGAGGGACATACACAAATTGGTTTTGTTTTTGTTAGAAAAACATAACATAGCAACTCTTGTACGACCCTCATATAGTGAACTTTTTTTTAGTATTTTTAAAATCGCTACAGTTAGAAGTTAGCTAATAGTATGTAGTTGATGCACGATTTTTCTGATAATTTTTTAATGAATTTTTTTTTTTACTAATTTTTGAAGTGGAAACTTCCTAAAAAATAGAATTTTGTCCATGCTACCCCTACAAATTTTGGAAACTAATTGATTTTTCTTTTTAAACTTGCAGAATGGATTCTAGTTTCTAAAAATTTAATTTATTTGAAATTTTGATAAATGGTTAACTTATAACAAAAAAAACACCAAACACTACTTTTTTTCCAGAAAAGAGACATACAAACAAAAGAAATTATGGATAAAAGGCTTAACATTGTCAGAAAGTGAAGAAAATTACATCGTTGCATAGCTAAGAGAGAACCTAACATTACCCAGATGTTCAATTTGTTTGATATTGAACCACTTGCAATCCTGATGGTGAGCAAAAACCCGATTATGTGAAATATTGTAGAATTTGCAAAAACATGTCTTTGGTCATTGGCAATGCCCTCCAAGCTTTTGGGTTGGTATTCCAAGGAAAATACCAATCCCAAGGCTTAGGGATTCCCAAAGCAAGATATAACGTGCTCGCGTTATATCTCAGTTTTGACATGGGTTTTTTTGTTTGTGGGGAGCATGTCTAGCAAGACATAACGTGAGCGTAGTATAATGTGCTCACATTATGTCATTCTTTATGTTAAATTCTACTCTATTGAATGTATTTTTATATATTTATATGTTTGTATGTACATGTATGCTTGTATGTCATGTATGTATGTATGTATGTATGTATGTATGTATGTATGTATGTATGCATGCATGTATCAATGCATGTATATTGTATGTATGCCTACTTGTATGTAATATTGTATCTATGAATGTGCATGTATGCTTGTATGTATGTAGGATTTTATGTACATATGTATTATGCTTGTATGTATGTATTTATGTATGTCTTTAGAGGGAGGGAGAATTTTAAGAGAGATAGAGAGATCTAGAGTTGTCTAGGTAGGGTGGGAGAGGGAGGGGGAGCAGGGGGGAGAGAGAGAGAGAGAG
>VDFB02072274.1:12327836-12487586 GCA_007258455.2 Sequoia sempervirens | reverse complement strand
GGGATGAAGGGTAGAGGATAGAGGGTATAAGGGTTAAGGGTAGAGGGTAGAGGGGAGAGAGATAGTATTAGGGTTTAAGAATTGAGGGTATAAGGGTGGAGGGAAGAGAGATAGAATTAGGGTATAAGGGTAGAGGGAAGAGAGATAGAATTAGGGTATATAGGGTATAGACAAAGAGAAAAAAAATCTATTAAAAAACCAACTTTCTCATAATGCGAGTGTGTTTTGAAGAAGAAGAGATATGACTATTTTTAGAAAGAAATAATGTGTCTGTGTTATAATGTGAGCACATTTTTTCTTCCACTAAAAACCATTAAAAACTCAATATACCCATAATCTCAAGGCCCACATTTTGCATATTCTCTTGGTTTTGCATGTTCTCCGACAAAAAGTAGCTTTTTGATGATGTTGTGAGGTGTGCATGCATGTTTTTCACATTTCGCCACCTTTTTCATGATCTTTCCACCACCTTTGCATGAAATAGTAGAGTTTTCACATTGAAAGACATATATTATCAATTCAAGTTTGAATTCCATTGAAAATTGGTATACAATTGAAGTTTGAAGGGGAACAAGTTTTTGAAAAAGTCAAATTGTTGAGGAGTTTGAAGAAAGAAGAAGCTAAGGATAAATAATTGGGTTGAACTCCTCCATTTGAAACTCTTGTTTTTTAGGTATGTGAATTATTTACACATTTTCTTTCATTCTATTATGGCTTTCTTTCATTTTTGTTATTTTGCATATTCCATGTTGATCACTGTTTGTTTGTCATTATAACCTTAGGTTGTCAATGCACATTTTAAATTACACAATTCTATACACTTTCCAATTACATTTTTAAACCACATCTCTTTGAGGCATTTTTTTATTTAACAATTGACTTACCTTGTGTATGCTTCCACATTTTGTATACACATATATATATGACATATGTCTTAAGGAAGTAAAATAAAACATAATTTCTCAATCCTTTATTATGGATGTGCATACCACTCTCCAAATCTTTCATTGAGGTATTTTGTCAAAAATTTATACCAAGCAGCTCATTGCCTTGTCTATGCTACCAAAATTTCCATACATGTCTCTAAAAAATTGGAATATACTCCTCCCACATTGATAGATCTTAGAAACTATTTTGGTTTTCATCTCTATTTCTAAATTTACCTCATCACTAAACCTACCTCATCACTTTTAGTTGTGATATATTTTAAATGTTTCCTCGATTATTCTACCTACAAGGGATTCTAACCCTTCTCTCCACTGTTACAAGACTCTTTATTCAAGGCTAAGTTAGCAACATGGGGAAAGGTAAAGCCTATCTTGCAATCATGGCTCAAAATGGAAGCATGGACAAAGAATTTGAGTTGTGATGCAACCAGGGGAGGTCCTACAACACAACTAAACACAAAAAATCAACCAACAACAACAATTCACAAGTCACAATTCTCAAAACTCTTCACTTTTCACCAAATCAGCAGTCTTCCTTGTAGCATTGCCAACTCATTCAATCAGGTATTTCTTCTCGATAAGAATATTTCAAACCAAGAATTGAACAATTTCAAGGACCCTTCAAGGTTCACAATCACATTCAAAAAAACCACTATTGGTTACTTTGTAACAACTTTATCAAATCAGGATTTCTATGCCAACTAGGCCTCAAATTAGGACACTTTAACAAAGAAACTTATCTTGAAACTTGACCAAAACCTCCAAAAACATGTGGGAAGAAATTTATATGTACTCAAACCAAATAATTCACAATTAGTTCTCATAAATTCATCCACCGAGATGCCAAAACCAAAAACCCTCTTTTTAAGCCAAATAACCTAGGGATTATTGGAAAACACACTTCCCAACCTTATCAAAACATGCCACCACCTCAAATAGGTCTAAAATATCCTACACAAACTCAATTCAACAATAAATAACACAGCTCAAACACAATACTCACTTTAGCATGTCAAAACCTCTCAAATTCACATGGAAAACACCAAATTCACTCTAGGGCTTCATGCCCAACTCAACTCTTGACCTCCCCTGTACTTAATCAACATTCCCATGCCTTTTTAGTGATTTTTCAAACAAATTCCTCAAGTTATAGTGGCCATAGTGAGAGTAATGGGTCAATACACCATTTTAAATTACTTTCAAACCTTAAAACTGTGTGTTCAAGCCGGTCTCAGAAATTTAGCAATAAAATTCACAAAACTCAATGGAAACCCTTCAAAATGGATTCAAAAGTAAGATGAAACAGACTACTAAGAAATACACAAAAAATTTGAATCTAATTGGTAAATTATAGGCCGTAGAATCACTATAAACTTCAGAAAATGAAGAAAATGAAGAAAAATAGAGTATTATTGATGCTTCAAACTTCAAAAATGCTTCAACAACCTTTTCATTGAGTTCTACATGGTATTTAAGATTTTTCCCTCCAAAAAAAAAAAATTCTAACTTCCTCAAACTTCCTTTCAAATCAATATAACCGTTGGTCTTCTAAAACTACCCTTTTACAATTTTTCAAATTTTGCATTTTGCACAAATTGCAACATTTCAACATTTTTCACATTTTGAAGTCTACATCATCCAAACACCTAATTATCACCAAATATTGTTAATTACATTAATAAATGGTCTTCAAGACCTTATTTTATGCAAACTCCCAATATCATAAAGTCTGGACCTTTAAACCTTGAATTGATAAAAATCTTTAAATGGTGCCCCTGCACCAAATTGTTTGACAATAATGTTTTTGTATAAATGTATGCAAAATGTGGTAGCAATGACAAGCTAGTGAACTTGGAAAGATAGTGAGCTCACTCACTAGCCTACCAATGCAGTAGGGTTGAGATGGTAGGGGCAGTGTATGCCTCATAGAAATGGGGTCTCACGGTGATGTACATCATTGTGAGACTCCATTTCTATGAGGCATACACTGCCCCTACCTTCACAACCCTACCACATTGGCAAGCTAGTGAGTGCGCTAGCTTTCCAATGCTCTATTACTTGTGTCATTGTGTTGAGGCCAAAAGGAAATTGGAGGCCCTGGAGTTATAGATGGAGAAAAAATTGAATACCCTACAGCCTCAGTTGTTGTTACTAGAACGTGGCTTAGAAGGTACCCACATAAGAGTGTTAAACATTGGTTGTTTCAAGACTTTTCCACACATCGTAAGATTCTTCATTGCTCAAACCTTTTCATGGAATCCAATGTTTGTTTGACCAACTATGAGGGTAGAACTTTGAACAAGACCTTGTGGAAGGTCCATGAGTCTGACCATGAGGCAATACTTGACACAATAAAGAGTAGAGCAGACCCGGATGGTTCGTTGGATTAATTTTTCAGTATGCACATCGGTTCTTATTAATTTATACTTGTATGCACATTAATTTTTTTGATGCCAATGTTATCATCTTATTTTACTTTACCTATTTGTAAGTAAACTACTAAAAATTGATTGGTGTCCCCCTGGAGAAAATGTAGATTTATCAGCCATCCAAGAGAATCTCAGCTAGAAAAGCAATGCAGCATCCTTATTTTGATGATCTTGAAAAATATTAATTATGATTTTAAGCCATTACAAAAGTGTGTGCGAAGCTTGGTGAGTGAATTTCAAGTTATTCATTTGAAGTTAACCTTATCATGAGCACCTATGATGTAGACATTATAAGAGCATCTTGAATTTCAAGCTATTCAATTCATGAGAGGTGTTGTGTGTAATAGGTATCTTAGAACTCCTAGTGAAGATGTATGACCACGAGTGACTAAGTTGAGAGACTGGCATGCCTATCTATAATTTCCTTCCATCTATTTTCATTTCATTTCCATTTTGGATGCCCTTTCTTTTTCTTCTTTTACTTTGTGTATTTGTAAGTAAACTAGTAAAAATTGATTGGTCTCTCATTGTAGAAAATGCTGATTTATGAGCCATCAAAGAGAATATCAACCAAAAAAGAAATGCAACATCCTTATTTTGATGATCATAATAAATCTCAATTTTGATTTGAAGCCATTATAAAAGAGTGTGTGAAGTTTAGCGAGGGAATCTCAAGTTACTCATTTGAAGTTAACCTCATAATGAGCACCTAGGATGTAGACATTAAAAGAGAATATTGAATGTATGAGTGACATTGTAAAAGATATGTGAGAACAAAGTACCTAAGGCATTGTAATGAGATTTACTCAAATATTGAAATTTTGGAGTTCATGTTTGGTGTAGGAGCACCTTGTTCTTTAAATGCCTTCAATAGGCAAATTTGCAAAATTTGAATTTTCAAATGTAATCAATGTAAAAAATGCATTAGTCCTCTTGTTAGAAAGGGTAGTTAGTCGATGGAAGATGTAGGGGTAGAATTCATAACTGATTGGAATAGATATATAAAGCATTGTAAAGGCATGGAAAAGAGCATAACTTGTATTCTTGAAGAAACTAGTAAATAAAGGACCATGTTTTATGTATTTGTAGCTCTTTTTCTTTTTTGTTTCAAGCTTATGTGGATTGTACAACACCTTATACTTTGATTGTTGATTATTTTTCTCTATAGCAAGGAGTTAGGTTACTTTTGAAAATATTTTGAAGTCTTTTAACTCAAATTTGAGGAAATAAGAACAATTTTATCATAGCTGGTTTGTAACCCTCAAAACAGAGTTTTGAGAGTCAATTAAGTGATAAGATTGTCATTCCACCAATGTAGGGTTAAGTAGGTTGATGGAATGGTATGAAATTAGGTGTTTTTCAATTTGAATATGTGTGTAGATTTAGGGGAAGACAGGAATGTAAAGTTTTGTTGCTGCTCCAAATAATTTTTTGAGTTTTCACACAAGAAATAGTGCCTACAGACTAGGGTTTGGAGAAATGATAGTTGTAGAGGCTTGATGGTGGTTTGATTACTATATTCAAACATATTCCAACATGTCTAAGTCATTTACAAGTTTGTATGAGGTTTGGTAAGTGGGTTTTTAATAAACCTCAATTTTCTTGAGCCTACAAGGGCATTTGATGAGGGTTTTGTTGTTTGATGTTATATTGAAACTGTTAAACTATAAAAATAGAATATTTAAAGGTTTTGAGACTTGCTACACTGATGCCCAAGGTTATTTTATGGTTTGGAGTTAATTTCTTGATAGTTGCTTCACAAATTTGACCTAATTTGAGGCACTTTCTAGCAGATAGTTTATTGTTCTTAGAAACTTTCCAAAATAACCTCTTCAAAGATTTTGTTATGTACTAGTAGATCAAAATTTCTTTCTAAATATGTATTGGGTTTTTGGAAACACAAAGAGATTGAAAAAGAATCACAAAACAAGCAAATTACACTGTCCATAAGGCCAATTAGGCCAAATTAACAAAGCAACCCCCCTTTATTCTTCTTATCACATGAAAACCACCATTGTTCAACATTAACTAGTCTACCAAACCACCAATTCCTCCACTTTTAGGGTGTGATAAGCCCTCTAACATAACAAACCCCAAAACCCTCTTCTTTCACAAGTTAGGCAAGGGTTTATTGAAAACCCATACTCGAAACCTTCCCACAGCCAACTAAAGCTTGAAACAACTTCAAAAAGGTCTACATAATCTTAAAAGTTCAAGATATATTTCTTCCCCCAAATATTTTTTCAAACCCTAGCACTAAACCACCATTTTCCACTTAAAAATGCACCATTTGACATCTAAGGCATCACCTAAAAACCCTCTATTTGCCTCCCTTGCACACAAAACTTTGTACACATGTTTTATAATTCTAACTAATTCTTTCCTCCGAGTTATAGAAGCATACAATGGGTGGAAGGCTTAATATGACATTTTAATGCACTCAAAACCCTTAAAACTGGGTATACAGACCGACCCTCAGTAATTGGCTTCTAAAATACACAAAATCACTTGAAACCCAACCAAACCAAAACTAAAATGGAGTTAAGTCTACTTCCCACTGAATTCCATTCAAAGGATAATACAATCACCCTGTACAGAACTGTACAGTTCAAGGAAACATTAGATTTCTAGTAAAAATACAGAAAAATGTAAGGAAACAATGAATTTTATTTATCTTCTAAGTACATTGTACATTTGCACTAGGCATGGTACATTTACACTAGGAATGGTACATTTATGCTAGGCATGGTCCTTTTTTGCACCCAAACATGCCAGAATCGCTTCCAGCTACGTTCAACCAGCTCGGTCCCGTAAGGGTCCAAACTACAAAAAGGGTAGCAATCTTTGATGGGCATTAATCTTAATCCATTGTGCTTAAGAAATCTCCATCTGAGTCTATGAGATCATGTTGGGCCCCTCTATAATAATCTCTCTTGGTTTTTTTAATTTCAAAGTGGTTTTCCCGTGGTGTCCAGTTTTTACTTGATGGAAAAAGTGTCAAATGCAAGAAGTGCAAAGTTGCAAAGTGGTGCAACTTTCATTCTGCAACTTGT
The DNA here is from genome assembly GCA_007258455.2 of Sequoia sempervirens. Taxonomy (NCBI): domain Eukaryota; kingdom Viridiplantae; phylum Streptophyta; class Pinopsida; order Cupressales; family Cupressaceae; genus Sequoia; species Sequoia sempervirens. The sequence goes on along the minus strand of VDFB02072274.1, from coordinate 12,481,157 downwards.
GTGACCAAATGGACTATTCAAACACATCCAAATAGGTATTTTTATGCTAAGAATGGTCTTCTTTCACACCCAAACACGTGGAATCACTCTGAGCTACGTTCACTCGGATCAATCCCTTAAGAGTCCAAAGTGTAAAATGGCCGCAAACTCCAGCATGTTGTTACTCGGATACCATGATGCTTAGAAAATTATCGTCTAATCCTATGGGATCATGTTGGTCCCCTCTACAATAATCTCTCTTTATTTTCACTATCTAAGAGACATTTTCCCATGTTGGCAGATTTTCACTTGGAGAAAAAGTTGTCAAATGCAAGTAGTTGAAAGTTGTAAAGTGGTGCAACTTTTGTTTTGCAACTCATGTGACCAAATGGACTATTCCAATGCATCTGAATAGGTATTTTTACACTAGGCATGGTCCTCTTTTGCACCCAAACATGTGGAGTCACTCCAAGCTACATTCAACCGGATCGATCTCTTAAGAGTCCAAACTACAAAATGGTTGTAAACTTCAGCATATTTTTACTTAGATACTATGACACTTAGAAACTTCTCATATGATCCTATGGGATTGTGTTGATCCCCTCTACAATAACCTCTCTCATTTTTCACTATCTTAGAAGTATTTTCTCGTGGTGGTGAATTTTCACTTGGGGAAAAAGTTGTCAAATGCAAGTAGTTGAAAGTTGCAAAGTGGTGCAACTTTCATTCTGTAACTCGTGTAACCAAATAGACTATTCTAATACGTCTAAATAGGTATTTTTATGCTAGGAATGGTCCTCTTTTGTACCCAAACACGCGGAGTTGCTACAAGATATGTTCAACCGGATCGACCCCTTAAGAGTCCAAAGTGTAAAATAGCTGCAAACTTCAACATGTTGTTATTCAGATACTATAATACTTAGAAACTTTTTGTCTAATCATATGGGATCATGTTCAGACCCTCTACAATAACCTCTCTCATTTTTCACTATCTCAGAGGAATTTTATCATGGTGGCAAATTTTCACTTAGGAAAAAAGTTGTCAAATGCAAGTAGTTGAAAGTTGCAAAGTAGTGCAACTTTCGTTCTGCAACTTGTGTAACCAAATAGACTATTCCAATGCATCTGAATAGTTATTTTTATGCTAGGAATGGTCCTCTTTTGTACCCAAACACGTGGAATCGCTCTGAGCTACGTTCAACCAGATCAATCCCTTAAGAGTGCAAAGTGCAAAATAGATGCAAACTTTAGCATGTTGTTACTCGGATACCGTGATTTTTAGAAACTTCTCGTTTGATCCTATGGGATCATGTTGGGACCCTATACAATAACCTCTCTCAATTTTTTCTATTTAGGAGGCATTTTCCCATGGTGGTGAATTTTCACTTGGGAAAAAAATTGTCAAATGCAAATAGTTGAAAATTGCAAAGTGGTGCAACTTTCGTTATGCAACTCGTGTGACAAAATGGACTATTCCAACATGTCCAAATAGGTATTTTTACACTATGCATGGTCCTCTTTCACACTTAAACACGCGGAATCGCTTTGAGCTACGTTCAACCAGATTGATCCCTTAAGAGTCCAAAGTGCAAAATGGCTGCAAACTTTAGCATGTTGTTATTCAGATACTATGATTCTTAGAAATTTATCGTCTGATCCTATAGGATCATGTTGGGTCCCTCTATAATAACCTCTCTTAGTTTTTGTTATCTTAAATTGGTTTTCCCGTGGTGGTGAATTTTCACTTGATGGGAAAAGTGTCAAATGCAAGCAGTGCAAAGTTGCAAAGTGGTGCAACTTTTGTTCTCCAACTCGTGTGACCAAAAAAAATATTCCAACACGTCTGAATAGGTATTTTTACACTAGGAATCATCTTCATTTGTACCCAAACACATAGAATCGCTCTGAGCTATGTTCAACCGGATCGATCCCTCAAGAGTCCAAAGTGCAAAATGGTTGCAAACTTCAACATATTGTTACTCAGATACCGTGATGATTATAAACTTCTTGTTTGATCCTATAGGATCATATTGGGCCCCCTACAATAACCTCTCTTGGTTTTTGCTATCTCGAAGGAATTTTCCAATGGTGGCAAATTTTCACTTGGGAAAAAAATTGTGACATGCAAGTAGTTGAAAGTTGCAAAGTGGTGCAACTTTCAATCTACAACTCGTGTGACCAAATGGATTGTTCGAACGTATTCGAATGGGTATGATTATGCTATAAATGGTCCTCTTTAACAACCAAACATGTGGAACCACTATAAGCTACGTTCAACTAGATCAATCCCTTAAGAGTCCAAAGTGCAACATAGCTGCAAACTTCAGCATGTTGTTACTCGGGTACCGTGATGCTTAGAAACTTCTCGTCTAATCCTATAGGATTGCATTGGGCCCCTCTACAATAACCTCTCTCAATTTTTATTATCTTGAAGGCATTTTCCAGTGGTCAAAAATTTTCACTTGGCAAAAAAGTTGTCAAATGCAAGTAGTTTAAAGTTGCAAAGTGGTGCAACCTTCATTCTACAGCTCGTGTGACCAAACAGATTGTTCGAATGCATCAGGATGGGTATGTTTATGCTAATAATTTTCTTCTTTCACACCCAAACACACGGAATCACTCTGAGCTACATTCAACCGGCTTGATCCCTTAAGGGTCCAAAGTGCAAAAGGGAAGCAAACTTTGACAGGCTATTACTGAGAAACCGTGATGCTTACAAACTATTTGTTTGAGCCTATGGGATCGCATTGGACATGGTCACGCCCACAAAAGGATATGAAAATCATAGTAAAACCTTTCCTGGGAATTGGACATTCCAACAGGTGACTTATATCTCTCTATGGACGTTCATTTACTTGTCAAACCAGGGGACGTATACTTTAAATGGTGCAGAAAAATATATGCACTAAGAACTCATTTTGGTCAGATCTTAGTAGAAATAAATACTAGAAAGGAATTCTATCTACGCTACAGGAAGGTAATGCAAAGTTCTTTAACTCAACTATGATTTAATTAAAATAGAAACTATAACAGCTACGACTGAAGCACAAACTATGAACTGGCCTTATGCTGCAGGAACAGGGACAGGGATGGATTATCTATGCTGCAGGAGCAGTACAAGACTGAGTTTGTATGAAAACTTCAAAGATGAAAGCTAACTAAAGATCAACAGAAAAGAACAACTAACTAACTAGCTACAGATACTTACTAAGTGGGCCCCCTTAGCAAGCATCTACTGATTACACAGGTGCTAAATTCAAAACTTCATCAAACTTTATTCATGAAAACAGAATGGTATACATTGCTTTGTTGAAATGGAAACTAACAACAAACTCTGTCTCTTGTCAAACAGATTATGCTTTTCATTATCATTCTGATTCTTACATGATATCTGCTATCACTATGCTTCTATCTTACTCTAACTATCATCTCCTACTCACTCGCACAGGAGGAGTATTTTATTTTTAAATTAGAAGAACAACTAACTAACCCAATCAAAGAAAGACGTGGAAGTAAAGTGTATCCTAGAATCAAGGAACAAACTTCATAAATGAATTTATGCATTCAACTCGATCCAGAGAGAATCTAGCGCTCCACTCTTTCCAGATTGACTGTCATTAAAAATCTTTCCCAACGGTTTCGGTCAAAGAGTCTTCGCCGGAGCTTCCTCGAAGTCATGCAGGAAATGGACTTTACTACAAGGCCGAGATCGGTTGCGCTCGACTTGATCATTCTTCAACAACCTGTAAAACAAAAGGTAACATATGTGAAAGAAAAGGTGTATGGCACATACACGATATCCGTTCATTAATCACATATTTAAATATATTTCATCATTCAAAAATTGTATGCGATATACCAGTCATTTAGGGAGTCAATGAGGCAATAAATGTAATCAAGTCAACACAATAAGCTACAGGAATATACAAATATTTTGCTACAGGATGTCCCCATAAAAAGGTTTCACAGAATTTAAACAGTCACAAAATAACAAAAGTAAAGATATTAAGAGTCCACCATAATATCCAAACTATGAGCGTATTTTAAGCTCATCAGGACACCTCTACAATAACCTATCATTTTTTGTTATCTCAGAGTCATTTTCATGTGGCATCTAGTTTTCACTTGATGGAAAAAGTGTCAAATGCAAGCAATGTAAAGTTGCAAAGTGGTGCAACTTTCGTTTTGCTATTTGTGTGACCAAACAAACTACTCCAATGCATCCTAATAGGTATTTTTACGCTAGGAATGGTCCTCTTTCACACCCAAACATGCAGAATTGCTCCAAGTTACGTTCAACCAACTTGATCACTTATGATGGCATGCAAAACAATCAAAAAGATAAACATACACGACAGTTAAGAAGTCTAAGTTTTCCACACAAAAAATGTATCATCGTTGGTGAAAAGCACCTTGTTCCTCCATTTGATGAAGTAGGTCTAGTTCTGTGCTTTTAGTCATAATAATGTCAAATAAGGCCATGATAGGCCATTTTATAATCTTGCTTTTAGTTTTGAGTTAGTGTGGGGTCATTTGAGTCAATTATGTAAGTACGATAGGGAGTAGGAATAAGAAAACAACATTGGTAAAGGCATTGGAAGAGATTACTAATGTTGTCCCTATTGAAAATTTAGAATTTAGGCCTTAAAAGCAAGGCTAGATGAGGTGAAAAGAAAAAATTGATTGAGAATAAGTTAGAATAGGTTGGAAATAGGGTGAGGTTGTGGAGTTTGATGTGTTCAAAAGGTCTGCAAAGACAGAGGAGGTCAAAATTATGTTATGGCATGATACCCTCATTGGGAAAAGAGGGGTTTTGAATGAAAAAGAGAGGTTTGAGGGAGTAAAAGTGGGTAAAGTCAATGGGCAGCATAATTTGGTGGTCAATTAAGTTTGTGTAGGTAGAATGAAGAGTGTTGGAAGAGGTTTTGAGGTTGTATGAGGTTTGGATATGGAGTTTTCAATAAACCCTAGTGAAATTTGAGAAAAGTGAGGGTTTAGAGGATACTGAGGTTAAATATATTGAAAACTTTTTATGAATCATTTCATGGAATACCAATTGAAAGCATGTTTTTTTCTTTTAGATAAATTTTTTTAGCATCAATCAATTAATATTCAAGGAAAACTATGAAGGAAAACAATGATCAATGCTAGGGCTAACCAATTAATAAGTATACGCGTGAATAATCCAAGCATGTACATGTGAATAAGGGAAGCACATGTACTCATAAACATGTAAGCCTTGAAGTATACACATGAATACATAGTATACGCAAATTAATACAAAGTATATGCATGAATACAAGGTATACTCATGAAAACATGTAAGTCGCAAAGTATACATTGGAATACACATAAGTTACAAAGTATACACGTAAGTTGTAAAAAATACACTTGAAAACATGTAACTCATATCTATTGAACCATGGATTTATAATGCAAATATGGACACCATCGATAATATAGATTTGTATTAACCAAATATCCATGTAGGCATACATCAATATATGTCGATATAAGTATAAAATATAGCTACAGAATAGCCATATAGGCTCACGAGAATGCCATATAGGCATACAATGTCAACTATATCCAATACAAAATATGTAGAAAAATGCCATATAGGCATACAACAAAGGGCATTGGAATCAAAAGTCATTGCTCTCCAAGCTCTCAAAATAAACTCTTTCCCTTTGCTTGTCGATCAGATGGCGATACGTCTATCACTTGTTTATGCTACAGTTGAGGAGTGCTCCTAGTGCTCCTCCTAGGGTTTAGTTCCTGGTCAAGTCTTATCTATTACAATAAGAAGTAAAGAAATTAATATATAGAAATTACATTATAAAAAATGATATATTTAACAAAATAATCACTTATTTCCATCTGATGATCACTCTCCATGAGGGAAATATTGAAATGCCCATGTTGAGGCGTGATGAATCCCTATATAAACCATCCAAATATAAATTAAACTACGAATCAATAATGATTTGATTTTTCACTAACTAACATCTATAACAATGAATGTAAATTGAAATTTAGTAATTTACCTCATACCTCCCCTGTCAAAGCCATCAAGGATTCTATAGCAGATGAAACACCAATCTCCATTGCCCTCGTCACATTCAGAGGTGTTTCTGCTTGCAGCATCTGAAAATGAAACAATAAATTATCCAATCACAAAAACTACAATAGCAATCCACTTCATGACTTATAATGTATGAGATAATGAAAAAAAAATTGAGTACTTATTAAACTATATATTTTTTCCTATCATGCTTACTATTTTCCCTATCGATATCTTGTTCGAAAGCACGTGTTTTTAGGCTTTTTCCCATAGCAACAATTTGGTGAACTGTTTGATAAAATGCTTTCATAGACATGTATGATAACTATGGTGGCATAGAGAAGGAAGTGAACTATTTGAAAATATGCCTCAAAGAAATGGGGTCTCATGGTGATGGAATGTCATTACAAACAAATGCACGTCATGGCATTCCATCACCATAAGACTACATTTCAGACATTTTTTTAGACAGTTCATGCCTTCTCTATGGTATTATTGCTAACTATTATGCTTTGATAGAAATTTTTCCAAGCATCCATAGTTTGTTGGAAAGCACCTATTTTAGGCTTTTAGCCATAGCAACAAGGAAGTGAGTACTTTGATAAAATGCTTTGGTACACATGTATGGAAAATGTGGTATGATAGAAAAGGTGGTGACTTGTTTCAAGAAATGCCTCAAAGAAATGTGGTCTCATGGTGATGGAATGGCATTCCATCACCATGAGACCACATTTCTTCGAGGCATTTTTTTAAACTACTAACTACCTTGTCTATGCTATTGCTTACTATTATGCTTTGATAGATTTTTTCCAAGCATCCATAGTTTGTTGGAAAGCACCTTTTTTAAGCTTTTATCCATAGCAATGAGGAAATGAATTGTTTGATAAAATGCTTTGGTAGACATATATGGAAAATGTGGTAGCATAGAAAAGGTGGTGAGAGGTTTGAAAAAGTTCCTCAAATAAATTGGGTCTCATGGCGATGTAAATCACCATGAGACCACATTTATTTAAGCCATTTTTTCAAAAAAATGATTGCCTTGTCTATGTTATTGCTTACTATTATTCTTTCGTATATTCCTTCCAAGCATCCATAGCATAGACAAGGCAGTAAACTATTTGAAAAGATGTTGAGCAGTAAAAAGTGGTCTCATGGAATGCCATGACAAGAAAGTGCAATTGGAAGTTGCTCCTATACTTATTACTTATGCTATGTGAAGTAATTGCATCACTGCTTATGTTGACTTTCTAAACAACTATATTGTAGTTGAAATTTTGTCATCTATCAACATCTAGTTATTAGTTATGGAATGTGAAGTAATGCTTTGAGTTTGAATGATGTGTAATGCAACGTAATCAACAATATGAATATAAACTACACAAATCTATTAAGTACAATTCATTAGTTAAACTCTTTATTCTATTACATGCATGTAGGTTTGAGTAAATCCACTGGCACTAGGAGGTGTTCCCTCGAAACCTCCAATATTAGCCTATTCAACATCCAAAATCACATATTAAAATATCATTCATAAAATAATGCTATTAACATGTAATAAATTTATAATTTTTTACTAGTTACATACTCCACTGATAGGTGTACTATAGAAATAAGTAGGTGTAGGGCCGGTGTATCCAGTCTCAACACTGTGACCCTACAATTTTATTAAAATCATAAAACTAAATTAATTAATCTTGTATTTCAAAATCAAAATTTAATAAATTAAATTCAATGAACATGCTAACTTTTACTTGAGTATCAATGCCATACACCTCATGCAAAATGTTAGTTTCCCTCTCCATCTCCATAGTTGCAGATGGATCCTGCGTAGTAGCCTCCTGAGTGTCGGTGGGGTCATATGAACAAATCACCCCATAATATTGACACAAATGGGTTAGAAGGCTACCACTCAAAGAATCCCCTGGATGGTGTTGTAGAATAGGGTTGGCATCCTGGATGACACTCTGAGTCAAAGTGTTGATCGCCTGTAATGTCTCTACGTCGACACTCTCCTTCGTGATGGAAGGGATAACGATGTGCTCATGAGGCGGCCTAGCAAGAGGTCATCTCCCTTGCCGCATAGGATCTGGTTGTGCACTGGGTCTATCTTGAGCCGACCCCCCACCTCTCCCCTGGAAGTCCCTCATATCAAAATAATTTGGAATTTTATTTAATATGAGCTCATAGTATAGTTTCCTAAGGAAATACTATGGGACTTCACAATTGTTGCATGGTGGGTAATCAAAAACCATGTACCACCTATCATAAAAAAAATTATTAATCTGTTGGTTGTGGCACCAATGAATAGGAAACCTCTTCACATTGAGGGTAAGATTTTGATTTGTGTGTGGGTCAATGAATAATGAGCACAAATCACCTTTTGTAATTTTTAAATCCTTAACATCTTTATATGATAATTTATCCGTGTAATAAGCCCTAGCCGCCTGCCTCCTATCTTGCCATCCAGTTATTTGTTTGCTAATTCAATCTACATTTTTTAACATTTCTTTCAATGAAGTTGCCAGGGTCATTCTTTCCGCGGTTGAACCATTTGGATCGCTCAACCTCCTGATTAAATCCTCAATCTGATTTTTATTGTTCTCAATTTCACTCATTAAATTTTGTTGAGTGCTAGGAGGGTGTTGAGGGTTTGGTGGAGGAGGTTGTTGTTGTGGTTGATTTTGTTGTTGAGTTTTTCTCTACTTGTTGAGGATTTTGATGGTTTGTAGGTTGATTTGCATCTCCTACAAATTCAAAAATATAAATATCAAATACAACCTAAAACTAAGAAATTCAAAACAAAAAGCAAACAATCTTTACCTCTCACACCTCCTCGTCAACGTGGCAAAATCCTGGCAATGAAATAACAACCATTGATGAAGAAATTCGCAAAATAGCTCCTCCTAGAACACGAGTGTGGAATAATGGGGTTTTGGCCATAGGAAACAAACAAAACACAATCACAAGTAAAAATGAATTCATTTTCCTTTTTTTCTGGGTTTAATTGGTCATAACACGAGTGCATTCTAATGTTCTCACATTATGGGCTTGTTGTGGTCGAGCCTTAGGCTTGGCACACCAAGCCATAACGCAAGCGCGTTATAACACGAGTGTGTTATAATGTGCTTGTGTTATGAGTTTTCAAAAAAAAATTCAAAAAGTGGCCACAAATTGGCTACCCATCTCCATGCACCCACCCAATGATGTTCATATTTTCTCCAGAGGGACCTATTTTATATTTAACTATTGCATATTTAGAAAGGGTCTTGATATCGGGGGACTTGTAGCATAATAGCTATCAATATTCAGATGGGACCTCATGCAGAAGGTACCTATAGCATCGTCTAGTAGAATAAATTTCAAATCATTTGGTGCCACATTAATTGCAATTAACACGTGCTTCCACCTTATCACATGTAGAGTCCATCTTTTCATAATAAGTACCTGCAACACATTTCTTTCACTTCCTACTACCAATTCACATTTTGAACGTTTGAACTATCACATCACTAGCTATATTATCTGTCTAATCCATTTCATTACCATACATCCGCCACCTCACAATCCATTCACTTACAGTTATTTTTGGTCACATCAAATCATATTTTCGATACATGTTATTCAGTTTACATGCACATAATTCAGTTAGTCCCTTTTGGCCAATATGCAAGGTACGTTATCATAATTACTATAGATTTCTTAAAGCTTTCATTATATCTTTCATATTAAATTATTCTTGTGGAATATTCATACCATTAATTTCCATATATTCCAATCATACCCTTACCAATCACAAGTTCAAGTGGGGTCACTTCCACAATTAAGTTGGGAGGAGGGTACAAATCAGCCAATTTTTTTTATTTTTGCCACCTAACCCAAATGCAATTGATAGATATGACACATGCAAAACCCTAGTAAAATTGCACTACTTTTCTTTTATACTTTCAATTTATAATCTTCTAAACCTATGAACTTGAGCTAAGTCGAACCTAGAACCTATTTTTGAGCTCAAATTAAGGTGATACTATAAAAGGGAGTGTAGTTATAGCATAATAGTGAAAGTGCAAGAGGAAACAAAAAAATAGAAGGGTATTGAAGGTGGTGAAATTTTATTGAGCTTAATTTACAAGGTTAAATACATTGAGCAGAGTAAAGGGATTCATCATGGGAGTTGATGTTATAAGGAGAGAGTTGTCAGCTCATAAGAAACTACCAGTTCAAATGTCATGGTTTTAACCATCTTCACAAGAGTGGGTTGGCTTGATTAATTCCTAAAAATAATAGAATTTGATAATGCTATGGAAAGAAGGTTTGCAACCAAACTAGAGCATGATGAAGTATTATCATTCAATGCATCTAAAATTTCCATAGCACAAGTTTTTGGGTTACCTAGAACTAGAGCAAAGTTTCTTGTACACATTGATATAGTTGCAACCAGAGAGGAATTCTGTGGGTGAGGGAATAATTTGGACTCATCTTCACAAAGTACAAAGAGTCTCTCTCTTCCATGGTTTTGAGCTAATTGTGCTTCCTATATTATCAGATATCTTACCTATAATAATAGGCAAAAAAAATTGTATACTTTACATTTTCAATTGCTTAGTCACCTTCGACACAATAGGTTGGTGAATGTGCTAAATTTCCTTTATAACATGTTAAAAAATAATGGCATCAGAGTATCAAAGGAAACAAAGTGACACTACCTTATCACACCACTTTTTGATTGTCCTACTAGTAAAAAGAAGTTTGAGAATTCAGTACCCACAGGTAGACTGGGAAGATTGTAAATAATTTGGAGATATTATCAATTTACTAGAGGCACCTATAGTACCTAAGACATTAGAGCCACAACATGAACCTGTAAGAGAAAGTCTTCATGTCTCACCTATGGTTTCATTGACCCATAGCCAAGGTGAGCCAGGGGAGCATCATGAGCCAAAGTCTAGGTCACCAGTAGTGAAAGAAATTCCATCTTCTTCAAAACCACCAAAACCCAAGACTAGAAGTAGTACATCCACCACATCCACACCTTCTAAAACAAAAAGAAGAAGAAGGATGTCACAAAGGAAACCCCCACACCTAGGTATTCAGGAAGATTAAGGAAACAAGGTGTCATGAGGGGAAGTGTGGAGAAACCTAAAGAAGAGGAAAAGGGAAAAGAGAGATGAAAGTAGAGACAAACTTTGAAAGGAAGGGAGATATCCCTGGTAATGTAAATGCACCTATGAGAAGGAAGAAATATGTGTCTACCACTTTTGATTCAGAGTAAGAAGATTTGCTTTTTGCTAAGAAAACACAAAATAAAACCAAAAATAGTCTAACTTATGAATACTATTATTGTCCAGGGGGTGGTAATGAGCAATTTATGGAAATAGAGAAAATGTATATAGAAGATAGAGATGTCAAGAAAGAGATTCAAGAAGCCTTAGATAGAATAAAACATTTGGAAGACTTAGTACAGAGTTATGAAAAGAAAGAAAAGGAAAGGGAGATCAAAATATAAGAATTGGAAGAAAAATTGCAAACATATGGCCATGGTACAAAACTGGATTTATTGGCACAATTAGCTATTACTAAAATAGGGAATGGAGAACTTGTAGTACCAAATTAGAGACCTCCTCCCATAAGAAATTCAATTCACCATACAACCTTGTCTTTGGGTTATCAACTATGGAGGGTGACAGATGAGTTTGCACAAGCAAAAGAAAAGTGGAAAAAAGAAAGAGAAACATTGATTGAAGAACATACTAAATTACTGGAAGGAAAAGAGATGGAACTCAAAAAAATAGCCGTTAGAATTGAAGAAGTGGCAGACAAAGCTACACAAATCATAAGATGTAGGCCTCTAACAAGGACATATGCACTATTTCTGCATGAAAGATTTCTGATTTTTTAGTTTAGTAGGCTAATTAGTAATTAGTTAGTTGAGATGCGTAGGCAGTTTGAGTTTCTTAATGTTTTTGCTAATTCTACACTAGAGGAGTAGGACCAACTATGTGAATTTTATGTACACAACTATGTAGTTCCAAAAGAAACAGAGTGGAATCCTTTGATATCTATAGGGGATCTCCTGGTAATGGCACTAGCATCTTATTATAGGAATGAACAATTCAAGGGAGAAATAATGGAAGAATATGAGGAGAGGGAGAAATTTGTTGCTCTCCACATAAGGAAAGAATCTAAAGACCCTGATGCAGTTCTAAATAAATGGTTAAAGCTCTTGGATCATAAGGGTGTAGGAAGGAAAATTATGAAACTGAGGATAGAGGATTGCAAAAGGATGCAAACATTAGCTATAGGATTGGGACAACAATGTTATAGTTATATGTAGAGCAGATGGAATAGCTTGACCCCAAAGTTGCAAAGAAAGGAACCTCATTCCATGTACAATTTCACAACCATTCTTGAAAGGGTACACAGATACATGAGAATTGGTGCTGACATAAGGATTCATTGGGTACCACTAAAATTTGACACACCTATGCTACTTTATCTAGTCCCACATAGGATAGGTTAAAATAGTGAGGAATGTGAGAAATTTTGGATTATCATAATGAAACAACTTACAACTTATAGAGGTTTCTACTTGAAGCAAATCAAGGGGGTTGATGTTGTTATGGACCTCAAGAAGATCACCCTGCGATATAATCTCTACCCCTAGTGTTTTGCTTGAGGACAAGCAAAAGTATAGTTGGGGGGGATGATGGGTTCCTTTATTAGCCTCTTTTCTGTTGTTTTTATGCATACTTTCAGACACTATTAGATGGTATTTTCAAACCATACTCCTATATTATGCTATCTTTTCATACTTATTATACATCCTTGGACCTAAATTCTATCCATGGAAATATGATTATGATATACTAGTATTGCATGGTTTATATGTAAGTATGTATGAAATGTGGATGAAATTTTGTGTTTAATTATGGTAGTTAGCTTTGTGCACATGTTTTTTAGATTAACCTTTTTGTAGCCAAGGAGAAACTGTAGCACGTAGCAACCGAAGATGTAACCCACAGCAAAAGGAAGACTGGGACAACGAAATAGGGAAAGTGCCAGATTAAGTTGAATGCAATAACTATTGTATGAAGACAACTGATGGAGTTGAACTTGAATCATTATGAAAAGTTAATAAAGTGTTGGAGAAGAAGACTTATTTTGTTGATAGGATTCTAAATAACTATTTGTGTTTTACATTCAAATCTATTTCACAGAGTTTCAGTTCTATTAGAACTCTTCTTTCTTTTCAATTATGGTTTGAAGAATTCAATCTTAACGATAATCTAATATCTAGGAGTTGTAGTTAATGAATACAATTATTTGTTTCTTAGAATAAGACTCCCCCATGCTTGTATATAGTTGGTAAATGAGACTTTAGAATAGTTAGTTGATTATAGTAATTTGTTATTAGTTGTTTTTCAGTTTCAGTTATTAATTACAGACATGATAAGTATTTCGAATGATTTTATTGAATACAATTTGTGAAGAATATTTTGTATAATCTTTTGTATTATGTAATGAATTTAGAGTTCAATTTCACATGGATGTGTAGAATCTGATAGTTATATTTGGTTCTAGTTAAGTGAGGACAGCCACTTGAGTAGGCCACTCAAGGTAACTGTTCTTTACTTCATTTATAGTTGTTTATTTTTGTTTAGTAATTGTTTATGTTTATCATTACTTCATGAATTACATGCAAGTTAAATTAGAATCTCATACTTTGATTATTAGTAATGAATGTTCATGGGAATGCATGTAATTAGTTGATTAGTAGTACTCTAGAGGTTAGAAAAAGTTTAGTTGTTAGTTTTGATTAGCTTTGAGTTGATGCGGTAATACTTTATTAGTAGCAGTTTAGTTACAGGTTAAGCTATAGGCACCTATAGCCATTAGTGTTAGTTTGTTTCTTTTAGTGTTTTACAACTCTATGAATTCGTAGCAAGTAGAACAACTTGAATAGGATAACTTAGGCAATCTCAAGTCTTTGAAGGCACATACAGTGCAGCACTATCACAAGTTTACAAGCCTTGGGTTGGCACTTTAATGTAGCCTTAAAAATGTTGAGTGGACTGTTCAGCCAGATATACCTCTGAATTGTGTAGCTTCTGCCAAGTTTACAATACATTAATTTAGACTCTACACTTAGAATCAGAATTGAATCTCTTATTTTTCTTCTTCTTTTCTTCTTTGCATTCCTTACGAACATGTCCAGGTTTATCACAATTCCAGCAAATAACTTTGGACTTTTTATAATATTTTGATCTCCCGTTGGACTTGGATTTATCATGCTTCTCATTCTTCTTTCCTTTTTCCTTAGGTCTTCCATGAACATCAGGGCCTCCTTGGCACTGATGGATACCTCCCTCCTCATCTCTTCAGAAAGCAAAGAATCCACCACATCTTCAGTCTTCAATATAACAGAAGCACTCCCAATAGCCATAACAAGAAAATCTCTTGAATCAAGCAAAGAACAAAGTAAAATCTGACATTTCTCCTCCTCATCCATTTTGACTCCAACTAATGCCAATTGAGCCACCAAAATATTGAATGCTTCCAAGTGGTATGTAATCTGTCCACCCTCTTCCATTCTCAAGGAATACAATTTCTTCCTCAAGAAAATATTGTTCACTAAAGATTTGGCTTGATACATCTCACCAAGCTTCTTACATAGTTTATGTGTAGAGGTCTCTTCATGGACATTGATTAAAACAGAGTCTGCCAAGCACAATTTGATTAGACCCTTGGATGTATGGTCCATAACATCATATTGAGCACCCTGTGTAGGATTTGTAGGCCTTGAAACATTATCATCAACAACATTCCACAAATCTCGATCTATCAACAGATCCTCCATCTTCAACTTCCACATCTCAAAATTATTTCTAAAAAAATTATCCACCTCTATTCTCCCTAATGAACATGTCATTTGAAAATTCTTGCAACAAGATCACAAAGTTTCTTTTGCACAAGCTCCCACTCAAATCTAGATTAGTTCAAAAAACCCAACAACCCACAACTAAAATCAAAGGTGATTAGGCTCTGATATGACTTGTAAGGGAGCTAAGGTAGCAGAACACTAATCTTGAGAGGAGAATAATGCAAAAAATTTATAGATATTTAATAGTTACAGAAACTTAAACACAAATAAACACAAATGTCATGCATACCAAAACACAGTGATTTATGTGGGGAAAACCCTTTTGGGAGAAAAGCCCCACACTCCAAAAGCCACCCAATATATTATTCAAAAATCACAAAGATTACAATATACTTGCAAAGCAAGATTTTCACAGGAGTATCACCAACCAGAGATCTAGAGGCAACATGACCACTATTAGACTCTCATAACACATCACAATACACAGTCGTAATACAATTCCCTCATAAAATAGGGTTGCCTTCTAGGGCAATTCAAGCCAAAAAAATATCGATCGTTAGATATAAAACCTAATGATGAACAATCTAAATTTACAATAATAAAATATACACAAAATGTGGCTTTCGGGGGCGTTGCCCCCGAACCCCTATAGGGGTTACCCTTGCACGCCCTTATGCTGATGTATTACCAATACCTTATGTATTTTCTAGGTTAAGACACATTTTCCCAACATTGTTCACCAAAATTCAATAATCAAGGCAAACATTGTACAAGTTTGAAAAAAGGGACCAATTTTCCCTATACGAGGGCCCTGGTGGCCCCTGGGTGGTGTCATCGGTAGTGGTGATCATTTTGAAACACTAGGGGTGACAATTGGTGATTTGATGTTTAGCAGTTTGATCAGCATCGACGGTTAGGAGTTGACTATTGGAAGTTTTGTAGTAGCCACTAGTGAGCAACTTAAATATACAGCCAATGATGATCCAAGGATTCCATGGGTGGATTAATAGTCATGGCTCTTGGACTCAACATGTGGCCCTTTGTAGGCTCTATAGCGCTATAAGCACTCTATTTTTTTATTTTTTTATTTTTATGAATCGTACACCATACAGACTTGCCTCAAAAACTCTTGACACAGAATATAAGCAAATTTATTATCAAAATTCATCTGGTCCACCTCTTGAGCATAATGGCAAGGTTCATTTGGTTAGAAAATTCTCCAATAAAATGTTGTTCACAAAATCTAAGCTTCAAACCCTTGTTTGCTACAATTTTAAGCGATGGACAAATTGAGTGAAACAAAAACCAACTCTAACTTTCTCAAGCCTCCCAAATGCAATGGAATAGTAAAAAATGTTCACTTTAGCTAAAATAGTTGTAATCACCAAATATCACCAAAAACAAACATGCAAATTATATATTCACAATTATTTTTTGATTCTCCATATCGTATTGAAACAAAAAAGAAGAGCATATGGGAATTTACAAGATCATACAAAAAAATCAATCTCTTAAACAAGAATACAAGTATTGAAAACTCTAAAAATCAATGCTCTAATATCATGTTAGAAATCTAAAATAGGTGAATAACCAAGATCTTTTATGAGAGTGAAGCTATAAATTGTAAATGAAATAGCACAATTACAGACTTGGAATTTCAAGAGATGTGCAAATTTTAAGATGAAAAAATTTCATTAGGAGCTCAAAGCAAAGCTATAGAATAATGACCACATGCATCAATGTGCATGTATGTCAAATATGCAGCAATGAATGAATGAGTATACAAGCTAGGTAGTGAGTTTATATAGAACTAGGGAGAGGATGGAAGTGGAAAATCCAACCAATAGAGAGTGAGTACCAAGTAGTTTATAAATGCTCCACCCTTTTAAGATGGTGGCACCTCAACACCTTATCTTCTAGTTATTAAATAATTAAACTTACTTTATTAACCTTAGAAAACTTAATAAAAGTGTAGGAAAACCTATGACTAAGGGAAAATAAATTAACCCACTAGGAAAATAAAAACCTATAGTAACATTCTTGCCATCCCATATTTCTCAAAACCATTTGTTGTTGAGTGTGATGCTTTGAGAGAGAGAACTAGAGTTTTCTTGGTAGAGAAGAGACATTCCATAGCATTCAAAAGAAATAAATTGAAAGAATCAGAAAAGGGACTCTCTATCTATGATAAAGAGATGTTGGTCATCATACATGTTTTTTGGACAAGTTTCAATAATTTTTTGTTTGTAAGAGATTTGTGATGAAGGAAAATCACAATATCTTGAAATTCCTCCTTGGTCGATGTGACTTGAATGATAAGCAGAAAAAATGTGTGAGTAAGCTCAAGGTTATGATTTTGACATAAAGTATATGAAATGAAAAAAGAATGCAGTTGCTAATGCTCTTTCTAGAAAATTTTCTCTTTGTTTTATTTCTACTATTTATGTCAATTAGAAGGTACTATTTGGCATAATGTGTTAAAAGTACATTTGTTATTGATCTTCTTGATGTGAATGGAAGGATAGATGGACTTATAATAGCAGATGATCTTATTATTTATAAAAACAGAATCTACCTAGCTCTTGGATCCATAATGAAGGAGAGAATCTTAAGTGTTTTTCATTCAATGCACCACTAGTAAGACACCCAAGATCTATAATACCTACAAAAAATTAGGGAAATATTCTCTTAGAAGGGCCTTAAGAAAAGATGTCATTAAACAAATCAAATAATACATGCTCTACTAGAAAATTAAATAATAACATGGTTTTTTAGTAGGTTTACTTCAACCACTACCTATCCTAAATTAGAAGTGGCAAAGCATATCCATGGATTTCATCACATGTCTTCCCGAGTTACGAGGAAAATGTGCATTTATGTTGTGGTCGATATTCCAATGATGTATGTACACTTCTTTGATATTTCTTCATAACTCAAAGCACATCAACTGACTAATTTTCCTAGAAATATTGTTAGTGACAAAGATAGTAAATTGTTCAAATCTTTCTACTAGGAGTTATTGTATCTAAGAGATACAAAACTCACTCCTAGTACAAGCTATCATCCTTAAACTAATAAAAAATAAAGATAGTGAACAAAAGGGTTGAAGGCTCTCTAAAGAACTATATTTCAAATCAACAACTAGCTTGGGTTAAATAGTTACATTTAAGAGAGTAGTACTATAACACTACCCACCATATGCCAATTGATGTCTCTATTTGTGACATTATATAATTATGACAATTTAAAATTTATTAATTTATTGTTCAAAGATAGTAGAGTACTCGTAGCTAGTGACATGGTGAAGCATAGCCAAGACATATTGAACTCACTTGACGATCATCTCTAGCTAGCCTAAAATTGACAAAAAAATTATGTAGGTCAAAATTGTACAAAGTGGTCATTTGAAATTGAAGATTTGTTTTTTTGAGATTGCAACCTTATAAGAAAACTTTCATTAAAATTAGTGGAGATAAAAATCTCAACCCTCACTTTTACGAGCTTTAAAACATTTTGATGAGAGTTGGTGAAGTTGCATATGAATTGAAATTGACAAAAGATAATAGGGTTCATAATGTTTCCATGTGTCTAGTCTCAATGGTCCCTTCGACAACATATCACACCATCAATGGATTTGCCACTTTTGGATGATAAAAAAAACATATATTGGAACCTAATTCCATTATTGATACTAGGGTAAGAATATTAGGAACATAAGCATTACAAAAATACATAGCTCATTGGAAAAATCTGCCTATTAAAGATGCTACTTGAGAAGGTCCAAAGATCTTAAAGCATCCAAATTTTTATTGCTTGAAGAAAACTAATTTTAGGAAGGGTGTACTTGTAATGTCCCTTATCCTAAGTATGAGAATGTTGAAGTTACTTCCCAATGCTTGACAAGACTTTAGACTTCCATATATTGTCATACCTTTTTCCCATTTCTCGTTTCCTTGTCGGTATTGGATATCCCAAAACCTTGCTTCCTTATTTCTTGTGGACCTATGGACTTCCATTTCCCCAAGGACTCGATTTTTTCAACACCTAATTGTCACTCCCTCCCACCATTATATCCTTCGACAAGAAAACCCTCAAACCCCGCCCCATTGCTCATGTCAACGTGCAAAACCCCAAAGCCCCATTGTATTGCACCTTGGCATGACAAAATTCCATTCCCCAAAACCCTAACATTAAGCCTACAAATTATTATTTGCTAAACTTGGTAAAAATTTCTCCAAACCCCCACCATTGGACATGCACTCTCATGAAAACCCGCCATTTGAATAGAGAAACTCACTAATCTTCAAGACTAACCAAGGATGCCATTAATGGGCCTAAACTTGTATGTACGATGGCACAAAACTCTCAAACAACTCTCAATGCATTTGGGCCATGTTAGGCTTTGAACTCCTATATAAATTGAGCAACTATATCAATTGGAATCTTTTCATGACATTAACAATCCCAAACCCCAATTTGAGCACTTGTATTCAATGATCAGATCTAAGAGTGAGACCACTTGGATTTGAAGTTTAAAGGATGAAAATTCTTTGGTTTCTAGAGGGTAGCTTCATATAGAGGTTATGTCAACACTTCAACCAAGAGGATTTCAAAAATAGTTTGATATTTCAATAGTTTGATCATTTTCAAATTATCTTTGCAATCATTACAATTTTATTATCACCAAATATTTGTAGCAACAAATCCATGTAATCATTTGAATAAAATGTGTAAATGAAATACTATGTTCCAATGAGTTTATATATGTAAGAATTTTAAATATAAGTATTTTACATGTGAATGTTTTGGTTGATGTTCATTACATTGTTTCAAATCTTAACAATTTATATAAATACTTTAGCTAAGGATTATTATACTTACCAAACCTTAGAAACAAAAAATAGGGTATTGCAATGGAAGATTTGTTATATCACAAGATGTGCTTTCCTAAGTCAACCATTGAAAATATGTGAATGATTGAAGACAATAGGAAAGCATCCTTTAATGAATGTATATAAATTCATTAGTCCCTTTAACACACCAAATACAAATGTTTTAATAGTCATTGCTACTTTAATGCTCCAAGATGAGAGATATTTGAGAGTTGAGAGATCTTTGGTTGATAAATAAATTTTGATGAATGGTTTTAAATACTAGCACATGGCACTAAATTTCTCAAAATATGTACTCAATCAATTCAATGTAGAAAAATGAAAGAAGCTAATTGGCCATTGTTTTAATTTGAATTCTAGAAACGTGAGGGTCAGTTCCATGATCATAGGCTTGATCTTGAGATAGTGGAAATGACCCTAGATGGCCAAATGATCATATCTAGATAGGCAATGGTTATGTTGATATAGATGGGCATAGTAAATTTAATAAATGAATAGATAAGCTGAAATTATTGGAGTAAGTGTATATAAGAATAGGTAGGAGATAAATGTGAATATATTTATAGATATAAGTAAAGATAAAGAAAATAAACTCAACTTCACTTTATCAATATATGTATCGAGAGAATACTTTCTTCTTAGGTTAAGTTGAAGAATGGCCGCCAACGGTCTGATTTTCGTAGAGGAGACTAGGGTTCAACCTAAGCAAAGTAACATTGTTGCGTAGGGTGTGCTTAGGGCCTCCACTCCAAATGGAAGTAGCATTAGTATAGGACGAGACAACCAAAAGGGTCCCACAAAGTAGTCGCCTGTGCACCATGGTGGAGAGTCCACTGGTGAAGATGGAGGCCAGCTTCAGATGCAGCAAGGCGATGCCAAGCCTGATGAAGTTAGAGCCTTCAAGGACTGCGAAAAGTCGAGGCTTGAGGGAAACAAATTGAGGCACGGTAGGGCAACCAAAAACTCAAGTGGAAGATTCGTTGGGGGAATGGAAGGGACCCTATTACCCCTGCCTCTTCTGAGTCAATCACTTTGGAAATAAATGGAGAGCTGGAGAAAGAAATAATCTTCAATGAAGAATTTTTTTTTGGGTTGGACCTGATTGGGAGGTTCAGGGGTTTCTAGCCAACCCTGCCTGATCTCCACAAGTGGATCTCAAACAGCTGGAAGCCTCTGCTAGAAGGCTATGTCCAAATTTATCCAATGGAAAAAGGTTTTTTTATTGT
This sequence comes from Sequoia sempervirens, assembly GCA_007258455.2. Taxonomy (NCBI): domain Eukaryota; kingdom Viridiplantae; phylum Streptophyta; class Pinopsida; order Cupressales; family Cupressaceae; genus Sequoia; species Sequoia sempervirens. Next base: position 12,460,118 of record VDFB02072274.1, on the reverse strand, counting down.
TGTTTTTGAAAAAAAATAGGATAGAAATAAGATCCTTTGTAATTATCACTGGGATTGGGAAGAAAAACATGTGTTGTTGCTAAAGCCATGGAATCCGGCTTTCAACCTAGCCACAAATTTTTTTCAAAGAGTTCCCCTTTGGGTGAGACTTCCTAACCCCCCCCTGTAGTTCTAGTTTGATGCATGCCTGGAGGCTATAGAGAACTCTTTAGAAAAATTTGTAATGGTGGATAAAAAGTCCTCAAATTTACTACAGTTGACTTATGTTCAGATTTTGGTAGAAATGAAGGTGTCCAAGGTACCCCTGAAGGAGATTCGGTTAAAATCTTCAAAGGGTTGTTGGGTACAACCCCTGGACTAGGAAGGGCTTGCCCTTTAGGTGCAAAATTTTTCATCAAACGAGGCACTTGGCAGTTGAATGTGCGAAAAGCATATCTAACAAAGGTGTCTCTTGGTGGAAAGATGCATCCACCCAGCACTACACTATGGAGAAACGGGATGAGAATCATGAGAGCTCTCAACTAAGAGGTTCTGAGGAGATTTGGGCTTTAGAGAAGCCAAATCGGGTTGTGAAGCCGCTGATGCAAGAAGCTCGAAGTGATGAGCTGCAATAGGTTCAGATGACCCCATTTCAAGAAGGGAATTCAACTACAATCAGGGAAGTTAACTTCAAAACCGGGGCTGCAACACCAGAAGTAAGGGAAAAGAAGAGTGGTGTGAGGCCTCAATCAAAGGATGCTGGAAAACGGAAGGCTAATGATCAGCATCAGCAAGATAGATATGGGAGTGGAGCTTGGAGGAGTCCTCGGGCTACATCTCTGGATTGGCAGAAGGAGGCTGCAAGGGTCGAGGATGGATGGCAAACGGTCATGGGGAAGAAAGCAAAGAAGGAGAAGAAGAAAACTTTTGCTATGGTCCTGCAATCCCAGACTAAAGGAAGACTATAACAAGCTTCAAACTTTTGACCTGTTAAAAGGTCTCAAGGATTTGGAATTTAATCTTTGTAGTTAGTTGTTATCTATTCTTTATCTTTGTATGGGATGGTTTAAATTTGGATTTGGGGGTAGCTCTTGGGTTCTTTCTATAGAACTTATTGAGGTCTAGTAGAGTTTGTCTTTGGAATTGCATTGGAATTAGCTTTGTAATCTGTTTTTTCAAACAATAATATCTCGCATTACCAACCAAAAAAAATATATATGTATCAAGACATTTTCCAAAATAAATACAAAATTAAATTTGAATAAAAAATAATATGTATATACAAATTTCCCCATAACACTTAACTTCCACCAATTACTATTTTACTTCATTGATTCCATGCACACTAAGTACAAACAAAATTGTATGTTTGCATCCGGTGGAAAATCCTCGATTCTCATTCACCAATTAAACCCTCTTCAAGAAATTCTCATTCACAACGAACACATCTTAAGTATGTACTGCCAACAAGTACATAAATCATGTATCTTTTGGAACAACTCCCTCACTTATCTAGTCTAATCTTGAATTGAATAAATATATCAGGCATCCGAGCGAATGAAGAATTGACATTGAAAGCAAGGGTTCTATGATGGTGGATAAACCCATCACCATGAATTCGGTTTCCCTAAATCAAAATATACTTCATTCCACGTCTATTATACAATTAAATTTACGCTAATTCAATTAACTAGGTTTTCTGTCATAAGCGTGAGGGCATTAGAAATTCATAAATAAATTTTTCAAAAAGGATCATATGATCTGTCTGCAATTTCAATGCAACTGAAAAGCTTCCATCGTTTGTAGGACTAGGCAAAATATAAACAAGGCCTTCAAACACAATATTTGCAGGTCCCATAAATATTGGTCTGCCCCAATCAAAATCTGTATCATGGATGGGCAAATGGACCCAGCTTGTGATGCCAATATTAGGACACCTATAATTATTAGCACTTCTAGCTAAAGCAGTCGGATCAGGTTGCAGCTCCAAGTAGTCTAAAGCAGATCGCAAGTATTCGTCATCCATCCGGCCCAAGGCTTCATGAATTCTGCTTGCAGAATAATAAAGAGGCTTTGAAACTAGCTCCCCTGAAACAGCCATGGGTGTGGTAGTGAAAAGAACATTGCCAAAATAACCAGGGGGAAGAGGTGGTTGGAGTCTGCTTCGACCACCTGTTCCAATATACAATTTGGTTTCTTGGTCATCTGTTAGATTTCTTGCTTTACAAGCACATCTCCAAATGTGTCCAGAAAGCATTTCATAGTTGCTGTAGGTTACTTTGTTTCCACTTTCTTTGGCCATGCCCTTTAGTATATCCAACTGTTCTCTGGTGATTTTAAAGATGGCATCTGAGAAATCATTTTTCTTTCCATTTAGGATACCATTTTGGTTCTTTAACGTTGGAGGTGGTTGATACTCAACATGATGAAACTTTGGAGTTGGAGGATTTCTGGCTCTTAAACGAGTTCTATCTATGTATGGTGGCAGAGTAACATCTAGCCCACGAGCCACATCTGACCAGGTGTTGATGAAGTGTAAAGCAGCATAACCATCAGCCACATGATGTTCCACTCCCACACCTAAACACACTCCTCCACATTTAAAAAAGGTTACCTGCATGTGGACAGATTTACACATACAATGAGTATAAATAGTAATTGTCTTTAAGAAGTTCAGAGATGCATATGCAATAACGGAAATTTCTAAAACAACCAATCTAGTGAGACTTGGGGGAATTAGCAGGTAGATTAAATCTTAATATCAGAATAACAGTAAGAAATCAAGTAATTCATTTTCTTGGCTTGAAGGACTGATTGACTTCATGAAATATAGGAAGCATTTGATTGTTATCAAATTCTTGCAATGAAGTCAATTCTATCAGAGACTTAGTTTTCTAGTTATACAGCTTCCTTGAAACTCCCGAAAATTTGAATGGCTTTTACAGTTTAAAGATTCTAAAACCAGAAACCAAGGAATCTTAGTAAACAAGAATGGAGCTAGGAGCAGTATGTTAGTACTGGAAGACCTCAGTCTAAATGTTAGTACTGGAAGACCTTAGTTATACAGCTTCCTTGAAACTCCCGAAAATTTGAATGGCTTTTGCAGTTTAAAGATTCTAAAACCAGAAACCAAGGAACCTTAGTAAACAAGAATGGAGCTAGGAGCAGTATGTTAGTACTGGAAGACCTCTGTCTAAACATAAAATGAAAATGTGGAGACTGAATGCTTGGAATTTGTGTATTTTACTGCCTTTAGGATTAAAAGATAAAAAGCCTCTTGAATTTTTTCAAGAGCAAATCCAAACAAGGAATTTCATAAAAACACAAAATAGAAAGGGAAAGTCTTAATCATGAAATTTACAAGCTTGTAAATTGCCAATATTGCCAATCCCCTGTCAAGGCACGTAACAGTCTCACAGTTAAGGGCTATTTTTGAGTCTTTCTCATTATCTCAGTGGGAAGAATTGCTGGAATGGACCCCCAAATCCATGTGTGAAGAAAGACACATCTACACATACAATGAGCATAAATTTTAATTACCTTTAAGAAATTCAGAGACACAATGACGCATATGCAATAACTGAAAATTCTGAAGCAACCAATCTAATGAGACTTGAGGGCATTAGCAGCTGGATTGAAGCCTAATATCAGAGGAATGGTAAGAAATTAAAGTAAATCATTTTCCTGGCTTCAAGGACTGATTGACTAGATAAAACATTGAATTCTTGTAATGAACTTAATCCTATCAGATACTGATTTTGCTAGTTAAATAGATTCATCTAAACTCCCGAAAAGATGAATAGCTTCTGCAGTTTAAAGGTTCCAAAACCAGAATCCAAAAAACATTGGTAAACAAGAATGGAGCTACGAGCAGTATGTTGGCTCTGGCAAACTTTAGTCTAAATGTAAAATGAGAATGTGGAGACTGAATGCGCTTGGTAGGTGTGTATCTTCTGCCTTTAGGATTCAATGCTAAACAATCTCTTGAATTATTTCAAAAACTCATTCCAACAAGGAGCTTCATGAAATTAGAAATAGAAAGGAAAAGTCATAATCATGAAGTGTACAAACTTGTAAACTGCCGATATTGTCAGTACCCCATCAAGGCATATAATAGTCTCACAGTTATGAGCTCTTTTTGTGTCTTTCTCATATCCCAGTGGAATGAATTGCTGGAGCAGATCCCCAAATCCTTTATGAAGAAAGAAACATTTGCAAGTACAATGAGTATAAATATTAACTCCCTTCAAGAAATTCAGAGATGCATACGCAATAACTGAAAATTCTAAAGCAACCAACCTAGTGAGACTGGAGGGCATTAGCAAGTGGATTAAATCCTAATATCAGAGGAACTGTATGAAATCAAGTAATTCATTTTCCTGGCTTCAATGACTGATTGACTAGATGAAAGGTAGGAAGTGAATTCTTGTAATGAAGTTAATCCAATTAGAGACTGAGTTTACTAGTTATACATCTTCCTTGAAACTCCTGAAAATCTGAATAGCTTATGCAGTTTAAAGATTCCAAAACCAGAATCCAAATAAGCGAAGCAGTATGTTAGCTCTGGCAAACCTTAGTCTAAACATAAAATGAGAATGCAGAGAAAGAATGTGTTGGTTTGTTTTTGTGATTCCAACAGATTCCTCAAACTATTTAAAGAAGTAGCCAGCTCTTATACTCAAATGTTTCAGGGGGTTGGCCAACGAACAGAAGAAGGATTTAGCAAGACCTAGGAGGGTGGTCCTTCACAATACCTAATGGAATTTCACACAATTCATATCAAGATATTGTTTTAAAAATTTAAAACAGATATGTTCTCTTAAGATAACCAAGAATTATAGATAAGACAGACTTGATTGGCTAGATTCTTGGAAATTTCTGCTTATTGGCTCTGAGAACATAGAATAATGTTAAGAAATAAATCACAACATTAAGGGAAACATGATTTTGAAAATAATGACCAAGGACGAATAACACCATTCATATTCCAGACTGATGCCTTAAGCCTAGGGTTACAAAGTCAAAAAGAGATGCAAGCGATTTTGTATAACAAACCTTAACCAAATTCTATAAAAGCTATTATATTACTGCCTTACAGTAATAATCTCAAGAAATTCGCAACCCATTCTACTTAACAATCCCAGCAAACATTCGTACCCTCAATATCTCTAATACAACACTTTAATCTATTGTTTGAATAGAAGCTATAAGAGAAACATTCATTTGTAGGAAATTATCCTTGATCAATTTGTATTCATAAGTGTAGTCAATGTATACAATTTAGGAGACAATTGATTGTGAACTTTATCACAGTATGCTCATATGTTCAGAACTTGTATTTGTTATACAAAAATGACAATTACACAAACAATTCTCCTCTACAGTGCCTAGACCTAACAAATACAGATTTGAGACATAAACTTTGCTTCCTAAAATCTGAGATCCTTTACAAATGGCCCTGAATTCCCTTTTATAGAAACAAAGGAACAACAAGCTTCAGGCCATGGACAAATGTCTCATTTTCATTTGACAATCATATCCTAGGATCAGAAAAAAAGGTTACAACCAACTAGCAAGGGACAAAAGACGTATTGCTAGAGGACAAAACAGTTAAAAACTGCATGGAGATATTTCTGATAAGCATGATGAAAAAAGGGAAAAACTCGTGCACTCTGTTAATTGTGCTTCTCCATCCGTGTTGCAAAAACTTCTTCTGAAGGCCAAGGATGTGCCAAAATTGATCTGATGTGGAGCAAATGATTGGAATATCCCCCATCAGTCCATTTCTTTACATCCTTAACAAACTTTTCTAGATCATCTCTAGCTTTGACAACTTGTCTAAAGCAGTATTCATCTTGTCTGCATCTAAAGTATCATCAACAAGAATAGAATTTATGATGGGAGGTAATATATTGCTAAATTCAGCCCTCCATGCTTTATACTCCTTCAACTCTCCCTCCTCATTTATGATGTTGGGCATGAGATCATATTTGAGGTCATCAAAGTCTACTAAAAATTTCTCCATGGCTAATTGAAAACTCTGATGCACAACCATGTTATCCTCAATTGCTTCTAAAACATCAGAAATGATTTCTAATTATCCTGAAGCATAAAAGTCAAAATTTTCTCTAACAACCAACCCAATTACTTCCCTCCTAGGACTCCAAGTATCAATAATACCTTGTAGTTTGTTTTGCAAAATAATCAGTAATATGGGTTGTCTTTACTTCATTACACCCATTCCATGTCCCCTCTAGAAGGCTCAAAATAAATGACAACTTGTGCCCAAAAATGTTGTCAACCACTTCAGAAAGCTTTTCCTTTCTATCCTTCTTTTCTTTCTCTTTTGATTCCTTTTTGTCATTTAGCTCCCTTTTCAATTGCATGATCTTTACATTTAGGACTACCAGTTCGGGCATGGGTGCATATACGGGTATGGGTACGGGTACAGGTACAATGATACGGCAATTTTTTTTCCTTGGGTATGGGTACGAGAATATGTATGTATGTATGTATGTATGTATGTATATACGTATGTATGTATGTAGTACAAAATTTAAAATTATATAATATAAAACAATGATATTCATAATTGCCAATAAAATATTTAATACCTCATAATTTGCAAAAATGAAAATACTCATGCATTCATAATTCAATGATTTGTCAAATACCAATACACAATGAAAATTACAATCAATGCCCATGCCATTTTCACAATTTTGTCACTTACAGTGAAATTATGCATGCAAGCATTTTTTTGTTTATAGAAATCTTTTAAAAAATTACTTTTTTTTCTGCATTTTTTTGGGGTCCCCTTGGGTTCGGCTGGGTTCAGACCGGGAGGGACCTTGGGAGAACCTAGAGAAGAACCAGGATCACAACCGTACCTACACGGGTATGGGGGGGAAAAGAGAAGAACCCGTTAACTTAGCTAAAGGAGGAAGAACCTATGGGAAATTTTGATTCTATTAACTTGATTTTTATTTCTAATGGTTTATGTGTAGGTGTCATAGAAGGTTGGACAAGCAATGAGAAGAGCCATCATGGCTTTTAGTGGAGAACCACTAGAAGTGGGTATAAGCCCACAAGAAGTTGGGAAAAGAGAAACAAGACAAACTAGTAGAGAAGAACAATTTATGGTCCAACAAATAGTTGGGAGCAGATGAAGAAAAAATGTGAAAATACACAAAGGTATATAACCTAGTGGAAGGGCAAGTTGTGGCCTTATTTGGTTCAAAATGATAGTTCTACCATCTAACTTGAATTCTTACCTAGATTTTTGCTGAAGTGGCATCTTGGGGTAAAATCAATCCTACATTGAATAATAAAAATAATAATAATAGTTGAATTCTTAGGCTTCTTGGAATTTTAGTTTTGTTATACTGATACATTGTTTGTTAATAAACTAGCTTTGAACCAAGAGGTTCAAAATTTTGAAAAGAAGGGTAGAATAATATAAGTCAAATTGATGATTCACCACCAAACCATAGGCTAACCGAATAGTCAACAACAATTACAAAGGTATCTAAATGAGAAATCTTTAATGGAGCGGTGAATGATTACAAAAGGGGCATTTAAAACTCCACCACAACAGTAATGAGGTAGTTACTTGATAGATTTCTCTTGCAGTTACTATGAATGCAATCTCTGTTTCTAACTGTCAACAATAGGTATATCATGGTTGCCCAATTTATTGATAGCAATTACAATATATGGTGAATGATTACAAAAGGGGCATTTAAAACTCCACCACAATAGTAATGAGGTAGCTACTTGATAGATTTCTCTTGCAGTTACTATGAATGCAATCTCTATTTCTAACTGTCAACAATAGGTATATCATGGTTGCCCAATTTATTGATGGCAATTACAATACATGGTGTTCCTAGGTTAGAGGGATTTCTTTCATTCGTAGAGATTCTTTTTTTCTAAAAAAACTAGAGATGCATTGTGCTTTGGAATTACTCTTCAACATGTTACTATTTTCTAGAGGAATACATATGTGGGGAGTTACTTTTTAGATTTGGAAGGAGTTTTTGGAATAGAAATAGATTGGAGGTTTTTTCTCAGTAGATGCTAAAAGGAATAAGGGTGATGATGTGTATATTTTTTATTTTGTTAATAATAATCTGCAATAACCACATTGGATACTACTCTTTTTTTCATATCATTACACCTCAAGTAATATTATAATCAATCAAAGCCTGCATGGGTTGCGTAGTTTACTTGAGGCTTGGGTTTGCTCTCCAAGCCCCAAGGTCTTGGGTTCGACTCAGAGGCCCGGACTTACCCGATGCATGTGGCTTGTGCGCGGTTGCATGCATCCTTAGGGGACTAGTCTCACCCCAGCTCACCCCTTCCGGTCCCCAACTTGGCATAATAAGACCAAGGAAAGGCTGGTTGGGTGCTGGGTTGGGTTGCAAGGATACCCCTAAGTTATAAAAAAAAAAAAAAAAAAAAATATCATAATCGATCAAGCAACATCTATCCACCTTAGTGTTATCAATGAGGTATGCACCCTTGCTGAGCTATAAACTCAGCTACCTACTGAAACACTGGAAGAATTCTCAAATTGTGGGCTTTGGTGAGTTGAAGTCAGCCTACAGAGAGGGTAGGTTCCCTTGTTGCAATCACCTAAACTGAACTAAACTACTATTTTATGGAGGAAAAGGATAGAGAAATGACTTGAAGATGGAACCTAAGCTCTACTAAGGTGATGCACTAGATGTTTAAGGCTTAGACTGCTGTTTTTTCACACAAACATTCAATAGCTCAGCTGTTCATGCACAACTCCGATATTTAACATGTTCATGCATCAGTGCTTTATAGAAAGGTCTATGTTTAACAGTTGTAGGAGGAAGAGAATGTAGTAATCTTCACAGTTAACACTTATTTGCACAGTAACACAGACTATAACCTACATAGAAACATGATTTTATGTTTAAAGATGCTAATGCTAAGACATGCATTTGAGAATTTATGCTATGAAATCCAAAAATGAGCATCAATTATTTGATTACACACAATATAACACATTGTTTTAAGGCTAAAATGCTGATTTTATTGATAGTATAGTGCTGTTACAAGAGTATAAAGTTTGAAAATGAAATGATATTGCTTTGAAAGATGAAATTTACATTGATTTTCAGTGGAGTCTTTATGCTCAAAATCTTTATTCCAGTGGTCATTTATTTGGTACCTCTCAAGGGTCGGGAACTGCTATTCTAACTCTTCTCGGAGGATTCCACCCACAAACTCAAAGTTTGTGGCTAACTGATATCGCTCATCATTATTTAGCTATTCCATTTGTCTTTTACATTGCTGGTCATATGTATAGAACCAATTTTGGGATTGGTATCAGTATAAAAGATATTTTAGAAGCACATATTCCTCTGGGAGGCTTATTAGGACGCGGGCATAAGGGTCTTTACAACACAATCAATAATTCTCTTCACTTTCAATTAGGTCTTGCTTTAGCTTCTTTGGGAGTTGTTACTTCCTTGGTAGCTCAACACATGTATTCTTTACCTGCCTATGCATTCATAGCACAGGATTTTACTACCCGAGCTGCATTGTATACTCATCATCAATACATTGCCGGATTCATTATGATGGGAATTTGCTCATTATGACTGGTTTTTTGAGTTACAGTGCTATATTTGACAGAAATGAACTTTTTCCAGTTACAACAATGTTTCAAAAATGCAAGAACTAACTGCTCCTAGGCGTCCCCTAATAGCTGTTCAACAGCTTCCTTGAATTTTGCAGCTTGTCGTGAAGGGAAGAAATATATGTGTCTTGCCCTGTTAACTTAGTCAAAACTTCTCTTGGGCACCCAGCTGCTGCTCCACCTTTTTAGCTCCTCCAAAGGTTCCATGATGCTGTTGGCTGAAGCTTCCTTGATTGCTTTTGACTTTATCCACCCAAGAAGGCTTATAGATGCTTGGGAATGTGTTATGACTTGTTCAACTGCCTCCTAGATACCCTCAATTGCTGTCCAAGTCACCCAAACTGCCCTATATGCTTGCAACCTGATCATAATTTGCCATTACATCTTAACTGCTGCAACCTCCATCAAGCTTGCTTTGATGACATGTGACAAAGTGGAAAAAACTGGCAAAAGCCTCCTAGAGACATAGGAGAACTTTTTGGGAATAATTGTTACATGTCCCATTCCATTAAGGCTTCCTTATCTTCACATCTTCATCATCTACAGGACTGTGATCTGCAATTACCTCTTCCGTATCCTTGCTCTCTGTGCTTAAGTACCTGTTAAACCCTTGTTTCATTGTCATTTACTACGATATCTACCTTATACTTTCATGGTTGACTGTGATTTGTTATGCCTTTGTCCGAAAACTGTAATACATGCACTTGAACTATCTTCTGTAATCTGAGATCTGTTCTTCATGATTTGAAACAATAATCTTCATGTATGCTAACACTATTATAACATAATCTTCACTAGATTCTGTCATTTGACTGCTGACTATAGATTGTCATTCAATCTAACAGTAGTCTATGATGACTGTCATTGGCTTCACATAGGATCGTGGATCATAATATCTATCATCCTAATCATGAGAGTATAATTGATCTGTTGTTTTCCATATAAATCTTCTAATCACCTTAATGTCATTGGCATAGAAAACTGCACATAGGCAGTTCCCTAATCTTCATTTAGCTTAGCTGCAATCTAAGAACTGGCTGAGAATAGCACTATGGCAATGTATACTCAGGCTCACCTTTTGCAGGCCTGTCAACCCAAGGGGAGGCAAATGAATTGTATAGATTATCCCTCGAGTTTAAATTTAATCTTAGAGTTGTGAGATCTACTGCCAATGCTAACATTGTCAAATCAGGATCTCTCATTCTTATAACACTAAGCAGACCTAATAATCCAAAAGCATCAGGAGCTCCTTGAAGTGCATGCATAAGCTTCTTTCTTCGGATTTCCAATTCTTCAATATCCTTTTTCATCTGAGACCAGTCTCTGTCTATGTGCCCTTAGGTTGTAACAATTTCTTGCTTTTCTCCGTCAAATCTTTGCCTTTCCAGTTTTATTTCTTGATACTCTTTACCTGACAATTCCTTTTGAGCATTGATATACTGCATCTCCATTGCTTCTCGTTATTATTCATGCACAATATGTTGTAAATTATTATCATTGTTTCTTGGTACTTGATCTCTTGCAGCTTCATTTTGATGCAATTATTTGAGTTCATTTTCCAGGGCATTGCAGAATCTTTTCCTAGCATCTTCTTGTGGAATTACCACTCTACCTTTCTCTGATTTTCCAAAAGTATGCAAAGCTTGATGCTTTGCACTGATAAACTCTTAAAATATGTGGCACTCTGTAGGAGATCTTCACACCTTCCAACTTGAGGTATCTCTCCATCATGCATCACCAGTCTAAAATATGGATGGTGCTACTCTGACCTGAATTTGTAGATGCATTGTTTGTCATCATTGTGCTTTGTAGTCAAAATTAATTTCTCTGGAGTGGTCTCTCTGTCTACTGTGTATTTCTCCTCAGTCTGCTCACTGTTGTCACAGTCACTGTCACCCATTTATCAAATAAACCAGCCCAAGGCTATCGCAGTGAATCTACACACTGTCTCTCCATGGCCTTAGATCTGCCCTTTGAGGACTCTGTTTCATGCATTCAATGAGGTTTCTTGACTTGTCTATGGTATATGAGTCTCCAAGGCCCTTTTGACTAGCATATCTTTTTGATGTGTTTGCCACTGTGTTTGATTGTCATGTGATCTTTGCTCAATGTATCTCTCTCTTTTCCTGCTCTGTACTGTACTCTTACCATTCACTAGGTCTGCACAGGATTTGGGACATGGATTTCCCTCCAAACTTGCCAAATGTCTTTTCCTTTTCTTTATGTTTTACATGTCAATAAGGTCTATTGACTGTCCTTTCTATGCATTCTAGTGTTGTTTAGTGACTGTCTTCTAGCATTAAGTCTGCTATGTCTTTGCCTCTTTAATGATTCTTTTGAACTTAATTATACTCTTCACCTTCCTTGACCGTCTTTGTTACTTGTGAAGATTGTCATTCTTTGGCCTTGTGTTTGTATTCTGTTTTCCTTTTATCCCTCAAAATCATCTTTGCTACTAAACAGACCATAAACACTGCTCCATATAGACAGTGCTGCCATTTGAATAGCCTTTTATTATATGATTTTAGTGAGTATCTCTCTTCACTGCTGTTTGAAAGCCAGGCACTGTGTTGTCTACCTTTGGGCTGCAAATTGGAGTCTTAAAACTTACCCTTCACCTGTGCATACTCTTTTCTCTAAAAAGCGCTGTGATTTCACTTTAGCCATCATCATAACACCATGTTGTCTATGATGTCTGCAACTAATTTTAAGGTATTGCCCTTGATAAATATTTTACAAACACTTTGGCAGTTCCAATGAGTGCATTGAATAAAAGATACATCTGGGGCCATTCTTGAATGCTTACAACTTGCTAGATCTCATGAACCCTTATGCTCTTTTCCTTTTAACTTGGATAGTGACCTTGAAGTCAAACAATACCATTACTCTGCCATTGTAGGGGCTATTCTTAGTGTCAAGTGGTTTCATAACATAGCAAACAACATGAACATTAACAGTGAAACAAACAATGAGATCTCTGTCATTTCTTTATATAGAACCTCTGTCGACAAGGTATTCTATCTCTCCTTTCACACTATTTGAATAGGCTTTTAGCATTATACCTTGCCTCCAATGATAGACCCTTATAGACATTTAGACTTGAACATTCATGAAGGATGGGCAATCTTGTCTCTGTGCTTCCAAGAGGACACTGATAAGGATTTGACAGAAGTTTTCACAAGACTTTATATCATCCAACAAAGTGGGTAAGAAAAAGGATCTGATGCGACTTCTTACTCTCTAACAGTCAATCCTAACTATCCCCTTCTAGCACCTTCAAATAACATTTGAAACACACACACAGGGCTAATATGAAACTTCTTCACACCCTATGACAAACCCTGTGCAGTGCCTTAAAGATCCCTGTACTTTCATATTTTGTCCTTTAGATTGTCATTATTTACTATGAAGGCTTCATTCTAGCTCAACTGTCATATTCCTTTGGGATACTATTACTGTTAACCAGTGTCCATGCTTAAGGTTTAGGCAATAAACAAAGGCTTCAACTTGAGTAGGCTCCTTAGCAAGTTCAAATGTTAGGCTATCCCATACCCTTATCTCTATTAAAGCATTGTATTCTACTATTCAAAACCTCCCTGCTACTGGCAGTTTCCTTTTAAGGATCTGGCTCCTTAAACTTGCTCATTTCCTTTTAATACTATTGCTATAACTGCCCTTGTTCTTTGTTATGTTGGCCCTTTTCACCTCAAACTGTCCTCTATTAACTTGTTTAGGATTGCTTAAGACTATCATCTAGGTTTTGAAAAGAGAACAAAAACAGGGAGCTACTCTTCATGACTTCAAAGATTTTCTATACTATGCCTGTATCATATGTGCATGATAAACTGAACAAACATACTTGGAAATGACCTGTGACTGCCCGTGATGAACTCCAACATTGAAACTGCACCTAGAAGGCCTTTGAAAACGTGGTTATGACATGTTGCAAACTCCTGAAATCTCTCTTTCTTCCAAGCTATGTGCCACATCTCCTCCATGATTCCTGCAATGTGCCCTATTTTTCCTGGTGCAACAAGGCAGAAGACTGGTTTCCACGCCAAACATAGAAGACTCCTTCAACACAACAAAACAGAAACCCTAAAAGCTCCGCATGCAACATGGGTCAAAGGAAAACAAAATCTCTACTTTTTTATCTCCTTGATGAGTGTCGTGGGAATGCATTAAAAACTTATTTTTCACTTTTTATGGAATGCCTATTATCTCATTTGCAAATAATTTTGCATGTTCATAATTTAAGATCTCCAAAAACTTAGACTTAAATTAAGACTTCTAAATAACATTTTGGGTCAAAGAGGCACAAAAATGTTAACACTTAGAATTATCAACTCCATAACCTATCAACCATAGCCATGGTAGCAACTCAATGCAACAATCTTGTATACTCACACTAAATATGCCAAGCTCCCAAGACATAAGGGTCATCCCTAGACCCAAACCTAATATCTTTGCCTACACATCCCTTTTTGGGAATCGAAGGCTTAGTAGTTTGTACACAAATAATAGAGAAACTCCATCCCTACATCTCGAGATGAGATCTTTGACCTCTCATTTAAGTCACAACTATTCATTGAGTCTATGTTTTCAATTTAATCCAATTACAATAGTATGATAGCAAACACATTCCAATCAAGTGTTAGCTCCATGCCAACATTAGTGTACAAACACACAAAACTACATAAGGACCAATTCTTACAAACAGTACATGTTCACATAGTGACTAGCTCAAGCATACACCTCATTTACACAATGTGACTAGCTCATGCATGCATCACATATACACAATGTAACCAGCTCATAAACACCTTACATGTACACATATTGACTAGCTCATGCATACATCATAGATAAATCATGTGACTAGCTCATTCACACATCACATGAACACAATGACTGGCTCAAGCATGCATCACATATAAACCATGTGGCTAGCTCAAGAACATTGCATATACATAATGTGCTTAGCTCATGTATACAAAACATATACACAATGCGAATCACTCAACAACCTCATAGGTACACATAGCAACTAGTGGGAAAATAGGAAGTGGTAGCAAGTTTACTTCATACATATTCCCCTTTACCCATTTCATTGGTACATAAGCCCTTAAATACACCCCAACTAAAAAAAGGAATGTCTATGCATCCCATACTATATCATGGGCCCCATCTTTTCTCTTGATTCACTACTAATGGTGATGGCGGGACAAATATCCCATACTACTTATATCAGAACCAACAAGGGCATAATTTTAACAACACACAACACGAGCCATCATTGATAAGATTTTCATAGCTCATTAATAATCTAAGTCATCCTATAACCAAATAAGCTACACAATCAAGATGTCTTATGGTTACACCTCACCTAAGACTTGTGTTTGTACTATAAATCACCCAAATGATTTAATAATCAAAATCTTGAGAACCATACCTCAGGACGACATTCCTTCTAATACACTGATGCTACTATTGAACTCCCAAGAAGGGTAGAACAACATCCATCTCCTACATGCCACTAGTGAAAGTTGATCTAATCATGGCATCTATTGCCTACATGCTACAAGCGAAACCTATATAATCCTTATGAAATTGGGTATCTCCTAGTGTCTATCCCATGCATGCTACTTGTGAAAGAAAACCAACCCTATGGTATGGCTAAATAATTTTTTTTATGGGTCACACTCCTTGACTCCTGTCATGTTGGAGCAATGATAAGCTTATCTATAATTGGGTCATAGATTTTACAATTTTGGTGATCACCTCAACATGAGTAGAACAAGTTACACTAAAAGAACAATTATCCTCTACCTATACCCTCAATGAGTCAATTTCTCAACCTTAGTTGTGATGCCAAGAAGTCAACTCATGTATCGATCTTAGTTCAAAATTCTAACATTTTAAAGGTACAAGAATATTGTTCTAAAATGTATTGTCCTAAGATTTTACACCTTAGACTAGTTAATTCTACAATAATGCTACATAGAGGGACGTATTAACCCATAAACATGGTCCTATAAGTCTTGGGGTCAAAAAAACTACCACACTTGTAACACACTAAACCCACATGAGATGGCTTATATCTAGTCACAAATACACAATAAGGTGCAACCCCTAAAGTAATCTCAAAGGTTGTTCAGTTCATTGAATTATTACTCAAAAACAGAATATTTATTTGATAGAAATTAAACCTATGATAGTATTATTATACAATATTCTACTTATTTGGGCATAAGAATTTTGTGAATTACCAATTATAAATCCTTACATAATTATCCACCAAACAGATATAAAGGAAAAACATAGTACTATATTTGGTAACATTTGTTGTTAATTGCCTACAGTTGGCAAAGGCATTAATAAGGATCTCCAATCTAAACCCAACACATATTTAGAGCAAGTAGATCCTCCATAATAATTAAGAGGTGTTCAGACACTCATATCATAATGGCCTTTAATTCAACATGATCATTAGATACATAGTTACTAAGACTTCTTAATTCATTTGTGGCACGTCATGGCCAAGTTTAGCATGCCCTTATTTCTTGGAAGAATAGAATCCACTAATGTTTTGAGGCTAATCAATACAATCTTATACTTACCATTGAGCCAAGACATAATGTCTTAGTGCTTAGCACATAAAACTCTAATAATTTTACTTTAGAAAAATCTAGAGGCGTTCTCGTACATTCACATCAGAAACAAGCCATGAAGACGATGACTCTAAAAGTTCATGGTGACTTTGAAACTTTATTCAAAATTGGAGTAGATATGGGAAAACAACACAACAACCTCAAATTAGATAAGATTGATGATGATGGTTTGCCTTTTATTTCCTTAGTCTTCTGTAATTGGGACATACTAATTTGAAAGGTGAGTTCACTACCATCTAATGCATATATTAGCCTCAAGTTGAAGCATACTACGAGGGAGGGAATCAAAGTTACTAACAACCCCAACCCTAGAGCTATTATCTAAAACCTCCCCTACTAACATGGGTTCAAGGGCACCCTTCACCCAAAGACTACCTACATACCTACTTTTAAATGGGATTAAGGTCACATGTAGTTCTCCTCACCTTAATCTCTCAAGGAACATAAACATATGTTCCTATACCCAAGGTTTTCTAACCACTCAAATAAATTTCCTCCTAGAAGTGAAACAAAAATAACACTACAGGAGGAAAACCATAAAAAGTCTTAAGACAAAATAGTACAATAGATCATTATTTATGAATACCCTTTCCAAAACAATGCCACAACTCATAAAGTTTATTGATTAATAATAAAACTCCAAATTCCTAGAATACAATTTCATACCCCAACAAGGTTCCATCAAACGATTTCCAATAATTACTAATGCTTAACCATATGCAGGGAAAGCCATCCAAGTTCCTAATTTAATAGATTTATCATAAAGCATTTCCATCCACAAGCATCAAGATCTCAATTTAAACCTCACCCCATTATTATTCATGGTCCAACTCGAATATCCTAGAATCTCTTAGAGGCTCGTCTCATTAACACAAAGGCTGAGTTAAATACTTATCAATAATACATTCTCTTTGTTTGCACAAGCATATCCTGACCACTTCATAAAACTCATAATGCTTACAAAACCAAAGTAGCCACTAGTTCAAGTTTTTGCATAGACCTATTAAGATAAATACAAATATAGACTAGATCTCTACAACCCCTTTTAGATTATCTCCCAGGTATGAAAGGTTGCATTTATCGATGCCATTATATATGATGATTATCTATCATCCCAAACTGATGCAAATAAAATACAAGGTTGAATATGCATTTACATTTAGCTCAACTAACATTAATACCCAGCTTATATCAAGTCTATCAAATAAAAGTCAAGTTTCATTGTCATGCCCAATCTCATACCAACAATTACTAACATTTTCAAAATCAAATCCATACACAAGAAGTATGCATAACATCATAATCAATGTAAGGTAAGCTTAGTCACATCAAAGCATAGGAAAAGAAGAAGCAGCCAAAATATTGTCGCCATGCAGCAATTATGCAAAATACCTGATATGGCTCCACGTGAGGCCCTAATATAATATGATTTGATGATATCAAGCATCATAATCATATCATATTATGACATCCTTCTTGATGAAACACAACATGCATCAACAAGGCTACATAAGAATCATCCAAGATTCCAAACTTCAAAGGACCTACAACAATCATCTAGATGAATGGTTTTTAAACTCGATGAAGAATCCTCACAATTTGGTACCCAATAATGGTATGAACATTTCTCAATTCAAGCATTTCAGATGGATATAGAGCATAAGGGCATCCAGCCTGAAATCCATCAATAATTCACATTGAATTGTATTCATCACAGGGTTTGCCAATTTCCCGTATGTACAAGCTACCATATCAGCCCTTGTATTTCATAGCTTAGGACTAGGAGATTCCTTGCTTCTAGCACTAATACCCTACTTATACCAATGACATGACCAAATAGTTTGAATATCCTCCTACATCTCCGTTATCTTTAATTAGATAGAATACAAGACAATACCATAGGTGCTACCATACACGTATCAAGGATGATGGTAAAGTTATCAGTTTTATAGAAATGTCAGAATTTTGATATGATGTATAACTTTACAGGTTGTACCTGTAAATCTATCAATATTCATGAATCTAATGCTCAAAAATCTGGTTTAGGGTTCTCAAAAGATGCACAACCATCTTCTCACTTTCCACATTCATACAATAGTAATAGTGCATCCATAGCAAGGTTGCTAGGAGACTGGTACTAGTACAGGTACCGGAGACTGGTATGAGTACCGGTACAGCTTTTTTTGAAAATAGGAGACGGGGGTACTTGGAGATGCCATCTTTTTTTTAATATATATTAAAAATTAAAAATTAAAAAATTAATAATTTATAGAAAATATCATGACAATGAACTTTCAAAACAAGAGCAATAGTAAAGTTTAACAATGAACATTAACTTTAAATACACAAATGCCATTGTGTCAAAGAGTCAAAGAGTTCATACTTCATAATCATAGTTCACATTTGACATTACACATTTGATATTTAATATTCGATTACATATTGAAATTCAGAAATATTGATAGTTTGATAGGTTGATACGCAAACAAGAAACAAAAATCAGAAATCTATCATCTACACATCATGATCATCCATATCAATGTCCTCAACTATGATGCTCTCCAAATACTCATCACTCTCAAACTTAGGTTCCTTTGCTGGTAGTATAACTGGAGGTAATCACTAAGGCCATCTACTTTAACCACTTCATCAACCATGGCTGCAACTTCTCCATCAGGTGAAATTTGGTCCCATTTTGCTAAAGGACTTGTCACATAAAACTGCACCCTACTAAACAAGAGTTCAGTGTTCTAATGACACAATGGAAATGACCTCAAGGTGTGGGACCTTGCAAGATAAGGTCAAGTCTCCGAAGAAGGTTGGCTTCCTTTTCTAAACTAAGTGCAAATGTGTTGGTCTAACCCAACACAAGAAATATATCACTACCCTAAGCTAACAAATCACAAAGGAAAAGGGATAGAAGGAGAACATGAAAAGTGAAAGAAGGTGATGCACCGAATTCAGAGTTTGTTCCTTCCTACTTTAGAAAAGCATAATATGTCAAAGAAACAACTAAAACATGTACTCAAACATAAAGGTAAATGGATTTTACTCAAACATGCAAGGGATAACAGAGATAATAGTTGGATTTTACTGACATAAAGCTTTAAGTAAGCTTTACAATGGTAGAATGCAAGAGTTACAGGTCTGCAAAAGAAAAATCTAGAGAGGCCAAAGGAAGAACCCTTCAAAACGATACAAACATTGCCTTTATAGTTCAAGCATAACTGAGGGTTGAGTTCAAATCACAAACCCTAAACTAACTAGGGTTACAAAAGATGAAATCCAATTAGGTCTGGAAAGATTTGAATTGTGCCCATTACAGAGCAACCCCCAAACCATATAGGCTCTGACATTTTGAATGAGCCTCAAATAATGAATATCATGAATGCAGGGATGGAGCTCCTATGAAAACTGCTAAAAAACCCTTTGACCAATACACCCTGACAGAGAATAAAGAGTTTGTAGCACATCAAGGAGTAATGGTGACATCCTGCAATCAATACAACGTTGAAAAAATGTGTAAAAAACGATCCATAATTGATTTGATTTGGCAGCTGAGGATGTTGTTGAACAATAACTTCTGCAAACTTTCCGTGAATAGGATCAATTAGCCATTGAAGTTTGAATGTGGACCATCAAATTGGAGATGAAGGGCTCAGATCAAACATCGAACAAAGTTTTAAACACAGTCATCGGTCTTCATCTCACACACCAACAACCAAAGAAATAGGCCCCATCGTGACACATGTCACTTGCCCGTTAGCCCTCTGAGATTTGCACATTTCAGATCTACGATCACGAGCTAGTGGGCAACAGTCCAGATCAACCCGACGACCACCAACATGCATCCTCGTTAACCATTTGGCCAACGGTCATAATAGACATCCTCCTTTAGCAATAGACAGTTGAGATTAAAACATCAAGATGAACCATTTTGCGCGTGCATATACATCCTCTTAGTAGCATCTTTTCAACCCTCCATAGTCACCGAGTAATATTTCATTAAATATTTCTATGCCTCCAATAGTTTAGTAGACAACGGCGATGACACCACGTGGCTCATTCTTGCTATCCCTCCACAAGCCCAGATTTGATAGTGGGTCCGCCACGGGCTAGCAGGGAATGACCGAGATTCATTTGTCAAAACACATCTTAACTGTTGATTTGGTTGCCCTTGGCCATCGTCACCTTCGAACAGTGGTAGGGCCCGTTTGGAAGGTGGACAAGTGTCACCTACCCCCCATTCCTCTGCCTTTTTAACTTTATTATTTTAATCCCACGGGCTAGTAGGGAACCAATAGGGTGTGTCCTATGGGACCCGCCCGATATTACAAAGGCTTTAAGCAAATATTAAATGATTTACGACCCACATAATATGAAGCAAGATTCATAATGACTCAACGGGTGATGATCAAGAATCCTAGGATGAAGGGGCTGGTCAAAATGACTTCGACAGACATAAGTTATAACTAAACAACCGAGAACCGGCTACAGAGAGTCAACAAAGGAATATAACAAAAGTGTCCTCCAAGACTAGGGAGTTTAGGGTTTAAGCATATGAGGGTTTTGGAAGCCCTAACTTGTAGATCCAAAACCCTAAATAGGGTACAATTGAGGAACTTGAAACCCTCAAGACCCAAATTCATCAAAATAAACATGGATTGCAATAGGATGCACACATAAGATCTCTCAGATCAGATATAAATGATGGGCATCCAAGGGTGGCATGAAATATGTCAACAGGACCCTCCTTGTACCCAAGATTTACATGAGAGAGAAGACAAAGTGAGCTATGAATGTACACCAAATTCTCTACTTTCTTTGACCCTAATCGTTAGTGAATGAATAAAGCCATAAGTATTCCAATTTCTCTCACAAGATGAAGAGTTAGCTACTTGTGAGAGTAATCTTATTGCAAATGATTGCAATTCAGGGGTTTCACCTCCATGGTTCCACCGCCACTCTATAGGGTCTTTCATTGCTTGCATATCATATAAAGCTTCTACAAAAGAAAAGTCACCATGCCCACACGAAAACTTATTCCATTGACTCCTCATAATTGAAGCTTCCTCACCTCAGTTATAAATCTTTTTTATTGCAGCACAAAATCCCTTCATTACCTCTCTATCCTCATATGTAGCCCTCTTATTGGTCACTTGTATATTATGCCATTTAGGATTTAAGGTATAGAGAGCACAATGAAGGGGTGTGTTAAGTTTGTTCCATCTTCATGTAACTTTTCTTCTATCAAAAGATATAGAAAAAGATATTTTGCATCTGTTATTTTCTTGATTCTTTCACACATGGAGTCTATTTCTTCATAAATTTCTCCCAAACATGGCTTGTCTGAATTTGCAAATTTGATCACCTCACATATGGGCTTAATAAAGTCCACAATAAATTTAACATCAGCCCAAAAAAGGATCATCAAGACCATACCTCTCACCTCAACTGCATCATCTGATGTAAATTGCCTCCAAGCTGCCCATGCATCACTAACTACTGTGGAACACAAAGCTCCTTTCACTTCACAAAGACAGTCAAGAAGAATAAAATAAGAAGCAAACCGTGTATCAGCTGGTTTGAGAAGTTCCACCTTGGAAAATTTTCGATAAATGGCTTGTGTGTGGTGATGGTTACATATGAACATCTGTATTTTTCTGCCCTTTTTTATGAGAGCTGAAATCCACTAAAACTTGCCAATATATTTGAGTGCATTATTCAACGCATGCACACAACATGGTGTCCAGAATATATGCTTGTACTTTTTTTGCACCAACATACCTACTGCTTTACAAACAAGGGCAGCATCTGTAACAATTTGGACTACACGTGATGCCCCCACCTCCTCGATGCCATCACATAGTTGGTTAGAAAGAAATTCTACATTTTTTTCTTTCCCTAAACAATCTATTGCCTTCAAAAAATAAGGCCCTTTGTTGAATGTTACCATGATATTAAGTAGTGGACGATTTCTAGTATCTGTCCACCCATCCATCACAATATTACATCCTTTTGTAGCCCACACTCTTTTCATTGGTGCAATTTGTTGCTCTATTCAAATTTTTTCTTTATTAATTATAGTGCGAAGCTTTTCATACATAGGTGGTTTATACCCAGTTGGTGCATTACTAATAGCTTGGACCATCTCTCCATAGAAAGGTGAGCGAGCAACATTAAACAGTATTCCATTTGCATAAAAGAAGTGTGCAATCGTTGTATCAACCACTTCTCAACCTTGCACATCAAATAATCTTCCAATAGGGTTTGAGCGACCAATGTGTGGTCTCTTGTGAGAACTTTTTGCTAGTACATCTCTAGAAGACACATCCACTTTTGCCTCTCAATATTGATTTTGAATTACAGTAGTTTCCCCTATTGTTGAAACATGAGAGCTCAAATTAGAAACTTTCCCATCAGCCCTTTCTTGATCCCTCACAACCTCATATCGTTTCACCTCATTTGGACAAGGATCAACACCTTTTCCAAGTGTGTGAAGGAAATGAGCCCTCGCCCTCGTGTAAGTACCTTGCTATGACATTTCACATAACTTACATGTGATCATGGTTGTTCCACCTGAACCCTTCAGGTCTGGAGCATGATCACAATACTTCCACAATGGGTACAAGCCTTGTTTTCCCCCACCTGACATTCTTGATTCAATGATTCTACACAAAAAAAAAAACAAAAAGATATTCGACACAACAGCAATATTTACTATTGGCATTGCAGGTTATAATGCAGTTTTACTTTTCATTTAAAAATTGAACCAATGACAAAGTCACAAATGTATATGATTCTTTCACTATGTAACTATTTGTATCATTATCAATATTATTAGCCTATTAGAAATCTATGTAACCTAGAAATCTATTTATTAATTTAACTATCAATGACATCTATTTAATATTTCAGATTTCTTCTAAGTTCTAAATTCTATGTAACTTAAAAATCAGAAATCTATGTAACTAGTCTTTTGTCTTTATAATCCAGGGCAATCATATATTAACCTATAACTAATAAGTTATTATGCCTGTGCAGCTGCGATTAGGGGGTATGACACTATCCTAAACAGCATTAATTTTAAATAAAAGGAAGAGAATGGCAAAGAGGAAAGGAATAAGCTGGGTTTTGAATGTTCCTCTTTAATTTCTAAATCATTTGTAAATCAGAATTATCTCTGAAACAACCAACCGAGCACAGCCTCTCATGTAAATGGTGCAAATTTTGAAAGGTAAATAGTGAAAACTGAAAGATGATTTGAACCCTGATTACCACAGATGTCTACAAATCACGGTCCAAATTTCTGATTAATTTAAACAATACAAATAGGATTTACAAGATTAACATGCCACAATTTGCAGTTATTTGGATACATACAAATCTTAGCAAGATAAAAGCATCGTATAGACTTAAAATGAAGAAGCATGAAAAGAAAACAAATAGCTAAGGGAAGACGAAGTTGGGAATGTGACTTACCAGCTGCAATCGCCCTTCGAAAAAACCTTAAGCCACACCCTCCAAAAAAACCTTGCCCTCTCCTATAGTCATGCGGCTCAAAATAGGTGACTTTGACTTGCGTTGAAGTTTATTTTTCCGATACTTGTATTTTCAGTTTGAGCAAGGGAAAACCTATGTTCAAAATGCATTTTTTTCATTACTTTTCAATGTTTTCATGTGTTTTGGCTTTTATTCGATAAGAGACGCGTGGGAGACACGGGGGAGATGGCACTTTCCTCAACAGGAGACTTTAGGAGATGGAAGGAGACTTCATCCGCATCTCAGTGCTCTTGGAGGCATCTCAAGAGACATTTCAAGTACCGGAGACGCTTCTTCGTACTTGAGACATATCTTAGGGGGTAGAAGACACGTCTCCCGGTAACACTGATCCATAGTAAACATGAGTTGTAATCTTGATTAACAACCATAGTATGTTATGTACGTATTACTATATTCATCTAGATCCAATAAATATTTTATCATCATGATCAATATTGGAATACTATTGTCTTGCCATTTTATAATGACTATAACTTTACTCAAATGATATCCTAATGAATCTCTACTCATGATCCAATGGAAGTCTTACAAATATTTTTCATATAACCAATGTTAATGTTTTAGGATCAGATTTAACAGAAAGCAAAAATGCAACACAAACACATGAAAAAATGAACAATATAACACAACATATATCCTAGGAAAACCCTCCTCGAGGGAGAAAAACCTAGCCACAAATATGTCTGTTATATATTGAATGAAATCAGCTTACAAGTCTCAGCACCTCTCCTAGATGCCAATATACAAAAAACCTCTGATTTCTGCTTGATATCAATCTGCTCATTGAAAGACAATAACCTACTGTGAATAATCGAACATCTTCTTGAAGATGTGACTTGTTTTTATATACAAAATCAGTCCCAAACAAGCCAACATCTCCTCCTAAATATAGGCAAATGACAGTTACACATGCACACACAAAAGGACACACTAGGTGGCGTTTCATTTGCTTATTTAAGGAGTTACAAATACAGTTCATGCGTCTATTTAAAGGAGACAGAGATTCTCTTGCTTGTCAGTACGCAAATTCTCTTGCATGTTAGTTACACAAATTCTCTTGCATGTCAGTTACACAGATTCTCTTTCATGTTGACCATTTTGAATAAGACAATATATGTGGGTCAACCAGCTTGTCATAACAGCTATTTAAAGAAGATGCCTCTGTTGCTAATACATCAACATTAAATATAAAATATAATTTGTAATATGTAGGCCACCAGCCTTAATTAAGGAGAAAATATCTCCCGAAGCTACCAAACACTAACACTCCCTCTTAGCTAGGGAGATATTTTCCAGAAATCTACATCATGGAGTCTCTCAACATGATGCCCACAATGGCTACACTCATTTGTGGAAAGAGCTCATCATGGAGTCACTCAACGTGATGTCGTCATCTCAACATGACGTCCACCATGGCTACTCCCAGAGAATGAAACAAGGGCTTTCACCTCCAATCTCTCTCGCAGAGAGAAATGCATTAACAAGGGCTAACACCTCAAATCTCCCTCGCAGAGAGAAATGCATTAACAAGGGCAGACACCTCAAATCTCTCTCGCAGAGAGAAATGCATTAACAAGGGCTGATACCTCAAATCTCTCTCACAAAGAGAAATGCATTAACAAGGGTTGATACCTCAAATTCCTCTATCTCAGAGGAAAATGCATTAACAAGGGCTTTCACCTCAAATTCCTCCGTCTCAGAGGAAAATGCATTAACAAGGGCTTTCACCTCAAATTCCTCCGTCTCAGAGGAAAATACATTAACAACAGATCTCCATGATGATGAACTCCCTCTGAAGCTCCAAGTACTTGCAACAACCTTCTGACCTCCTCATCCAAGGTTGCTTCTGATGAATTGTCAAACTCCCTCTGAATGTAAATTCCTCCTCTTCGAAAAAACTGATCTCAAAGACAACTTGAATAGGTTCTTCATCTTCGAGAGATGTCTCTAGTTAAGTTTATCTCTTCAACCTGCATGAATTCCTCACAGGATGCCTCAAGCTCTTCCTCCCTAAATACCTTAGCTAGTCTCTCATCATCCTCTTGCTCCTTGATCCATCCTGGAAGCATTTTAGAGAGAGATTACTAATAGTTCATAAAACTAAACTATCCCAAAGAGAAATACCAATGCTAGAAGCATACATGATTCACTATCTCAATGTTATAGCATGAATTAATCTACATCATTATTCAAAGGCACAAACATAAGATACTTATCTCTTTATGTTGGTACACTAATGAGCTAGACTTGTAGCTGTGTCTCATCTTCGCCACCTTCACTTGATCTTGCCCTCATGAAAGTGGGAATATGAAACGACTATTTATCAAAGATTGAAGACTCCATTTAAATCTTGAGATCACATTATGAATCAACACACCCATACTCATGCGATGAAAGAGTTTAAGTAATTAAAAGAGTCAAAAAATCATCATGACTTCCTTCCATAAATGTGGTCTTTCGCTTCCCAAGCTTGTAAACAGAGATTGCAGCTCCAAGAAACTGCACTACAGAAGATAAGTTAACACAAATAGCAATGACTCCATCACTTTCTTTTCATGGCACTTGCACACACAAACTCAACAGCTTTTCCGATGCCTTCTAATCATGTCTAAGATTTACAAACTCAAAAAGCTTTCAAAAATCCACTGAGCCACAAGAGACTGTGTTCCTGTTAGACCAAATCTGATCGGATCTTTTTGTAGACCCGCTCTAATACCATATTAATGTTTTAGGATAAGATTTAACAGAAAGCAAAAATGCAACACAAACACATGAAAAAATGAACAATATAACACAGCATATATCCTAGGAAAACCCTCCTTCTCGAGGGAGAAAAACCCAGCCACAAATATGTCTCTTATATATTGAATGAAATCAGCTTACAAGTCTCAGCACCTCTCTTAGATGCCAATATACAGAAAACCTCTGATTTCTGCTTGATATCAATCTGCTCTTTGAAGGACAATAACCTGCTGTGAATAATCGAACATCTTCTTGAAGATGTGACTTGTTTTTATATACAAAATCAGTCCCAAACAAGCCAACATCTTCTCCTAAATATAGGCAAATGACAGTTACACATGCACTCACAAGAGGACACACTAGGTGGCATTTCATTTGCTTATTTAAGGAGGAGTTACAAATACAGTTCATGCATCTATTTAAAGGAGACAAAGATTCTCTTGCATGTCAGTATGCAGATTCTCTTGCATGTCAATTACACAGATTCTCTTGCATGTTGACCATTTTGAATAAGACAATATATGTGAGTCAGCCAGGTAGTCATAACAGCTATTTAAAGAAGATGCCTCTGCTGCTAATACATCAACATTAAATATAAAATATAATTTGTAATATGTAGGCCACCAACCTTAATTAAGGAGAAAATATCTCCCGAAGCTACCAAACACTAACAACCAAGGCCAACTAGTGTTAGCTTAAAAATTCCATTCATAAATAATCATAACCTACAAGCCTCTAACATAATTTCAAATGGTTCCAATCACAATTCAGAACTCACAAACTTAAACTTTTTTCTAATTAAAAATTGGTCAAATCCAAAACCAATCACTCACAACCATTATAAAAGGGCTTTATTGAAATTCTCAAGCATAAATAAAGGATGACACACCATGCTTATCTCAATATTATCTCAATACCTAATTACTTCAAGAAAAACTAATTTTCATCAATTCAAATCAAAGACTCTTGACCAATGACAATCTAAAATACAATATACATAACTCCATGCTCATACCATCTACATCATGGTATGAATACCTGCAACTCTTCATAGTTCCTCAAAAGAGCTACTCACATCAATTAATGGCATTCTCAAAACTATTGTGGCACTACCTACTAAGACCATTGCAGAGATATCATAAAATTCTCCCTCCATCACTTTCTCTCAATCTTTTGTTATGTGCACCCCTCTATGAGTACTTGGGGATTAATTATAACAAAGAGAGATGTCATACCTTCCTAAAGGAACAATAGGCAGCTCCCTTCCCCAAGTGACCATACCCTTGCATTTAATATGTCCCCTCTAATAGGTTTAATAGAAAATGGATGCCATTTTTCCTCTAGCAAATGCAAGCAACCCCTCTCTCTCCCCATTAACTTCTTTCACCTCAATTTGATCAATTTCCCATGAGCTCACTACATCCCTCATGTTCATCCAAGTTTTATTCTTTTGATTTTATTTATCATTATATTCCTTTCATTGGAATCTTAGGGGAGGTTAAGATGTGAAACGACGAAAAATAGGGTGTTGGAGGAATTGGACCCTATTTTCCTTTATTTCATTAGGAAATGAGATCCCTACAATGAATTGACTTACAATCCTTAGGTGAGTCAACTCAATGAGGGAATCTACTAGTTTTGTTTTGATTGAGGACATGGGTAGTAGCCTAAACAACACTTTTGGGAGAAAAACTAAAAATAGTATATCAACTCAATTATGCCCATTCAAACTTGAATCATCAATTTAAAGCATAATACAGATAGAAACAACAAACTTCTGGCAGATCTGAAAATGGCAGGAGGGTGTGTACCTATCACCAAAATGCAAATTTTGAAGGCTGACTGGGACTCATTCGCCTATGGGTGAATGGGTCTCTATGCAAGGGTTTTATGAGGTTTGTAGGTGAGTTGTAGTGAATTGACAACAATGTTGACAACTTTTTGCAATTTTGTAACTTTGCAACTTTGAGGTCTTCAATCCTTCTTCAACCTATAAACCTGCACATTCACAAAGAGGAGAAAAGTATTTGAATTGAAATAATGAAGCATGAAAGGAATGATGAATGAACAATGCAATGTTGCAACTCAACAAACCCTTGAATACACCTTTGGGGGACTGAAATCTTGATCTTGATCTTGCATGAAATGGCTTCAATGGATGTGGATCTTGATAATTGAATAGATGCTTGAATGTTGACTTGGATCTTTAAAACCTACATCACAATGTTAGCTCCAAAAACATGAGTGATTGCAAGAGACTTTGACATGATGCTTGAGATCTTGTTTGTTGCAATAAATCGCTGATAATTCTGCTCTTGAATGCCCTTGATCATAAACTTTTCTCTTGTGAAGTCTCATAAAAATTCTAGGTAGTGAATTGATAAAATAACCTTGTATTTATAGGTATCTATCCTTAATTTCCCAAATATTAAACATTACAAGCCGACATTGAAATTTGAATTCGAGGACATTAAAATACTGCCAAAAACATATTTTAAATTTAGGTTCAAAGGCCTGGGGAGGACCCATTTGCCTAGGTCCCTATTTTTGGAACACACATTGCTCAAGGTAATGTATTATGTGTTGGCATTAATTATTGTCAGGTTTCTCCTTCGGAAAATGTAATTTATTAGGCTTGTAGATGTAAAATAGGGCTTATTAAGGCATAATTAAGTCTCATTTAATTGAGGGGACCCAAACAAAGTGTGAAAATGTAAAGGAGTACATTTTTCTACACTACAAGACGATAGGTAAAACTCATTTACATTTGCATTATAATTTCTATTAAATAATATATATTTGATGTCATTTAGAATTCAAATTAGCATTGTTTATCAACTCCTTCAAGAAAGATGTCCCTCCAATATGGCATCTCAATGACAACAGGAAAAAGAGAATTTCATTTAAGTCTTCAATAAATTGTCGAACCTATATCATTTTTTCCTCAACATCCATAAATTGATGGGTAAACTAATCTATGACAAAATAAGAGTGTCTTAGAGAGATGTGACACAATCATTCACTACGTTTAATTCTTGTCTTATATGACTACTCATAAATTAAAAGAACTTGTAGATTCTAGTTTAGATATGAGATGGAGTGTGCTTGTGCCTCTCTAGCCTTTTGTTGTTTTGGTTGCGTTCACTATTTTGAGTAATAAATGTCAAATCTTCTTGATAATTTCCATAACAAACTAATCGCTTGGAATTTAACA
Organism: Sequoia sempervirens; assembly: GCA_007258455.2. Classification (NCBI taxonomy): domain Eukaryota; kingdom Viridiplantae; phylum Streptophyta; class Pinopsida; order Cupressales; family Cupressaceae; genus Sequoia; species Sequoia sempervirens. Next base: position 12,430,276 of record VDFB02072274.1, on the reverse strand, counting down.
TGCAGATCAAAAAAATGGATTCATCACTTTGTTGTATTCATATTCCTTCCATCTTCTTGATAGCTTTGATATCAACATGAGCTCCAATGTCAAACATATAAATGATACAAATGAATACATTGAATATATTATCATGTAATACTTCTATTTGAATGAAATTAAAATGAGCTTGTATTAGCTTATGAAGTCATTCCCATGAATAACTAACCCCAAAAACATCTAAATACAAAAAAATTCCCAAAACTAACAATAAATTATCTATGTTGCACCAAGTTTTTGAGACATGGACAACAAGGGATGGGGGGACATATATTTGGCACACTTTTTTTTAGTCCAATTTAGGAGATGATAAGAGATACCAAAGGAGACAACTATATGAAATAGGAAAAATTGTAAAATATAGGAAAATTTCAAATATTCATATGATAACATTGATAAGGCATTAATCATAAACATTATAGATCCTTAATACGTAACATTAGATTTGAATTGAGATTTTACATGAGAGTCAAACAAATTAATAAATGTCAAATCTTAAAATTTAATTGCTTCCATATTTCATTGTCAATGTGCTTATGATTTTAATTTAAAAGATACAAAAAATGCACTAAGGTTGCAAGTTTGAACTACAAAATGACAAAGTCACAAAAACATAGAAAGTATGATGTTGCCCCTAACTGGTATCTACCAACATTGCATCAAAATTTGATTTTGACTTTGAGCCATTGCCTTGGGAGACCAGGGCATCCAATGGAACTCCCATCCATCATGTGTCTCCTCTTCATCACTCTCAATGGCATCTTCAAGATCAACATTGATACCCTGAAGTTTGACGATCCTGAAGTCACAAAGAATTATGCATGACCACCAACTTCTCTACTAATCTTGAGGTAATTGTATTCCTCTTGATATAGCGGATGAAGTTGTATTTGGACTAATTCCTCTCTACAATAGACGAACTAGTAACTCGTGAAAAAAGGCAAATAAAAAGCAACCTCAACTTTGGTGTATCCTTCTTGTGCCATGTCCACCATCCAATAGGATTAGTTTGTGCTAATGTCACTCTATCTGTCTTCATTTCTGATTTTTTGAATGTTGAACCATGAAAAGTAATAAAGAAAAGACATTGTGTGCAAAATATAGTCAACTCCTCACTTTAATACATCTTTTGAAGGGCCTTCATTAATCTTTATTTCACCTCTTTGTCATCACAAAGAGAAAACCTCCCAACCTTTGGTGACCATTTGAGATTTACAACAAAGATTGCTATATGAAATGAGGTATTCATAATGTTCCATCGTTGCATCAAAATGGGTTTAATATGTTGCTCATATAATCCTAAAGTAGGATCCTTGTTACAAATTGCTTGCTTCAATTGTCCAAGCATGATGTCAAATGTCTCATTTATCTTTACAAGATTAGGAAAGTCTATATCGACATATCTAATGACATGTACAAAAGGTGAGATGAAAGAGTACACATCTACAAGCAAAAATTTCAAAAAAGTTAGAAAATTAGAATAAAAAATTTAATAATAAAAGCAACAATTAATTTATGAATAAAATTAATAATTTTTTACCTCATAGTGGACCACTAATCATTCTCAAAGATACTATGTTTGATACTTTTTCCTTCAACAATGTTTGTAGTAGACCATCTAGTCCACTCTAAATTACCCATCATCAACTATAGTGTCTCCTGCACCTCAAGCATCCTCTTTAACAAAATGAAATAATTGGCCTACCTGATTTCCACAAGTTTGAAGAATTCCTTATTTGAAAAAGTCCTAAAAAGAGCAAATGAGGTATAGTGGTTGTAAGTGAACATCTAAATATCTCTAACTTTTTCCACCACTTGATGCACCTAATTTATTTTTCCTATGTCCTTCAATGCATGGTTTAATGCATGAACACGACATAGGGTCCAAAAGATGTGCTTGTAAGCACTCCACCATCATGTGGCAGCTAATTTACACACGTGTGTCAAAGAAATGACCACTTGTACAAAATTTGAGGCCTCAATCTCCTCTATGGCCTCTTTCATTTGGCTAATTCTAAAAAAATTAGCCAAATGAACATGTGACTATGATTTTGATGAGTGGTTGATGTCTTATATTGATCCATCCATCCATGACGATAGAGCAACCCATCCTAATCCAAGTCTACCTCATCTTCCATCACCATACTCACCTTAGAAAATTCTTCATCAAAGAGGGTAAAGCATGGTTTATGTTTTCCAAGGGGTGAATAAAGAGCTAAAAGAAGCTACATCTTTGAACATTTGTTTGAAGAAAGGAGAACATGCTACATGGAATGAGGTGGCATAATTGGTATACAAAAAATTGACAATAGAGACTATCACATCTTATGCTTGCATATTCAAATATACCTACAACTATCCCCACTTTTTAACTAGCACTAGTCTTTCTCTTTTCTCTTATATAGAAACATTACAACTACCACTACCAACCATAGAAAGCATACACATAGTTGATTGTGTGTATTGTGTTGGCATTGGAAAACCTTTAGACTCTACTTTCACCTACATACATAATCTATGAACCTCTACCTTCTCATCCCCCTTTATATCTAGACACATCTTAACTCTATATCTTGTAAGGCCCAAGAGATTATTCTCTTATGTAAGTCCCTTTAAAATATATTTTACAAATGTTACACAACCACACTTTACTACCAACTAACCTTTTCTATATATCTTTGTCTAAAACTATCACAAATTGGAGAAGAGATTTTATGGAATCAAAAGGGCCCTTTGCATAAAGTTTTAAAATGGTGGAAGTGCACTCAAATGAAGTTTTTGATTGTTTCCCTTCACCTACAACACTCCCACACCTTGAAGAAACCCCAACTGAGCTTGAAACTCAAATTTTGATTTCTTTCTTCAATCTTATGTTCACTACTCTCATTATTATTGTTCATATTGTTTTGTGAAACATAATGTAAGTGCAAATTGAAAATAGAAAAATATAAAAAATTATATATTTCCTTTTAAAAAATTTGAAAACAATAGAAAAAAAACAAATGGAAGAATCACTAACCTCTTCCACTTCTACTATATCCCTCTTCCACTTCTACTATATCACTTACTACTCACTAATACTGATTTTTTCAACCACACCTTAAAACCCTACTCAAAATGATTTTTTTCCTCCCAAATTAAATTAATTGTAACTTTTTTTAGCATGTAAAAATCAGTTAAAATGAGATAAGGAGATTTCTTTTGTTGATTTAGGGCTAATTGTGGTGTGGGGGCCAAAAATAAATAAAAAGAAAAGAAAACAATTATTTTTTCTTTAGAATTTTTTTTTTTAAATCAGATAGTTCCTAGAAAGGATGAGGGATGTGGGATGTCTCTGTCATCTCGAGGATGTCTAATTGTCCCTTTCTACCCCTTTATCCTGAAGATGTTTGCAAAATGACTAGTGAAAAAAAAATAGGAATAGCGAGAACCTACCCAAACCATCCTCACATCCCTCGAACATCCTCGGGACAAATATTGTTAAAAAACATTTTTAAAAAAGATACTAAATTATTAAACTAACAAAACATTATTAAAAAATTAAAAAATAACACTTCTGAATCATAAACTTAACCAAAAAAAGGTCTCTACATGGAGAGATTTAAAAGGCACGGCAACTTGGTAAAAGTCCGAAATAAACAATTCAAGGTAACAGGTTCCTAGAAAATTCATGGGGCCAACTTTTGAGGTTGCGATTATGGCCTGAATTTGATACAAGCGATGTTGTATATGCCAGGGTTTTCTGAATCTGATTAAAGAATGAAAACAGCGAACAATAAAATAAATGAAGAAATCGGATGAGCAATAAATGTACCTGAAGAATAAGCAGAGGATATGAAGAAATGTCTTCTGAATAATGAATTTCCGGAACAAGCTGCTTGAGCTCCATGGAAGGTGCGAAATCCCCAAATTCATCAACGACAGAATCTGTGACAGCCTCCACAAGCAGAACCCCCTCGCCATTGCAATTAATTTGAATACGCCCATCTGGGTCTCTCTTGAGTCTGCCTGCTATCGGATAGAAGGGCACCAGCACCTCACTCAGAGCTTTCTCCAGAACCTCCATTGAAAAGAAGTCCAGATTGCCAGATGGTCTGTAGAAATGAACATGAGCAGTGTGCATTGTCGGAACCACCAGATCCACATTAGAGATCCACAGCTTTCTCCGTGGAGTGAATGATGCAGGCCGCATCATTGACGAACTTTTCACTGTTAGTATCATCCTTGCCTGCAGAAAATCTAGAATTAAAGAATGTAGATAGCGGAGTATAAGAGGGAAATCGATGAGCCTCGTCTAAATGTGTGGGTTATAAACATTGTCTCAAATGTAATCCGTACTATTATGACGTCAAGAAACAGGAAAAAGGGCACTGGCTATCCAGCATTCTGATGGCCGTACCCTACATGCTGCTAAAAGTCTGTCAGTGCTGTCACTAATGGTACGTCCGTCGCCTCCACCGTTATACCGTACGCATGCTGGGTAAAGCAGTTTACAATATTTATTAACTCCCATGCCTTCTCATTCCAAATAAGACAAACATAGTTTAATTCCTTTTCATTGCTTGTCCTTGTATTATTTTCTTACTATGCTTATCTTGTGTTTCTCACCATGCTTATCTATATTATATGGACTATAAATATAATATTATTATTATAAGAGAGAAGCTAATCTCGTGTCGAAAAGTATCTATTTATGTAACATTATAACATAACATCCATCCTCCATCCCACGTATTGGACAAAATGTACCGACGGAAAGATTCGATGGACTGCGTTGAGAGGCGTTTAGGCGCATGTCGTCACTTGTCCCAACGTCAAGATAATGTGGCAACGTCAGCGGGTTTTCAAAATCATTATTTGGAATGCACAAAAGCCCAAAAGTTGGCCATTTCAAAAATTAATTTGGAATGGACAAAAACACCAAAATGTCGCCATTCTCGACATTCACCATTTTGGAGGTTGTTGGAGAGTGCAGGAGGGAGTTGCAGGCGTTCAGAGGCTGAAGCAAAGCGGCCACTCTCCCTACCAAAACGCATTTGACAAGCGTCAACAGCCAGCTAGCTAGCAAGTATGTATATCTACAAGAAGTATATGCCATTTTTCCATTATGCCTTTCTGCCTAGGAACTGTGAAGAAATGAATGGCTATTTGTTGCGAAGATGGGTTTTCATGGATGGGAAAGCAAAGGGTTTTCCTTGCGAAAAGGGGTTCTCATTTGAAATGCAAAGTTGTTTATGTGTTTCTGTGTTGAGGGCTTTTAAAATTTGGTTTCCTAATGTCTGCTAGTTTTAAAATTTTGTCATTTGAATGTTCTCAAACCACAGAATTTTTTGAGGAAGTCGAATGAAATAACTAACAACCCATTGTGGAAATATGAGTGTAGTAGCCGCTGCTGATGACAACGGCCTCAAACGCAATCGAAAGTTCACAAATTTATCAGAATCTTATACTTATCGGCTCCTAAGCTTGTTAAAGAGCCCTATCCTAATTGGTATGATGGGAGAACTTATTGTCAGTACCATCGTGTTAATGGACATGATATCAAACATTGTATGTCGCTGTGTCACGAGATACAAGACTGCATCGAGGACGGTACCATTCGTCTCGATGGGAGTAAACAAAATGCTAACAAATCAGTGGTGAAAGCTAATAGTGAATTGCAAATATACACAGATCCGTTTCCGTCACACTTTGCTAACATGATTATCGATCCTGCTGATTTTGTTACCCAACCCGAGGCCTATATCAATATGCTCATAGTAACTTCCACTATTCCACCCGCACCCAGTTCTCCAGACATTACATTCACATCACAGGATTTACCCTTAAACAACAAACCCTTGTCTCTCTACATTCTCGCTCGTGTCAATGGTAACATTGTGACAGGAGTCTTGATAGACCTCACGAGCCGTGTGAATGTTATCACTAAGGAGACATTAGTACTAAATTCATTACAAAAGGAAAAATATGAAGAAATGAAATCTACCATCTGTACACACGATGGTATGTGTCTTAAACCTTATGGCTCGATAACTTTGTCTGTCTTGGTGGGACCTAGAGTTGTTGAAACAATTTTTGATGTTATCCCAAAGTCGGATCTACTCAGGTTGAAGCTGGGCATACCTTGGCTCACCTCCATGAATGGAATCGCCTTCGTTATTCACAAATGCTTAAAATTCTCCCACGAAGGTGTCATGCATGTAGTGCATGACACTGGATACCAGCCCTTGGTGTCCCGTGGTGGATATCCGTTGGATCAATTTTGGCCCTCCCCAGTCAGTCCGCTTCCTCCAAGAACGAACCTACTTTACAAAAAATATGTAAAGTATAAAGCTGGGGGAAAAGGGGAGCCAAAGCTGACCCTTCTTGTGATAGGACAATCGGTCACTACCTCTTCCCGAGAAGAGAAGGAGAAGCTCGTACCGACTACTCTCCCTTCCTAGAAAGGAAAAGAGAAGTCCACGCCGACTCCCTCTCCTTCCTGTAAAGGTAAAGAGAAGGATACCTCCTCCTGAACTACCTCATCCTCTCCCCCTTCTTGGGAAGAATATTGGATGAGCTAGCCCGACACTACCCATTGAGCTTGATGATTCCTCCTCTACGTAGGCCCAAGCTTAGGATCACAGACCTCTCTAATGAATACCCCAGACCATGGTACTAATTATATGTTAGAAAGAAAGGCTCTCATAAAGAATTCGATTCGCGGCCTCCTACTGCTCCTACTCCTAAGGCAGTGAATAAAAAGAGGCCCGCTATCGAGGCTCTTGAGTCGACTCCTCTTGCCGCTACTCAGCCCGTTCCTCCTGCTCCCGTGCAGGAACCCATCCCTCTGTCAGAAACGGTCATAGTGGACATTTCTATGGTTGAACAGGAACCTTTTGTTCCTTCCCAACCTTTGGCCTCTAACTCCAAGAGTCGTAGAAACCGCCTTGTGCGCGATTGCAAGCACTGGCGAAAGGCTCTTTTGGTCGAGAAGGCCGCCTCACAAAGGAAGGAGGAAGAAATGTTTGCCCCTGCTTCAGGGCCTCCTGCAACATCTTCTTCCTCCCTTCCTTCCGCTTCCCTTCAGTCTGGCTCTGTACTGCTTCTAGCTTATATTGCGAGTATGAATGCACCTAACCCTAAACAGGTATAGGTGTTCATCACTCCCTCGACTCGATGGAGCTTCCTTTGATGATGTATGTTTCGGATATCCAACCCTTCCCAAAGCCTGTGGATATGGTTAATACCTCGATTGTATCTGTTACAGTTCTTTCCTCCTCTTCCTTTGTGCCTCTAGCCTCGTTTGTGGAGAGTTCATCTCCTCCGACGAAACAAGAGGTAGAGTGTGGTCCTTCTGGCAATGAAGGACGTAAGAGGAGTCTGCCTTCTCCACAAGGCAACCCCATGTTGACTTGTTCTGTCCTGGTGATGGAACTAGTCCCAGCTTCCCCTGAGTTTGTCACTATTCCCGAATCATTCGGTGAGCCTAGCGGTGAACCTTAGGCGCAACCTATCCCATCTGCTAAAATTAGACATGGCACTTAGGTGTGGGGTGCATGTTTGACTTTGTGGATGAGGTCTCAGCCTTGTCAGTGATCTTCATGAAATCACTGACCTTAGCTCCACAAGAGCTCAGTGAAGAAGACCTTGCAGGGGCTTCTTCCTTAGCCCTTGTTGCGAGAGGGTCGGATGCTCCTCCTCTTAACATCCCACCATTGCAAGCTCATCCTCCTTCCCCTTATGAAGATTTGGATTGGGAAGCAAATGACCTCTTGGCCAATCAATGTTAGGAGGAGGCCCCTTTCTTGATCTTGTGTGTGTATTTTGTGATGTGTTCCCCCATATTCGTGCATTCTATGTGTTCCTAGATGACCCTTGTAACCCCCGTTGGTGCTTGGATACAGGCGTGGTTTTTGTGTTGTAAACCTTCTTCTATTTGTATCATCATTCTTCCATGTTTGTGCTTGATTTTTGATAAATTTGGGATGATGCAAAGCATTGGGAGCCTTTAGACTCCCCTTCCATGTTGACCCAATTTTTTATTTTTACTTTGTCTTCTCGTGCATTCTTCACATCACTTGATATAGTAGGGGGTTGATGATAGTTCATTTATATACTATTACTATACATACATACATACATATATATATATATATATATATATATATATATATTTATTTATGAATAGTTCTGACCCTGAAATATTAGGCTACCCCTGTGTCCTTCATTTCCATTTTCTCTCTTTTGCTTTAAATTTTTCTCTTCTTTGTTTGAGTTGTCCCTCTCATGTGTGAAAACACCTTTCTTTAACGTTTCAATTTTCAGAAAATGCATTCATTGCCAACGAATCTTTTCTCGAAACTCTGCACAAACTTTTCTTGGGAATCACATTCTCAACTTGGAACCCTAACGAAACATGTTTCCTTCATCACGGGTTCATAAAAAAAGGACTTGATAACATTCCTTCGAAGCGGGAACAACTTTAACCTTCCCCTTGCATGGGGGCATATCCTTCCTTTCGAATTCCTTGATGATGGATCACTTTGAGAAAAGAAACATCCTCTTTCGAGCTGTGTGTCCCTTGAGTGGAACGCCCTTTTTCTTCATGGTGGGTTCCCACGGGACTCCCTCTTTGAAAGTCATTACCTCAAATGGGTTATTTCGTGTCTAGCTTGGGGACAACCTGACTAGACCCGTTTCATATCTTTGCGTCTAGCTTGGGGGCTGCCTGACTAGACTTCACCTTTCAAATAGTGCATCCCTTGAGTGGACCCCATCTTCTTTTGAAGGGTTCCCGAGGGACCCCTTTGAAAGACTTCCAAATCATCGACAGTCTACGCGACTATCCACTCACTTGCCTACTTGGCCGCTTATTGACTCTACGAAGTCCGCTTCCTTTGGGTTTTCTCCATGCTAGCTAGAGTTTTTGGGGATACCTTCCTTGTAAGTCTGCGGGCCTGTAAGGCGCTTACTTAACAGGGCTTCCTTCATGCGAGAGATCTTGGGGGTTGCCTCCTTGCAGGTCTGCGGGCCTATAAGACGCTTTGTTCTTTTGATTTTATAGTTTCGAGCAATTATGGAGTCCTTTGCTTTCCCTGCAACTTCAGGTTCACCAGATCACAGTCTACTTCCTTGACAGTTCAGGTATATATTTCTAACCCTACTCTTTCTTGATCTACTTTACCGAGCACTCATCAGTACTTGTGCTCGCTAAAGTGGGGGAAAATGTATAGGAGTAAATTTGCACCCCATGTGCAAATCCTCTTTTTTCCTTTATCCACCTTAGAAAACCAAGTTTAGAGGCTTAATTCCACCTAAGCCCACTGCTTGCATCCCACTTGGCGCCTATTTTGAGCATCAATGGAGGTGTTTCTATCGGGGATGCCCGCATAGCATGTAGACGTCCATGCAGCACACTTACATCCCTAGCAGGTTCCTACGGCTGAACTTGCAGAGGTGTTACACTTCTCATTGGGAGTCAAGTTGTAATGCCCCCTTCAGCCGATTGACCCTAATATGGTCATTTTTCTCCATCCCTTCTTCAAATTCACTCCTTGAATAATAATTTCATCTTCTACACTCACCCCACAAGCTTCAACACACTCTTTTGCATCCACTTCAAGCTTCAAACAACATACAAGCATTCCATTGCAGCCAAAGCAACACTCCATCACTTCGATAGAGAAATTTTGGGACCATGCCATTGTAGTAGAGGCTCGAGTACTCTCATATTCTCCCCCAAGTAGCCTTGAGTGCTCTTGGTGGAGGTGGTAAGCTTCCCTCTCCTCTCCTCTATCACTTGGTTGAGTTAGCACTTTACTATTTTGTAGTGCTTTAGTGCTCTTTACTACATTGTTTTGTTTATCTCGTTCTCTTGGTTGCCCGTGGAGGTGGAAACACCTAAACGGGGGTCTGATTGAGGAAAGCCCCTATACAACCACCCAACATTTTACTCTCTTTCTATGTGTAGGAGTATGTGCCTTTTGGGGAACTAGCTGATGAACAAATTCCTTGGTGAGATCTTTCTTTCCCTTTTCACTCTTGCATTTATACTTTATAATATTAGAGAATATTTCATTTACTTAATCACATCATTTTGGCCCTTTAGCTAGTTAGTAGGTTTGTTAGCTAGTTTTTCTAGGTTTGATCTCATCTTCACTATTGTCTGGTCGTACGAATGCCAGTGCACTTTAGAGACGCCAGCGCGTTGCGCTATCATCCAGAGACCGTGCTTTTGTTCTCGAATGGAGAGTTTCCTGAGGCCTAGTGTTAGACCTTAAAACTAGCTTGACTAGCCCCTTCCTGCATTTTGGGTCTGCAGAGTGACTGAGAGGCCTCACGGTCATCGTCACTCTCACCTTACATTTCCCTACACTACACTTAGCTGAGGTAAGTTAGGGTAGCCTCTCGCTTCTTGGCCTTCTGTGACTTGGGGTCTTGCACGCGATGGTCCCCCTCTCTTATAGAGTGAACCACCTAGATTTGTGTGGGGTTTATCTCTCTCCTTTTAGGTGAAACATCTTAAGAGTGCAAGTGTAGCTTATAAATCCCATACCCAAAAATCAACAGTTCAATATTATATCCCAAAATTTTATGTGAATCATGTTTCCTCCTAGAAGTGTGAGTGTTGCACAAGAAATGCTTAAAGCATCAGCGAAGGGTAATACTGCATCCTTTTAATTATCCTTCTCATAATTGATTTGTGTTAATTTTAGGATGATTTATCCAACACTACATCGGTATGGTTTATCTCCCAAAATAGAATAGGAACCTTTGGATCCTTGGTAATTAGATCAGATATATTTGCAAAAGAACATAATATTTATCATTTTACATTAGAGTATTTCTCCATTTAAATCATGTACCTTTGTTCAGTTGTGAAGCATCATTGCATAGTTAGGTTTCATAAGGTTGTGATTAAGGAACATTGTTATCAAGTAATTGTTTTTACCAAGTATAATATACCATACAAACTACAAAGGCGAGGCAATAATAACATAGAGATGGCCATTAGGCTTTCCAAATTTTGTGATGGAATTATTGTTCTATAAACACAATGCAAAATTTCTGTAAACACAATGTGTTTTGCAATGTAGAAGCCTCTTTACAAATATGAGTATTCCTGGTTACCCATTTTGGAGCTTTAGAAACACATTGTGTTGTCAATTATGCATTCGCTTATGCTAAAAAAACATACCTATGTACATACAAAAAGGCATAAAATCATACATAGAAACATGCATATCATGATGAGACGATGTAGTGTGGGGCCCAACAGACGGGGGATAAAAATGACAAAACTGGTAGATGGGAGCAAACGTTATGTCAATGGAAGCAAGGAGATAATGATGTTGTCAGGTCAGTTTTCCTACCTTCTGTTAGTCGATAAAACTATGCCCCATGGCTTGCACGAGAAGCTATCATTTTTAGAGCTTTTTTCCGGCGTGGGAATTGGAGGTGGAATATGAACTGCATTCTATGAAGTACACTATGTATTGATGGTTAATAGAGTCCTCCTTTAATGAGAAATGTGTTATTTGATAAAATAGAATCCCATCTATATGTTTGTATATTTGCATTTCAAGACAAAGCTTGGGTATAAGTAAAGGCAAGCTTCAAAACACATTGTGTTTCCCAACTTGCATTATACAATGTTCACCATTGTCAACAAGTTTATTCATTATTTCCAATAATGGTAATAAATTGGTGTTCTTGTTATTTGTAATGCACACCTAATAAAAACCACAAGGGCTTGGGTATGTTGTGATGTGGAGGTTGAAAAATGTAGTGTGTTATGAAGCATGCAATTTTTTATATCACATAGGTTGTGCAGGTTTTGTATACAACTAAAAATGGTCTGGATAATTTAATTAATTAAATATGATTTATTTGATTAATTGAATCCTTTAATTCATCTACTTATAAATAAATAGTCAATATTTATTTATATAGTTCACATTTAATTCTTCTATCTTTATCATATAATTTCATCTAAATTAAATAAACAAATTTAATATTTTATTTTATTTAATTATCAAATTCTCTTATTTTATTCTATCTTAATCACATCATTCTATCTTAATTAAATAAACAAGTTCACATACTTTATTTTATTTAATTATCCATTTCTTCCATCTTAATTTAATAAACAACTTACTATAGTTTGTTTTATTAAATTAAATATCTTCTTTTACTAAAGTGAATAAATCCAAATATTCAATTAAGGTATTTATCTACAGCTAATTCCTCTTTTCACTCATCATATGCACCTACCAAATTAGATATTTTATAACTAATTAAATTCAACACAACCTTCATAGGTAAATTTGGAGACAAATTTGCAGGCAAACCTCTTCATCTTCTTCCATTGATTCTTCATATCCTCTAGCTGAATGTTTTTGTGGGGAGGAACAATCTCCATAATCATCTTAGGCTTCTCCATCTTTCACCATTGAATCCTTTAGATCAAATCCAGACCATTGCTTTGTTGCCCCTTCACAAATGTGCTATCGGGAATCTATAAATACAACCTCTGTCTACAGGAAAAGGATCCAACTTTGTGCAAACTTACTCTACAGAAATATCAATTAAGCAATCAAGCATTTGAGAAAATAGTAATAGCAATAACAATCATTTTAGAATCATAATCATGACTTTTCATTTAGCTCCATCTTAGTTTATTGTAGCTTCTTTTATCAGTTTCATGTCATTTTCAATCATAATATCATCAACATATGATTTAGCAATCATATAGCTTATCATTCTCATTCTCTAGATTGGCATTTTAACAGTCATGGTGCTTACAAAATCTGAGAGCCCCGTCAAAATATGAATTCTCTTCCTACCAACATCATTTTGATCCAAGTTAATTATCTCATTCTGGCTAACTACGGTATCCCTTGGAACATCTTATGCGGTATTTCCATCCTCATTTGACTCATTTAACTTAATGATAATCTCACCTTGACCTTCCGGTGGTGGTGAGGTATTGTGAATGCATTCTTCATTAATATTTGGTGGAAGAGTTGATGATGTAGCTCCATCTTGATCTGATGGATTAGAAGCATTGCCAATTCGAAAGTAAGACTGTATGGCACCTCTACGTTTTGGGCGTTTTGATGGCCTCCCAATCCCTTCACCACCCTGAGGAGTCTTACCCTTGTTGCACTTGTTGCTTGACATATTGATCTCTCACTTCGAATAAAAGGTGGAAAAAATGTCTTCTTGTTTAAGAAGGACATAGAATATAGATCTCATTCCCTAGTCAATATCATCTTTAAGATTGAAGAAAGAATGGAAAAGAGATAAAGAAATCTTATAACATTATGAAGAAATGATCACTCACCTTTAAGTTTAGGTTTTAATGACTTGCTATTCATTGATGTATGAATTTTCCTGTGTTGTAAGTTTGTAACTTGCCTACGATCAACTTCAAGGTTCCAAGTCCAACTTCCAAATTGAGAACTGAACAAAATGTGTAAGAATAAATAAAAGTTTAGATTGTGTTTATATCAATCCATATTTGGCGAATTTCGTGGGATTTTTAAATGGTATATTAAAAATTTGGTGAATCTTGCATGATTATACAATGATACGTTGTAATTTTCAAGGCGATTATGGCCCTATGATTAGCATGAAGGTGTCACGACAATTGGCGAAATGTGTCCTCAAATGTAATTATTTATTAATGTTATTAGAAAAATGGGTCCTCATAAGCAACTATTTGTAAATTTTAATTGGCGAAATGGGTGCTCAAAAGCAACTATTTGTAAATTTTAATTGGCGAAACAGGTCCTAATACAATGTTGTTTTAATAGTATTGGTGAATATGTAGGTTTTTTATTACATTCTTCTGGGATTCACAGGCGAAAATATTAATTGGTCCACTTGAAACACGTAGTTTTTTATGGCGAATTTATTGCTTAAATATGCCTCATAGAAAAAATCGATGGTGAATGGACATGCATTGGACCAATAATTCATAAAATTTGGGCAATTTGGCCACCCTATTGAGTGCAATGAATTCTCCAATTTTGACTTGGCTAATATCTAAAATTTGCCAATTTGTGAAGATTCGCCACTAAATTTTTCCCTACTTTTGTTAGCTTTGTCTCTTATGATCTCCATCCAAAAAATATATTGAGCTGCACCTAAATCCTTCATTTAAAACTTTGATGACAACTAGTACTTCAAATCTAAAATCAAACTTTTATCTTTCCAAAAAAATAACATATCATCAACATACACTATATAATGATGAGAAAATGATCATTAATGGTTTTATAGTAACGAAAATGATCAAATTTAGATCTCAAAAATCCCAAACTCAACACAAAGGTGTCAAATTTCTAGTACCACATCATAGGAGATTTCTTAAGACCATATAGAGACTTTTACAAGTTGCATACTATATTTTCTTTACCTTTAACCACGTACTATTCAAGCCATGACATATAGATTTCTTCCTCCAAGCCACCATGAAGGAAGGCTATTTTCATATCCATATGCTCCACTTCTAAATCATATGTTGTTGCTAATGATAATAGGAACTAAATAGATGCCAACTTTGCAACAGGAGAGAATATCTCACCATAATATATCCCCTCCACAAATGAATAAACCTTTGCAACCAACCTTGCTTTATGCTTCTCAACACTGCCATCAAGACTAACTCTCTTCTTGAACACCCATTTGCAACCAATGGGTTTGTGTCCTTCAGGTAAGGGTACCAAATCCCATGTATCATTTTTCTTCAATGCAGTAAGCTTCTCATCCATGGTTAATGTAGGAGCATCCCTGGTTGTAAAGAAATCCTATATCAACCAAAAATACTTCTTTTTCTTGCATTTCAATCTGTAGTAGTTTTAACATTTCATTTTGCATTTCACCGAAGTGTCATTTCTTATATGATCTACACAAGGCCATCTACAACATATCCATATTTTAGATCATTTGCATTTATCTACTGAAAGTTATCACTCTCAAAATTTTACTAAAATTCACAATCAAAGCATTTGGGGCCACCCTAGTCTAGATTGCTTAGTGCAGACCTATTCTAGAGCATGCAGAGCTTAATGAGACATCATACAAAATTTTTGGGACCAATGGGATATATCTTAGAGATCCACAATATGTTTCACTTCACAAAGAATTATCTTTTCATTTTTTGAGGCCAACCTTCACGTTTGATCATTCATTGGGTTTTACAAACCCTTGTGGCTAACATGGACCATTATTGGACATGGAGAATCATATTTAAGATCATTTTGTATCTCATTGTAATCAAGTGTCCAATAGTCGATAGATAGCTCACAAGTATTTTAGGTCATGTTAAAATAAGGCCTTTGGCTAGTTCTAATGTTGAATACCCTTGTGGCAGGCCTATGGGCCTTGGTTATTCACCCATCAGGCATATGATTCATGTAAGATTTACAATTCAATAAAGGTCTTTATTTGTAGAATAGTTCCTTGTGTTATTTCTAATGTGTTGACTCTTAGTTGAATGGTTGGAAACTTCTTTGTGAACCCTCCATCTGTGACTACACCAAGTGGTATAAGAGTGAGTTTGTGAGTCCTAAAGGCATTCCTTGTGGTGAACACATTACTGACTTGAGGTAGATTGCATGTGTTTTCAACCTATCATTGACTATGAGGCAGTTGAAACCATTGTAGCTAGATCGTCAAGTTGAGGAAGTTGCATCAGATTCAAGGGGAGAGTTGCTACCAAGCAGAGTTCCTGCTATGGAAAATATCACTGGAAGAATAGATGAGATGTTGGAAATGATGTGAGAAATGTGAGTCTGATTAGATGATGTTGAAGAAGATCAAAGGAAAGGTTTAAACCCTAGACATGAGTATGGAAGTGATGATGAAGTAGATCCTATTTTGAATCAAATTGAAGAAGTCCTAGGCAAAGAAGAAGAGGAACTAAATCATATGAAGATGTTGAAAGTAATTTCCAAAATTGGTAAGCGACCTAGAGTTGGAATTTAAAATTACGTGAGAAATTTAAATTCGAAAGAATTGATTCAATGGATCAATGAAATGGAGGAATACTTTGAATATGAAGAAATTGAGGGTTTTGAAAGAGTTAGATTTGCAAAAAAAAAGTTGAAAGGTCATGTTGCTTTATGGTGGAAAGAAGTTCAATTGGATAGGAACAAAAGGGGAAAAGAGAAAATCATCAAATGGGATAGAATGGTGACAAATTGAAGAATCAATTAATACCTACTAATTATGAATGAGAACTATTGAAAAGATTGCAAAATTTAAGGTAGAAAGAGAGATTTGTGAAGGAGTATAGTAAAGAATTCCACAAGATGATCATTAGGACTGAACATAGTGAAGCAACCAAAGAAAAGGTGGTGAGATACATCAATGGACTAAGAACAAAAATTCAAGAAGAACTAAGCTTGGTGAAGATGACAATACTTGAAGAAGCATATCAATTTTCACTGAAAGTAGAAGAGAAGTTGAGCAAGAAATTTGAACAAAGGAAGAGAAGTGCAAGAGGAAGATTCTCGAGGAGCAGACCATAATCCAGAGAAAGAAGACCTTATGCAAATAAAAACAAAGATGGGAAACCTTATCACATTGAAGAAAAGGATGACAATTAATATCGCAAAGGAAGAGAAGATAGAAATTTCTACCATAGTGATAGAGGAGGTCATAATTCTTACCACAATAATGGATACCAGATAGGTGAAGGAAGATCTAAGAAGAGACCATTCAAAGGATCTTATTTCAAGTGTGGAGCTGAAGGACATAGAGCATTTGAATGCCATCAAGGAAGTACCAAAAATAAAATGGAGCATGTCAGAAGAGTGGCCTATGTGGATGAGGAACCTATTGAATCCCCTAAGTTAGTTGGGAAACTTGAGAAAGGTGAATCATTGGTAATGAGGAGAGCTTTGATGCATAAAGAAGTGACTAAGGAACCACCACAAAGAAAGAGTTTGTTGAAAACAAGATGTAATTCTAGAGGGAAGGTACATAAAATTATCATTGATAGTGGTAGCACTGATAATCTAGTTTCAAAAGAGATGGTAACCAAGTTGAATTTGGAGAGATTGAAAAAATTGAACCCCTATAGGATAGCATGGATTCAAGATGAACATAAGATATTGGTGAATGAACAATGTTTGGTGAAGTTTCATATAGGATCATATAAGGATGAAGTATTGTGTGATATTATGCCTATGGATGCATGCCATGTTGGGATATGGTGTTGTACACCATTGCATAAATTGATTTATTATAATGTTGTAATTAAATAATTATTTAGTTGTGATATACCTTGGTAGTGTTGTTAATCACACTAGGTAATTATTTGGGGTTCACTTGATGTTGTATTGTAACATTGTATTATTATTTATTATGTGGGAGACGTGATAATAATTTAATATTATGGAAATACTAAATAATGTGATGTCTTAGTACCCAATATTAAATAAAGGGTTAGTGGTTTTGTATTCACATTGTTTTTGGGTACATGGTTTTACCTTACCACTAGTTGTATTATGTGTGAGCTTGTGTCTATCAAAGAAAACACATGTGTAGTGGTTTAGGTTGGCTGAGTGCTTTGGCTATCATTATTGAGTCTTCTTGAGAGTGTATTTGTGAAGCATGGCATGGGATGTGTGGATTCATGCTTAGACACATGGGAATGCATTGGAGGGCTTGATGCTTCAGAGGTGTTCATTGTAACTCTTGTATTTGCTTCATAGCTGATTAATATGATGGATTATGGATGCTTTTGGAGGTTGGGTTTTTCCCTCTTGAGGGTTTTCCCAGGGTATATCTCGTGTCATCTTTGCTGGGTATATTGTCTATTCTCTTGCATGTGGATTTTGAGCACTTATTTGCATTGTTATCTCTTTTGGGTTATGTGGAGATTGTCATACAATGACTGCAAGTTTCCTTACAAGTGATATCAAAGCTTTCATGGTTGGAGATTTTTTATTATAACCCTAGGTTGAGAAAATGTTGGTTAAGCTTGAATCTATGAAATGCATGAGAGAATGAAAGACATGGCAAAATATGAGGTTTTGCAGGTTGTTTATTGCATATCTAAGGGTTTTGGGTTTGCTGTTATAATGGGTTGTTTACAGATTTAGGGTGTGGAAAAATTAGGGCAAAATAGGGTTTCTTGGTTATGCATTCTAATGGGGGTTTTGTGGGGGAAATTTCACAAATGACCTCCCGAGACAAAATGGACCTCATGGTTTGATTTAGGTTGGTTAAGAGATGAATTTTGATATATAATTTGCCCGATTTTGGTTACTGGAAAAAAATACAATTTTTTTGTTGTAAAATGCCCTATTATGTAGTTGTACAATTGTCAAGTTTATTCAGAAAAATTAAAATCGAAATAAAATAATCTTGTCATCATAAAAAAATTTCCCTGCAAAAATATAAGATAGAAAAAAATGTTAAATCGGTAAAAATACCAATGTAAAAGGCTTCTTTGAAAAAACAATTAGAAATAAATTAAAATAAAGTTTGGGGGGGTTGGCCCCCCTCCCCTGACTGTCGTACCCTACCATGGTAGGGACCGATAGTCCTATCAGCTGGTACTAGCTGGTGCTGCTAGCGTGGTATCGTTTGGTGGATTGTCGGGCACTTCCCGCCAGCAGCGGGTACCGTCAACCATGGGACGGTGGTAAAACCACCTTTCAAATTGCCTTTTAAATGTTTTTAAAAACAAAAAAAAAATTGTCGGTGATTTAATATATGGAGCCTGAATGAAATTTTTTATATATAAAAATTAAATGCAATTTAATTCCTATTTCAGATCCGCCACCACTCCACCACTAGGTGGGTGGTGCTGCCCGGGTGGGGCTGTTGCCCAGCCACCAAGGGTGGCTATAAAAGTTTTTCCTTGGGTTCAAAATGCAGTTTTACTTATGAGGGGCATAACTTTCACCAAGGTGCTTCATTTTTTGACTTCTTGGACCCGTTGGAAAGGTGACTCAAAGATCTACATGGTGATGCTAGTGATTTTTTGATATTTTATAGTGTTGACAGTGTTTTTCTAGCTGGAAGTCAGGTGTTCTATTTGAGCTTTGAGAGGTGATATCGGGTGCATATAGAGTCAGATTTTGGACTTCGAATAGTTGATGTAAAGCTAGTTCAAAGCACTACATAGTTGATCAGGTTTGGAGTTGTTTTGAAATGATTTATTTGCTGATATTCTATCCTGAGCTATTTATGGGTTTCTTTGACTATGGTGATACTATGAGCTTCTGGATTGTCAGATCTAGGAGATTTGATGTTGGATTCATTGTATGCTTAGTTGTACATATCAGATTACTCTATTTTTGACATGGTTATCAGTTTGGTTGGATTTGTATGCTTCATTGTTGTGTGCAGGGTTATTTAGCTATTCTAAAAGATGCAAAATAGAATGCAAGTATGAAGTAAGTATGACATGGAGGATGAGAGTATGAAAGTATGAGAGTTTGAGCTTGAAGACTTGAATGTGTTATGAGAAAATGAAGCCAAAAATCCTCTATTTTAGGGGAAAGGCCTCTAGGGATTTGAATGGTCAAGATTTTGCCAACATGGGCAAGATGAAGGGTTAAGGTGAGTTGAGGACTCACAAGTCCTCACATCTTGCCATGTGGAAGATGAGATGTTAAGTGGACATGTGATGTGGAGAAGGACGTGTGAGGTGGAAGTACTTGCAAGTACCTTGGAATGAGAGTGATGGTGACAAGTGGGGAATTTTAGAAAGTCCTCTCTTATCATCATGGGGATGAGAGAAGTTGTTGGGGGAATAAATGTGAATTTAAAATTCACATGATTGGGAGTTGTCTAGAGGATAAAACAAGGTCCTCATAAAGGAGGTCCTTGTCCCATGTGAGTGATGTGACATTTCAATGATCCACACAGGGAAGAGGAGAGCTTTGGAGAAATTAAAGTGAATTTTTAATTCACATGGGGAAGAAGGTCTAGGCTAAATGAAAAAATTAATGATGAAGGTTGACTTGGAGGACATACCAGAAATGGCATGTGATTAGATTAAGGTTGTGCAAACAGGTGATTAAGAAGATTAATGGAAGATTAGAGGTAAGTTGGAAGATATGGAGGATATGGCATTAATCCTGATTAAAAGCGTGCACATCCTAATCATGGATTAATTAAACTAATCTAGATTAGAAGAGGATTATGGAGGATGTGACATGTGAGGAATTAAATAAATGACTTATTTATTTAATTCTTTGAGGAAAAGGGGGATAAAGGGTAAGGTATTTAATTATTTAACTAGATAACTTAGGGATTTAGAGGACTTTAGGGGTATTAATTAAATAATATTAATACTACTTAATTAATGCAAGTAAGAGGATATTTAGACGAAAAAGGATAAATTTGAACAAATGTAAGTGTTCAAATTTAGGTGTCTACATTTTTCCCCTCTTTGAGATGGTACTACGAAGTAGCATCATTTCAAAGAAGATTAAAAGATAGCACCAGGAAGAAGATGATTAGATTGGGAAAGATGCCACAGTCATCAAAGGAGTGCCTAGGAAGGAGGATGATGGGAGTGAAGATGAAGATTAGGGATTGAGGATGCCCCCTCCAAAGGACATGTGGGTACAAGAGAACATAGGTGTGCTCTCAAAATGGATGAGATGATGCAAGGGGTATATGAGGAAGATGATGCAAAGTGATGGATAAGAGATTATGACAATCAATAGGAGATTGAGAAGCAAAAATGGATTCAAGGACAAATGTGATGTTGCCCCAGTCAAGCTACAAGCCAAAATGGGTGGATGATGGATGGAGTGTTGTCGATGAGGGATTGGTATATCCCAAAACAACATAAAAGGATAGGGAAGGATACATCCTAATGATGATGGAAGTGATGATGAAACTGTTGTTGATGAGGGAAGGATACATCCCAAAACAACACCAAAGGATAGGGAAGGAAACATCTCAATGATGATAATGATGATGATGATTAGATCAAGGCTTGTAGCAAGGCTGGGAACATGACCAAGGATTGGATTAGATGATTTGTGCTAGATTGAATGGATTAGGATTGGATTGAGATGTAAGAAAAAAAGATGCTTAGAATAACCAATCTATATTATTCTAAAAAGATTGAAGAGATGATGATATGATGAGGGTGTTTAGAATAACCAATCTATATTATGCTAAGAAGATTGAAAAGAGGATGAACTGATGAGGATTGATGAAAATATGGATGAGAAGAGATGGAGGATACATGCAATGCAATGGAATGGAAAATGAAATGCAATCTTAACACGATTTTCCATTTTTGGAGCATTGATTTTTGCTATAGCATAAGACACTAGGTACCAAGGTATGTAAACCAAGGAGAATTAGTGTCTAATGCATGAAACAAACACAACAGATAAGAAGGCTATCCCAACACCCCAATGTCATGAAGAACTTGGTTGGGTTAGGCATTGGGATAACCACAAGCACAAAAGGATGCCCTAATGTAACACAAGACCACAAGAGTCTTGGTGGGTACTACACAGGACAACCCAAAAGACAACAACAAATAAAAGATCAAGATATGCCCCTATGTTTACCAGTCAAAGAACACCATGATATGATGGATCAAGGTGACCATGATGAGTTATGACAGGGAGCTCAAATTATAAACAAAAGCCAAAAGCATCAAAAGATCACAATCAATTTCAAACGTCCTTTACCATAGGATCAAGGGGATGGATGGGATTCATGGGGTCTGTTAGGAAGGATGCATCCTATGGAGACCAAAGATGGATACTAAACTAAAAGATTGATATGACATAGGATATTCGAAACTAATTAGATCTCATGATACGAGTGGCTCTCATTTGTGAAGAAATAGCTAGATAAGGGCATAGCTTGATGACAAGACACAAGAGAGACAAGACACGAGACTGACACACCCTAAAGACCTAGGGGCTCAAGGGTTGATCAAAGATTAAAGCCTTGCCTATGTGAAAGTGTAGAGCCCTCGTAGTTTGATAAAAGGATGACGAGTGAACAAGGATAAAAGTAGAAAGAGGATGATGGAGACCTTGATGGATGACAAAGACCAGATGGACAAAAGCCTCAAGGGTGGATCAAAAGATCAACCTTTTTTTGGAATATTTGCATCAATCCATACTGACATGTAACTCCTGGAGGGAAAAGTCATTGTGACATTAATCATGTCTGGCAGACTAGCTGTTTTGAATTCTCTTGGAATGTTCATATCACAGAGACAAAGCAGATGTCTTGCCAAATGATGTTATCACTGTGACTAGAAGCATTCCCTGTGACCTTTTGTCGAGTAGGAGACCTTTGGCCGACAGTGTTGTTTCTTATCAGGTGTCGGGGAGACTCACATCAACTGGGGTCTTCAGGGTGACTTGATTGCTCAGTATGAAGTCCCAGTGACTGAAGGGAGTGTCACCGATAGATCATCGGGCTAACACAAGGGCTTCGGTAAGATGTCCTAGTGAGAATGGAAGGTTACGCCGACGGGGATACAACTGAAGTCATCGGAGTAGCTCAAGGTGATCGGTATGAGGTCTTGGCGAAGGTCAAATGTCTTGTCGACTCGGTAAGACATGAGCGCTCGATGAAAGGTCTCGGCGAAAGACAAAAGTCTTGTCGACTTGGTAAGACATGTTTGCTCAGAGTGAAGTCTTGGTGGAAGACGAATGTCTTGCCAACTGTCAGGTGCTTCGGTGAAACTTGAGAAGACTCGGCAATACCTCTTGGCGAACGGAAAATTCTTGCCGATGGAAAAGTTGAAATCGATGTGACTTGTGAAGCTTGGTAAAACGTCTTGCTGATGGAGAAACTCTTGCTGATAGGAATGCAATGGATGCCGATGGATTTGGTATGACTCATGGCATTCTCTATATCGTCTTGCCGACTGTTGGAATCTATGACGATATTGATAGTGAAGACTTTGTGGCATTAGGGAGACATTGTTAGTGTCTCACCGATATTCCAAAAAAGTTTGAACACCTTTGACCAAATTGATCATCCTATGTGGAGCCTCGTGAACCAATCAGAGGAAGCGAATTTCAAATGGATGGCAGTTAGATTTTTTGCAACAGTTACGATGCTAGAGTTGAATTGTATGCAAGGAAAAATCAACGCTCAAGAGGAAACTTTCTATGATGGGGCAATGGCGGATAAGGATGAACATAAGACAAAAAAATTAGAATGTGATAAGATTTATATGAGAGCATTCTGAGTTTGAAAATGAATGATCAGATTTGTTGAGAGTTTTTTTGTAAGATATTGAACAGTGAATGAAGTTACTGTGAACTGATACTAGAGAGTTGTATCTCTGCATTGTATGTAATTGTTTGTTACTGTAATACAAAGAGATTCAGCTTGGTGTGGTGGGTTTTTTCCTGAAAGGGTTTTCCCACGTAAATCTGTTGTTCATTGTCTTTGAGTATCTTCTCTGTTTCTGTAAATCTTTCATGTGTGTCTTAATTGGATTGTAATTTGAAAATTAAAAGTATTGTCTTCTACTTCCCTGTGGTTTTGATGTTAGGAAAGTTGCTTCCGCACCTCTTGCTTTCCTTACAAGTGGTATCAGAGCCTAGCCAGTTGTGTTGTCCTTGTGAGAGGGTTGGGTTTTTTGTGTCAATTATTTTTCAGTGGGAGTTTGCTAGAGGTCTGATAATTTAATTACAAATTAAGATGGCGAGCACATCTGGGAAAATGGAAATAGAGAAATTCAATGGTAGTAATTTTGAGTTGTGGAAACTCAAAATGGAAGATCTGTTAGTGGATCGTGATCTGTGGCTTGCTATGTCTGGAATGATGCCTCAAGGCATGAAGCAAGAGGATTGGGATCTTGCAGATAGAAAGTCTAAGGGGCTGATAAGGCTCTATTTGGCAGACTCTGTTCTTCTGAACGTGCATGAAGAAAAGACTGCATCTTCCTTGTGGAAAAGAATAGCATCTATTTATCAAGGCAAGTCCTTGGTGAACAAATTGTTCTTGAGGAAGAAGTACTCTTTGAGAATGCAGGAGGGAGGATCTGTTTCTGATCATTTGAATGCATTCAACATGCTGATTGCTCAGTTAAAATCTGTTGGTGTGAAGATTGAAGATGAAGATCGGCATGTTGTTGCTATATTCTTTACCCATTCTTGGGATCATCTAGTGATGGCTATTGGGAGTCACGACATCCACTTTCAAGATGGAAGATGTTGTTGCTTCTTTGTTGTCGGAAGAGATGAGAAGAAAATCTTCTGAGATGGCAAAGGAGGCTCTGGCTGTTAGAGGCAGATCAAAGGAGAAGGCAAGAAGAAGGACAAGAAATCCAGATTGAAATCAGAAGGGAGATCAAAGTCTCTTGGCAAGAAGTCCAAGGTGAAATGCTGGAATTGTGGGCAACCTGGTCATGTCCGAAGGGATTGCAAGGAGGAGAAAAAGAAGAAGAAGAAGACCTCTTCTGAAAATAATTCTTCTATAGTGATGCAGACGCCTTCATTGTAGCCTTGCAGCGGGCATAACGATGTCTAGCTGATTGATTCTGGAGAATCTTTCCACATGACATCTCATAGAGACTGGTTCACGAAGTATGAAAACTATGATGGTGGAAAGGTGTACTTGGCAAGTGATTCATCTTTGGAAATTGTTGGCCGTGGAAGAGTTAGAATTCAATTCCCCGATGGAAGAGTGAAGCGAATCAATGATGTGATGCATATACTAGGTCTGGCTCGTAATTTACTTTCTATAAGCAAGCTGAATGATATTGGGGTGCATGCCACATTCTCTGGAAATGGTTGCAAGATGACTAGAGGCTCTATGGTGCTAGCAAGGGGTGCTCGTATTGGTACCTTGTATAAGCTGGATGCACAAGCTATTCAATGCAATAGTGTCTCTGCGAAGTCACAAAAAGCTACTCATGGAGGAAAAAAGGGAAACGTCCCTGATGGTGTAAAATCCATGGAGGCTAAACTTCTAGCATAAAAGAAAATGCTCTGGCATCATAGGCTAGGCCACATTGGTGAAAAAGGTTTAAAAACCTTGAAAAATAAAAACTTGGTAGAAGGGCTTGAAGATTGTAACCTTGAGTTTGAATTTTGTGAACATTGCATATATGGTAAACAACACCGTGTTTCATTTTATTCCAGTCCTCACAAATCTTCTGGTTTGCTTGATTATTTACATTCTGATGTGTTTGGTCTAGTGAATGTTTCTTCTTTATCTAAATCAAGATACTATGTATCGTTTATTGATGATTATTCAAGAAGAGCATTTGTATATTTTCTGAGGAGTAAATCAAAAGTGTTCAATCAGTTTAAGGAATTTAAAAACCTTGTTGAAAATTAGACTGGTAGGAAAATAAAATGTTTAAGGACTGACAATGGCGGTGAGTTTTGTTCAGATGAATTCAAAAGGTACTGTATAGATCATGGGATTAAAAGACATAACACTACACCTTATACTCCACAACAAAATGGAGTTATTGAAAGGTTCAACAGGATAATAATGGAAAGAGTACGAAGTATGTTGAGCAGTGCTGGCTTGGAGGAGAAGTTTTGGGCTGAAGCAATCTCTACAACATGTTACTTGGTAAATCATTCTCCTAACTCTGCTCTTGTTGAGAAGACGCCTTTGGAAGCATGGTCTGGAAAGAAGCCCTCTCTGAGACATATTTGTGTCTTTGGCTATGAGGCATATGCATATGTGTCATTTGAAAAAAGATCTAAGTTGGGAAACAAAGTTGTAAAGTGTATTTTTATTGGCTATAGCGCTAACATAAAAGGATACGAGCTTTGGAATCCTAATACTGAGAAGGTTTTGTACAACAAAAGTGTTATCTTTCGTGAGCTGAAGCCTTCTACACTGGATCCGCAGTCAGAGAAGAAATCAAAAAATGAAAAGGATGTAGCAGAAATTCCTCCGACACTAGATAAAGAGGAATTGAAAAATCAAAATGTACCTGATACTGAGGAAAGATCAAGTAGCTCTAAAAGTTTTGAAGAAGATGAAGAACCACCTCAGCCTTAGCCTGTGAGGAGGTCAACTCATGAAAGAAAGCAACCTGATAGGTATGGGTTTTCTTTGATAGAGTCTACTTGTGCCTATGCTTTAATTTCTAGCACTGATGAACCTAGGACTGCGAAAGAGGCATTTAAAATGTCTGATTCAAACTCTTGGTTGGAAGCCATGAATGAAGAAATGGCATCATTAGAAAAGAATGATACCTGGAGTTTGGTGCCATTGCCTAAAGGCAGAAAAGTTGTGGGTTGCAAATGGGTTTTTAAAAAGAAAATTGGTCTGGAAGGCAGTGTAGAAAAATATAAAGCGAGGCTGGTTGCAACAGGTTATTCCTAGGTAGAGGGAATTGATTATGGAGAAATATTTTCTCCTATAGCTAAGCTGACATCTATTAAAATTCTTTTGTCACTTGCAGTAGCATATGACTTAGAAATTGAATAGATGGATGTGAAGACAACGTTTCTTCATGGTGATCTTAAAGAAGAAATTTATATGTCCCAGCCGAAGCACTTTGTGGAAAAAGGTAAAGAAAGACTAGTTTGCAAGTTGAAGAAATCTCTGTATGGGTTAAAATAGTCTCCTAGAATGTGGTACCAAAAGTTTGACACTTTTGTTTTGTCATTAGGATTTGTAAGATCAAAATCTGATCACTGTGTGTATTACAAAGCTAAAAGTGATCAAGTTCTTATTATTGCTCTCTATGTTGATGATATGTTGTTCATAGGCAATAGTAAGCTAATGATTTATGATCTTAAGTCTCAGTTGTCTGCAAAGTTTGAAATGAAAGATCTTGGTGCAACAAGGTATATTCTAAGAATGGAAATAACCAGGGACAGGAAAAATAGAAAACTTTGGCTCAGTCAAAGTAAGTACATCATGACTGTTCTAGAGATATTTTGTATGATTGATTGCAAGCAGCTAGTTCTTCTAGTTTCGCAGGGAATGAAGCTATCTATTGAAGACTGTCCAAAATCTCCTACTGAGATGGAGGAAATGACCAGTGTGTCGTATGCTAGTGTGGTTGGCAGCCTTATGTATGCAATGGTCTGTACAAGGCCAGGCATTGCCTAAGCAATGGGAGTTCTTAGTCATTTTATGGCTAATCCTGGAAGGACACATTGGGATGCTGTGAAAAGAGTGTTTAGATATCTGAAGGGCACTTCAGACTATGCTTTGTGTTACCATGGCAACTTGGTTGAATCACAGAAAACTCTTAGCATTCAAGGTTATGTGGATTCTGATTGGGCAGGGGACATTGACAGTAGAAGATCCACCAGTGGATATGTTTTCATGATGAATGGGGGTGCAGTGAGTTGGATGAGCAAGCGGCAAGCTGTAGTCACTTTGTCCACTACAGAGGCAGAATACATGGCAGCTACACATGCCTGTAAAGAAGCAATCTGGTTAAAACGTTTGTGTTCTAACATTGGTTTTGATGCAAGAAAAATTACTATTTACTGTGACAGTCAGAGTGTTATATGTTTGGCAAAGAATCCTACTTTCCATGCCAAGAAAAAACATATAGATGTACAGTATCATTTTGTATGGGATATGGTGGAGGATGGGAAGGTCTCTTTGGAGAAAGTGGATACTCTGGAGAATGTTGCAGATGCATTGACAAAGCTTGTGAGCACAAACAAATATAGGTGGTGTGCTAGTTCGATGGGCCTCTTGGCCCATGAATTTCAGTAGTTTTATTATGCTCTGGAGTTGTCAGTAAGGTCTTCGTCAAGTGGGAGATTGTTGGAATATTTTCCTCAATCCATACTGACATGTAACTCCTGGAGGGCAAAGTCGCTGTGACATTAATCATGTTTGGCGGACTAGCTATTCTGAATTCTCTTGGAATCTTCATATCGTCGAGACAAAGCAAATGTCTTGCCGAATGATGTTATCGCTGTGACTAGAAGCATTCGCTGTGACCTTTTGTCGAGTAGGAGACCTCTGGCCCATAGTGTTGTTTCTTATCGGGTGTCGAGGAGACTCACAGCGACTGGGGTCTTCGGGGTGACTTGATCACTCGGTATGAAGTCCCAGCGACTGAAGGGAGTGTCATCGATAGATCATTGGGCTAACACAAGGGCTTCAGTAAGATGTCCCATTGAGAATGGAAGGTCATGTCGACGTGGATACAACTGAAGTCATCAGAGTAGCTCAAGGTGATCGGTATGAGGTCTTGGCGAAGGTCAAATGTCTTGCTGACTCAGTAAGACATGAGCGCTCGGTGAAAGGTCTCGGTGAAAGAAAAAAGTCTTGCTGACTTGGTAAGACATGTTTGCTCGGAGTGAAGTCTTGGCGGAAGACAAATGTCTTGCCAATTGTCAGGTGCTTCGGTGAAACTTGAGGAGACTCAGCAATACCTCTTGGCGAATGGAAAAGTCTTGCCAATGGCAAATTTGAAATCGATGTGACTTGTGAAGCTTAGTAAAATGTCTTGCCAATGGAGAAACTCTTGCCGATAGGAATGCAATGGATGCCGATGGATTCGGTATGACTCATGGTGTTCGCTATATCATCTTGCTGACTATTGGAATCTATGACGATATCGATAGTGAAGACTTTGTGGCATTGGGGAGACACTATTATTATCTCACCGATATGCCAACAAAGTTTGAACGCCTTTGACCAAATTGATCATCCTATGTGGAGCCTCGTGAACCAATCAGAGGAAGCAAATTTCAAATGGATGGCAGTTAGATTTTTTGCAACAGTTGTGACGCTGGAGCTGAACTGCATGTAGGGAAAAATCAACACTCAAGAGGAAACTTTCTATGATGGGGCAATGGCGAATAAGGATGAACAGAAGACAAAAAAATTAGAATGTGATAAAATTTATATGAGAGCATTCTGAGTTTGAAAATGAACGATCGGATTTGTTGAGAGTTTTTTTGTAAGAGATTGAACAGTGAATGAAGCTACTATGAATTGATACCAGAGAGTTGTATCTCTGCATTGTATGTAATTGTTTGTTACTGTAATACAAAGAGATTCAGCTTGGTGTGGTGGGTTTTTCCCTGAAAGGGTTTTCCCACATAAATCTGTTGTTCATTGTCTTTGAGTATCTTCTCTATTTTTGTAAATCTTTCATGTGTGTCTTAATTGGATTGTAATTTGAAAATTAAAAGTACTGCCTTCTACTTCCCTATGGTTTTGATGTTAGGAAAGTTGCTTCCGCACCTCTTGCTTTCCTTACACCTTTCCTACATGAAAGTTTAGGGGCAACGTAGTTTGAAAAAAGACCAACAACAAACGATGGATAAAGGATGGTGAGATGACTAGGATAAGTGGATAAAAAGATGAAACCGATACGATGAGACAAGATAGACCTTGTGGATTGGATAGGATAATGGTGACTACACAAAGCTCAACGATGGGATAGTTATCTAAATCATCAAAAGATGAATTGGGAGGATGATACAATGGAGAGATGAGTGATGAGAAGGGAGGGGAGATTGGAAAGATGTGGGAGTGATGACAATGAGATAAATGGCATTGGGTTGCATGGGGGAAACCTATAGCCAGATACCAATGACAAGGGATTATGATAGGGGATGAGGATAAAGATGAATGGATAGGAAGATAAGGACAAGGGATGGAAGGGATGCTATGATAGATAGATAGGAAGATAAGGATGGGGAGATGGAAGGGATTGTAATGGATGGATAGAGGGATAAGGATTTGGGTGAAGAATAGGTTACTAGATGGATAGATGGAAAAGTAAGGAATTGGAAGATGGAGGGGATGATAGGATGGATGAATGATGTCTCCAAGGACTTTATGTCATGAAGGAAGTAGATGCCTCCACTCTAGGGGTGATCCCACAATAGTGGTTTGCAATTTTTGGCCAAACTAGACACTGAAATATTTTTTTTTAACTAAATCTTCACTTTCAGGCACTTATAGTGGCTAAACCATGAGGAATTTGAAGTTGATGCAAACTAGAGTTTCATGACATTTTTTCTCTAGATTCTAAATATAAATATTTTTTAGAATTTTTAGAATCACATTGCACTTCTTTTTCCATCTCCCTCGATTTTTTTTTTTTTGGAAAATAATATTTTTAAAAAGTGATGCTCATCGTATAATGCATAACTTTTTTTTCCATGAAGGATAAAACTATAATTCTTTTGAATTTATAATTTTAACTCCAATATCTAGTGCTTCCACTTTGTTAGATAGTTTTTTATTGAATATTTTTTCTTTAATCAAGTTTTGAAGTCAAACCAATTACAATTCAGACATAGCGCGACCGTATAACACGTAACTTTTTTTGTATGTACATAAATTCAATTTTATTTTTTTTGTTGGATCAAGGACTTCAATATTTGGTGCACTCATATTTTTCATTTTTTTTTGATAATCTGCTATTTTTCCACTTGTGTAGAACAGAGAGCTAGATTTTCGGTGAAAAACCTTTATTTACAAGAGATAAAAAATAAATATAATAATACAATTAAATTTATTTAAAATTATACTTTTTTGGAAGCTTATAATGACTACATACTTACAAAAAATAAATTTTAAATGAATTCATTTGATCCCCCAAAAGGTAAATTAAAATTGGTTTTTAATCAACATTTTGATAGGTGTAAAGGAGACTCCGTTATAGGTATGGTTTAAAACTAGCGATGTTTTATCCAAGGGGGTTTGATCTAAGGTAGTGTTATCAAACCATATTCAATTGGAATGATTTAAATGAAACTTTTTAAGGCTTAAATCATTATATTTTCTAAAAGTATGTGATTTTACCAAAAAATAGAATCTCCCAGAAATTGTAAACTAGCTTTGTGGGATCACCCCTAGATATGTCATGTGTGAGGAGGTAGGAGGGATGGAAGATAGTGGATGGGAAGATAAAGGAGATAAATGGAGGAGGATAAGATAGATGGATGAGGGAGGGAGATGGATGTGGAAAAGGAATACAATAGTGTATGGATGAAGGGAGTGTATGCTAAGAGGTGTCCAAAGCATGTATAGATGTTTGCCCCTATCGATATCAAGATCACAATCATGATGGAGGGGTTGGGATAAATGGGATATGACAAGTAGGATGTGTAAGATAGGTTGGATGGAGGAGATGGGCAGAGGGGATGCAGTTGCCCCCAAGTGTGGAAGTAAACTGGATGGGAGATTTACACATGATGCCTAGTTTCCAGGTTTTCATCATGGTACTTATCCAAGGCACTTGTTTGCCAAGTTTTCACCATTGGAACAATTATTTCTCTTTACTTTTTTTTTTAGTTTTTTGAGTTTTTTTACCTTTTTTGACTTTTTGGACTTTTTTGGGTAGTATGCGGATGGAGATGGATAAGGAGAGGGATGTGGATAAGTGGATTTAGAAGATATGTGATAAGGAGATGGATGGAGGACTCAAGCATTGAATTATGTATGAGGTAATAAGAGCCCATGTTTGAAGTGAAAATTGGATGTTGGTACAACCAAGGTCATGAAGATAGATGGATTATGCAAGAGAATGGATTAAAGGGATTTGATGAGGGAGATATGCAGGATAATGGATGGGATGTTGGAAAGTGTATGGATGGAATGATGGGGTAGGCGTGTGATGGGGAGATATTTTCAGGATCAAAATTGGCACATATGGTGGTGGATGTGAAAGGATAGGAGGATTAATGGACGAAGAATGCGGGGATAATGGAGGAGATGGGATAATGAATTTTGGGACATAAGGGCCCAAAATAGATTTAGGGGATGTAGGGGGTGTATGATTATCTTTTGGAGTAGAAACTTTGGATATTGTTACAGATTTTTCATTTGAAGGCACTACTTCTTTTTTCTTTGGGATCCACATGGTTTTGATTTTTGCTTAAGTGGGCCTTTGCGGCCTACGGATTTGATTTGGATTTTGGATTTTATTTTTCTTTTCATCAACATGTCTAGATTTAAGGAGACATGAGGAGATTTAGATTCATGTGGATGTTTGGATTTATGCATGTTTATTTGGGTATCCAAAGTGCTTTTAATAGCAATGGGGTGGGTGTGAGGAGATGGATGATGTGGAGTGATGGAGGTTGGATTTTGGGGATGATATGTGAATGGAGGATGTGTAGGTACATGCCTTTTTTGATCCTAATTAGGGAACATGAGAGTGGGATGTTTATGATGGGTGACATGGATAGGTGATGGATGGATGAAAGGATGAATGGGATGAGACGGAGGAGGTGATTTTGGGATATAAGGGCCCAAAATAGACATAGTGGGTGGAGGGACATAAGGACCCAAAATGGATGGAGTAGATGAAGGATGGGAGATGGTGAATGGAGGGATGTAAGGACTCAAAATGGATGGAGTAGATGAAGGAGGAATATGGATGGTTGTTTTGAGGAAATACAATGGAGGAGGGGGAATGGCAACAAATGATCTAGTGGAGTGATGGGAGGAGCCTCTTATTCATTTAGAAGAGGATTGTTGAGGATATATGGAGGTTGTACCAACATTTTTAGATTGCGAGTCATGAGAAATATATCCAAGACCTTGTGTATAGGATTGTTCTTTGACCTGGATGGGCTCTAAAATACCTTGCTCATGAAGGCCTAAGCCTTTTCCTTGATAATTCATGTTCTTGAGCATTTGATCCATGATAGGATTTTTTTTATTCTTGAAGAATGATGCGAGTCCATTATTAGGTGAAGGATGATGGGTGGTATATATTCTTTGTTTTTCTTCTACAAGGAGACCACCATGGAAGAATGTGAGAGTACCAATGGGATATAAAAGTGGTGTGGGAATAGTAGGTTTAGGCGGCGATGGAGGATCATGAGATGGAGATGATGGGATAGCAACATTTGGATCGAGATGAGTGAGTGGTAAGGGATCAAGAGAGGGATTAGGTGACATGATAGGATTTAGATTTGTGGTAGCGAGTGATAAGATCTCATGCGATGGAGTGATTAGATCTTGAATGTCAAGGGGATCATGGGATGGAATGGATGGGGGATTGTGATCTTGAGGTGGACTAGATAGGATGGCAGGATCTCGATTGGTAGAAGAGTCCATATGTTGGTATGCTTTGCATCAAGCTCTTGGCATGACTCCTTGTGTGTGGGAGGCATGATGAAGGAGTGTTGAAGAGACCCCTCAAGTGGGGGAGATGGAAGGATGGAGGATTCATGAAGTTCATGGGAATGGATGTTGGTGATACTAGGACTAGGAGGAGTGGATTGGATTTGGGTGTCTTTGACGAATTGGGTGGATCTAGGAGTAGGAGGAGTGGATTGGATTTGCATGTCTTCTCTGGATTGGGTGGATCTAGGAGTAGGAGATGGGGGTTCAATAGATGCGGTGGGTTTGATGGTTTCAATGGTTTGAGTGGTGATAGGGGTGGTAACATCAATAATAAATGTGGTTTGGAGAAGGGTCTCATCACTAGTGACCATGAATGATGGATTGGGATGGCATGGTTCCACAACTTCAAGGTGTGGAGTTGGGGATGTCTTCTTTGTTATAAGTCCATGGAGAACTTATGGAGTGAGAATAATGCATATTCTAGGCTTAGCCGGGGTAATGGGAATAGATGAAGGATTATGGGTTGGTGGAGGACTAGGATTATGGATTGGTGGACTAGGATTAGATGGGGGAATGGGATTGGATAGAAGACTACGAGTAAGTGGAGGATTAGGATTATGGATTGGTGGACTAGGATTAGATGAAGGGTTAAGGTAGGGATATTGTGATGGCAGACTAGAATTAGGATAGGGGGACATGGGCGAGGGATTGTAATAGGAGTATTGGGATGGTAGATTAGGATGGGAAGACTAAGATAGTGGATTAGGATAGGACTATTGGGATGATGGATTGGGATAAGAGGATGTGGGTGTTGGATACAAGAAAGATGTTGATGAAGGATATGATGAATATACAGATGAGGAAGATAATGGATATCCCTTGTCAAAGGTAGCATAAGGATTGTTATTAGGTGCAGATGAAGGAATGATGGGATAGCTTGGAGGGGTAATTGGATTTTGGAAAGTGGTTGGAGAAATCTTACTAGAAATAATAGTGTCAAGGGTATCTATTTCATATACCTCTTGATCAATACGTTGCCATCATCAACGTAATTAGGGTTTCCCTTGACTACTATTTTTAGTTGTATTGATGGAGGATAAGGATTAATGATGTTAGATTATATGGATAAGGATTGAAAAGATGGGAACGAATGATTAGAAGGAAAGAAAAGGTGATGAAAGGATAAATAGGATGGATTGGAAGAAGATGGAGGAATGGATCTTAAGATTTGTTTCGATATCAGAATATCTTGGATGCAGATGGACTAAAGTTTAGATTGGGATTTAGGTCAAGCTTAGATTGGGATTGGATTAAAGCTCAAATTAGGATTGGTTTAAAGCTTAGATTAGGATGATTGGATAGGGATGTGATAGGATTAGATCAGATAAGATGGTTGATCAGATAGGAGGATGAAACAAATTCTAAACCCAGTTCAGAGATTTGACTTAGATGACATAAGGTGCTAATGATCAGGTTAAACTACAAAAGGCTGATTACGACAACGAATCTACTTCAAGATGGAAGTAGATTGATTGGGTTGAAGATGATAACTGACTTAGGATGGATAACAATCCTAATTAGTTGTGGACGATGACGATCAGGATCAAACACCTATGCCAGCTAGGATAAAACCATTGTAAATGAAGTCTAGAGGGATGTAGATTGAGTAAATAGGGGAAAAAAACTTGAGAAATTAGACTCTCCACCTGGGGAAGTAGACTTGATGAATGGGCAATTAGACTCAAGGAAACAGACTCATTGGACAGATGAAAAAATTGACTGAACGGATGAACGAACTGACTGAATGGAAGATGAGATTGGTTGTTTAGGGGGAAAATTCACCCAAGCTAATGGAAGACTTGCTCAAAAAGGTGGAAATTTCACCTATTCTAGAAAACAGGCGAAAACGACTGAAAACGACTAGCAAAATGACTCAGACAGTAAAAAAAATTGCACGTTTTAGGGTCAAAAATGCCTATCTTGGGGCATAATCACCCTTGTTGAGGACATGATCACTCAACTTAGGGGCAAGGTTGACTATTCTAAAGAATAGGAAAGAATGAATGAAAATGACCAAAAATGACTGACAAAATGATCGAAACAACAAGCAAAATCATCTGTTTTATGGTAAAAAAATGCCTATCTTGGGACAGAATCACCCCTGTTAAGGGCAAGGTCGCCTAACTTAAGGGAAAGGTTGCCTATTCTAGAGAACAGGCGAGAACGACTGAAAATGACTAAGAACAACTAACAAAATGATTGAAAAAACAAGCAAACTCACCCGTTTTAGGGTTAGGGATGCCTATCTTGGGGCATAATTGCCCCTGTTGAGAGCAAGGTTTCCCAACTTAGGGGCAAGGTCACCTATTTTGGAGAACACATGATAACAACTGAAAATGATTGAGAACGATTGAGAAAATGACTAAAACAACAAGAAAAATTGCCCATTTTAGGGTCAGGGAGGCCTATCTTGGGGAAAAATCACCCCTATTGAGGGAAAGGTCATGCAACTTAGCATCAAGGTTTCCTATTTTGGAGAAAGGGTGAGAATGAATGAAAACAATTGAGAATGACTGACAAAACGACTAAAACAACAAGCAAAATTGTTCGCTTTAGGGTTAGGGACGCCTATCTTAGGGAAGAATCATCCTTGTTGAGGGAGGGATCACCCATATTAAGGGTAAGGTCGCTTATTCTGGAGAACAGGCGAGAACAATTGAAAATGACTAAAAACAACTAACTAAACGATTGAATTAGTAAGCAAAATTGCCCGTTTTAGGGTCAGGGACGCCTATCTTGGGGAAGAATCACCCCTACTGAGGGTAAGGTCACCCAAATTAGGGGCAAGGTCACCTATTCTAGAGAACAGGTGAGAACAACAAAAAATGACTGAAAATGACTGACAAAACAACTGAAACATCAAGCAAAATCACCCGTTTTAAGGTTAGGGACGCCTATCTTGGAGTAAAATCACCCCTATTGAGGGAAAGGTCACCCAAATTAGGAGAAATGTCACCTATTCTGGATAACGGGTGAGAACAACTGAATATGATCGAAAATGACTGACAAAACGACCGAAACAATAAACAAAGTCACTCGTTTTAGGGTCAGGGATGCCTATCTTAGGGCAGAATCACCCTTGTTGAGGGAAAGGTCGCCCAACTTAGGGGAAAGGTAACCTATTCTAGAGAACGGGCAAGAATGATTGAAAACAACTAAAAATGACTGACAAAACGATTGAAACAGTAAGCAAAATCACTTGTTTTAGGGTCAGGGATGCCTATCTTGAAGGCAGGTTCACCCTTGTTGAGGGAAAGGTTGCCCAACTAAGGGGAAAGGTTTCCTATTCTAGAGAATGAGTGAGAATGACTGAAAATGACCAAAAATGACTTATAAAATGACCGGAACAACAAGCAAAATACCCATTTTAGGGTCAAGGATGCCTATCTTAAGGGCAGGTTCGCCTGTCTTGAGGGAAGGTTTGCCTATCTCGAGGGTAGGTTCACCTATCTTGAGGGTATAATTGCCTGTCTTGAGGGTAGGATCGCATGTCTTTAGGGAAAGTTCACCTATCTTGAGGGAAAGTTTGCCTATCTTGAGGGTAGGTTTGCTTGTCTTGATGGTAGGTTCACCTATTCAGTGAAATATGGGTGATTCTGAGAAAAATAGACAGGGAAACAACTGAGATAGAAGGAAAGGCCACCTCTGTTGAGGGCAAGGTCACCTACATTTAGGAAAAGGTCGCCCCTGTTCAGGGCAAGGTCGCCTTTGTCAACAAACCTGGACTTGACTTGGATGAAAACGACTATGGAAAAGGACCAAAAACACAACAAACAATAAACAAACAGTAAGGTTGACTTGACTAAATATAAATTCACTAGTTTTGCACATATAAGACAACTCAAACAACACAATCCTAAGATTAGTGAAAAGGGAATGGCCAACATGGTCCTCTAACTAGGCTAAACAAGGAAAACTAGGGAGTCCTCAATATATGCACGATACGTGAGGCACAATCATTAACACCAACTCATCTACAAGCATGAGTCGGGAACCCCAGCGAGGTACTGGAGGCTCAGACCAACTCTTCATGTCTTATCTAGGTACCACCCTAGCTTCAACGCTCCGCTAGACATGATGTGACTATATTGGGGTACAAATTTGGCTCTCCCCCCTTTATATACCCCACAGGTAGATGTGGTTGGGATCGTCCCTTGGGGTGATGAAATCCCCAAGTAGGTCCCGCTAAAAAGAGAACACTAAACATTTTTGGCTACTCCCCAGGCTCACACGAAGTGCAAGGGGAAAGCTTGAACGATGTAGTGCCCCTTGGGAAACACAAAGGACTAAGCAAGCTATGATTTCTCTTCACCTAGGATTGCCAAATGGCGTAAGGTGATTGGATACGTCAAGAGCTTACTTGACAAGAAAAACACAAAATATGTTGACTCGCCCTACTTAAAACTATGTGCCTAACTAGTATGAAAATGACAAGAAACAAAATAACTAAGACACTTGGCCTGCTCATCCTGCATCAAATACGTTAGAAGTTTTGATCTCTAGTCTTCGACAAGCATGAAATAACTGCACAAATGTTAGTAAAAGCTAGCACATTCAAAGACAAGACAAGTTAGGGGGTCAATAATAAGCAAAACAACAAGAAATGGACTTTGAAAATGAAGTTATGTCATTGTTTTACCTCATAGACACCTCTGTCTAGGTCAGAATCACCCCTTTTAGGGAAAGGTCACCTATCTGAAGGGTAGGTTCTCCTATCTTAAGGGCGGGTTCGCCTATCTTTGGGTAGGTTCACCTGTCTTTAGGGCAGGTTCACCTATCTTTAGGGCAGGTTCCCCTATCTTTAGGGTGGGTTCGCTTGTTCAGAAAACAAAGGGAAGATTTTTTTTGTTTCCCTTGTTGAGGGTAGGTTCACCCAAGTTGGGGCAGGGTCGCCCAACTTAGGGTAGGGTTTCCCTTGTTTAGGTCATGGTCGTCCAACTAGGGGCAGGATCGCCCCTGTCTGGGGTAGAGTCACCTCTGTGTAACCTGAACTTGCAAAACATCAAACAACAACAAACATGAAAGAAATAGACCGATTTGTGGGTCCAACTGGGCATGCCAAAAATGTGTGCAGAGTTATTTACCTATTCTAAAAGATGCAAAATAGAATGCAAAAGAAATAAATAACACTTCAACACCTCAAGATTGGGCTACGTTAAACTCAAACAAAATAAAGATGAAAAATAGATTTATACCTTGTATGAGTTGTTCCTTGGTTGGCCCTTTGATAGTTGATGAATGTGTGCTCCTTGATGGAAAGAGTAATAAAAATGGATGCAAAACGATCTAGATGTGATGAGGATTCAAATGAGAGATGTGGGTATTTTGATAGATGAATGGAAAGGCAAGTGATGAGAGCTTGAAATATGAAACAATGGAGGATGAGAGTATGAAAGTATGAGAGTTTGAGCTTGAAGACTTGAATGTGTTATGAGAAAATGAAGCCAAAAATCCTCTATTTTAGGGGAAAGGCCTCTAGGGATTTGAATGGTCAAGATTTTGCCAACATGGGCAAGATGAAGGGTTGTGGTGAGTTGAGGACTCACAAGTCCTCACATCTTGCCATGTGGAAGATGAGATGTTAAGAGGACATGTGATGTGGAGAAGGACATGTGAGGTGGAGGTACTTGCAAGTACCTTGGGATGAGAGTGATGGTGACAAGTGGGGAATTTTAGAAAGTCCTCTCTTATCATCATGGGGATGAGAGAAGTTGTTGGGGGAATAAATGTGAATTTAAAATTCATATGATTGGGAGTTGTCTAGAGGATAAAACAAGGTCCTCATAAAGGAGGTCCTTGTCCCATGTGAGTGATGTGACTTCTCAATGATCCACATGAGGAAGAAGAGAGCTTTGGAGGAATAAAAGTGAATTTTTAATTCACATGGGGAAGAAGGTCTAGGCTAAATGAAGAAATTAATGATGAAGGTTGACTTGGAGGACATACTAGAAATAGCATGTGATTAGATTAAGGTTGTGCAAACAAGTGATTAAGAAGATTAATGGAAGATTAGAGGCAAGTTGGAAGATGTGGAGGTTGTGACATTAATCCTGATTAAAGGTGTGCACATCCTAATCATGGATTAATTAAACTAATCCAGATTAGAAAAGGATTATGGAGGATGTGACATGTGAGGAATTAAATAAATGTCTTATTTATTTAATTTTTTGAGGAAAAGGGGGATAAAGGGTAAGGTATTGAATTATTTAACTAGATACCTTAGGGATTTAGAGGACTTTAGGAGTATTAATTAAATAATATTAATACTACTTAATTAATGCAAGTAAGAGGATATTTAGACGAAAAGGGATAAATTTGGACAAATGTAAGTGTCCAAATTTAGGTGTCTACAGTTGTATCTACAAGTTGTGTAGCATTATAGGTGGTCTATTCTTACTTGTTGCACCTATGACTTGGACATGCATTGTCTATGCCCATAGATATTTTGGTGTTGATGCATTTTTTAGTTTTAGGTGGCTTGGCTTAGTCACTTGGTTTGATGGTTTTGATGTCATGTTGAGGAGGTGAGATGATATTACCAGGTACAGTCATGATATGAGACCTATGTAGTTGGATATGTTATGTAGATATGTGGAAATAGTTGGGTTGAGTTGTTGGTATATTTGGTGGTGATCATGGTGTCATGGATGTTTCTTGTGCTCTAGAGACTTTGGCATGTCATGATGGTTTATGGACGAGCATTGTTGGTGGTGTTGAATTAGATGTTGATTCAGGTTATGGCGGTGTATCTTCTTAGTATGAGGATCATGGTTTACTTTGCTTTCTTATTGAGGATCTCATGTTGCATTTGAGTTCTTTGATTGTATGAGGGAACTCTTTGGTTGATCTTCATTAGGATATTGTTATCATGATGTCATGATAGCTTTTTACATTCATTGGTTATACACTTTTAGTGGGAGCTTTTGATAGTGATGGTTTGGCGGTGATGGATATGTTTATGATGGTTTGTTGGCGGTTGTATGTTTCTTCTTGGCTTGGAGATCTCAATTTCACTTGTATGTTATTGATATTGCGATTGAGTGTGTGCAAACCTGGATGATCTTCATAGAGAGGATGGTTGTCATGATGCCATGTGTAGCTCGTACCATGGTTCAATGGGATTTGTTGGCATTGATGAGGATGTATCATTGGTATGGTTATCATCATGTGTTTAGGGATATATTTTCTTGGTTTAGAGTGTTTACTATTATGTCATGGTTTACTATTGATATGCATTTAGAGTTTGGCATGGTACTTGTTCTCTTGAGACCAATATTTTTATGTATGTTATGA
This sequence comes from Sequoia sempervirens, assembly GCA_007258455.2. Classification (NCBI taxonomy): domain Eukaryota; kingdom Viridiplantae; phylum Streptophyta; class Pinopsida; order Cupressales; family Cupressaceae; genus Sequoia; species Sequoia sempervirens. Next base: position 12,389,893 of record VDFB02072274.1, on the reverse strand, counting down.
TGCATGTGATCTCCTAGGAGAATATGGTTCTAGATCATGGATGTCATGTTTATGTTCTTGATTCATGATTGGAGCTTTGACATTGATCATAGTAGTTCTCTTTATATTGGGTACATTGATCATTTGCTTGATTACTTCATGATGGTGCCATGTTGCATTTGGAGTTTTGCATGGATTGATTGGTTATAGGTACTCATGGATACTTGGAGACTTAGGTGATGGTTGGAGGTTTCTTGTGATTAAAGACATTTTCTTGAGATGGTTACTCTTTGGAGGTTTCAATAGAAAGACCAAGGAGATTTCACCTGGATATGAACACGAGTTCATTATAGACCAATAGAGGATATTGTTCTTGGAGTGATTCATGATGACTTGGTTATCCTGGAGGAGCATTCTCATTCCCCACACTTGGTCCACTTGGCAGTTTATGATTTGAGAGGTATTTTCCCATTATATCTTTCAGATGTGTTATGTTTCGTGCTTTGATTTCTCATGGGATTGAGTTGATTCATGGTGGTTGATTATGGATACTCATTTGAGGATGGTTTAGCATGAGTTTATATGCTTTATCTTTCATAGATATGGATCTTGAGCTATGGATAGTTAGTTCTAGATGATTCATTTTGGGGGATGTTATGGCATGGTTATCTCCTTGTGCATTTTAGTTTATGATATCATTCTTTGTTGATGATTGTTAGGAGATGGTTTATGGGATGATTTCTAGTTATGGGGATGGTTTCTTTGAGTTTGATCTCCTTGATTAGAGAGGCTTACATCCATGTTAGTAATGTACATTGATTCATATGTTGTACCAGATCTGTGAGATTGGGTGTTATGGATGTTGTTGAGGATTTTCATTTGGGGTTGTTAGGAGATCATACTTGACACAACAATACACTTTTGAGGTGTTGGTTGGAGGACATTATGGTTTACAAGTTTGTCTCTTCATGGTTTCTCCTTGGACCTTCATGGTTTGGGAGGATGGTGGCCACATGTTGTGAGAGATTATATAGCTCTTTTGGTTGTATGTGTGGATCATTGATATTGTTCTTGGCACTTCATGATTTTATTTACTTATTACACCTTGATATAGTATTTATTGGGAGACTTGATATGCTTTAACAATACCTATGCAATGGGAGTTCCTAGATATGTTTGTTCTTCATTGACATGTTTTATACAGGGAGCTCAAGGTTGTAGTTTACAGGTTGCATATGTTCTTGGCACTAGTTTACTAATGTATTGATACCTTGGAGGTATGGATGGTTGGATGTATTAGCATGTGTTGTGGATGCTATTTCTGATCATGTGGGTTTTTCAATTGATAGTAGCTTGGTTAGATCCTTTGTTATCACTTGGATTTGATACTTGTGCTCGTGGATTGGTGCATTTTCACCTTGGCTTGTTCCTTTTCTTCCATAGGTGGAATGTTGGAGGATGAGAGGATTTCTTGCTTGAGATGGTGGTAACTTTGTTCTTATTGCAGGTATCTTGATGAAGCATGAGAGCATGTTACAAATTCATGTGGTTTCATGGATGGCTATGATGATGTATTTCATTCATTGATCCCTTATGCAATGTATACAACAAGTGGGAGAATGTTGGGATATGGTGTTGTACACCATTGCATAAATTGATTTATTATAATGTTGTACTTAAATAATTATTTAGTTGTGATACACCTTGGTTGTGTTGTTAATCACACTAGGTAATTATTTGAGGTCCACTTGATGTTGTATTGTAACATTGTATTATTATTTATTGTGTGGGAGACATGTGATAATAATTTAATATTGGGGAAATATTAAGTAATGTGATATCTTAGTACCCAATATTAAATAAAGGGTTAGTGGTTTTGTATTCACATGGTTTTTTGGTACATAGTTTTACCTTACCACTAATTGTATTATGTGTGAGCTTGTGTCTATAAAAGCAAACACATGTGTAGTGGCTTAGGTTGGCTGAGTGGTTTAGCTATCATTATTGATTCTTGAGAGTGCATTTGTGAAGCATGGCATGGGATGTGTGGATTCATGCTTAGACACATGGGAATGCATTGGAGGGCTTGATGCTTTAGAGGTGTTTATTATAACTCTTGTATTTGGTTCATGGCTAATTAATATGATGGAGTATGGATGCTTTTGAAGGCTGGGTTTTTCCCTGAGGGTTTTCCCAGGGTATATCTTGTGTCATCTTTTATGGGTATGTTGTTTATTCTCTTGCATGTGGATTCTGAGCACTTATTTGCATTGTTATCTCTTTTGGCTTATGTGGAAATTGTCATACAATGGATGCAAGTTTCCTTACATGCCATTACTATTAGGAAGACCATGGAAATATGACAAGAAAGCAATTCATGATGGAAGAAGAAATACTTATACAATGAATTCAAATGGAAAGAGAATTAAGATGATACCTTTGGAGGAAGAGGACAAAAGTGAAGTTAGTAGCATTTCTAGACTATGTTTGGTAGATGGAAGAAATTCTTTGGAAGGATTGAGGCATGAAAATATTTTTTTTGTATTCATTCCAAAGAAGGGTGGTAAAGCGAAGGTAGAGAATTCTATAGTAGAAAGTGGAGAAGTAGCAAAACTATTAACAAAATATGAAGATATCATATTAGAGAATGTACCAAATGGACTCCCACTAGTTTGGAACATCAATCTATAAATTAGGGCTAAAATTATCAAGGTTAGGAGATAAAACATATAAATCAAACCCTAATAAACAATGAAGTACAAATAAGCATAAAGACATAAAACATAAAGCCATATTACCAAATCTTCAGGCCACCATTGATTCACCTTCTTTGCACTTCTCCATTTTTCTTGAATATGATAATTGCCCTCAGATTTTTGAGTATGCAAATAAGCCTATAACAATGACAAAGCAAAATATTGAAAATTCTCAATTGACTATGGATGCACTTGACTTGATGTTGATAGACTTGATAGCAAGATGACTCAAGATAGCTTGTAGATTCTCCAAGATGTCTAAGATTTCTAAGATTCAAGATGTCTCAGATGTCTAAGATGCCTAAGATGTAAGATGTCTAAGATGTAAGATGCTTAAGATGCAAGATGTCTAAGATCAAGAAATGACAATGATAGAGGTATTTTTATAGGAAAGAGAATTTTGAATGAAAGGCTTAGATTGAAAGTCAATAATCAATGGCCAAGAATGAAAGATGTAGTATGGACTATGGTTAGGGAAAAATTATAAGGATTGATGGTCAAGATTAAATTATAAATAATTTAATCAAGGGTGGAGGTTGATTGAGACATGGATAGATAAGGACTTGATGTCGAAGATAAGATTGGCATGGAAAAAGAGGTGATAGGAGATTAAATAATAAAAATTATTTAATTTAGGTGGCCAATGAATAATTAAATAATTAAAAATAATTATTTAATTATAGAGGAATGTGACAAAGAGGACCTTTTGAATTAAATAATGATTTAATTCAAAATTCAAGAGACTGGACCAAATTAAATAAATAAAATTTATTTAATTTATGAGAGAAGAGACTAATGAATAATTAAACAATTAAAATAATTATTTAATTATAGTAGAGAATGGTATAAAAATTAAATAAATAATAATTTATTTAATGAATCAAGGAGGAATAAAGATTAGAAATGAATTAACTAAATAATTAAAATTATTTAATTGTAAAAGACAAAAGAGGAAATGATGGAGAATTTAGAAGTCACAGGACTAGGAAAATTTTTAGTGTCTACAAAGTCTTCATATAGATCTAATACTGGGAGCGAGTTTTCCAAAAAAAGCACCACATAGAATGACACTGATAAAAAATGCTGAGTTGAATCGACAGATACAAGAATTGTTGAAGAAAGCATTGATCAAAGAAAGTTTAAGCCCATGTGTGGTACATGTTGTACTTGTACCAAAGAAATATGGAGAGTGGAGAATGTGTACAAAATCAAGAGCAATCAATAGGATCACTAATGAAAGTATAGATTCCCATTGCCAAGGATAGGTGACATTATGGACTATTTGAGTGGAGCAATGTATTTAATAAAGATTGACCTAAAGAGTGGATATCACTAGATCAAAATAAGAGAAGGAGATGAATGGAAGACTTCATTTAAGACTAATGAAGGGTTGTATGAATGGATAGTAATGCCTTTTGGATTGACCAATGCACCAAGAACTTTCATGAGATTGATGAATGAGGTACTAAATACATTTTTGCGTAAGTTTGTCATTTTTTATTTGGATGATATTCTAATTTTCAGTAAAACTAGATAAGAACATTTATGGCACATCAAACAAGTATTGTAGAGGTTGAGAGAAGAGAAGCTATTAATTAATGTCAATAAGTGTAGCTTTATGAAGAGAGAGATGGTGTACCTAGGTTTTGTCATTTCTATTGAAGGATTGAAGATGGACATTGAAAAGGTTAGAGTGATTGTTGAGTAGCTTACACTAGTGAACATTAGAGAGGTAAGATCATTCCATGGATTGGCTAGTTTTTACCGAAAGTTTATCAGAAGCTTTAGTAGAATATGTACACCTATGGTAGAGACAATGGGAGGAGATAGGAAAGATTTTAAGTAGACATATGGAGCACAAATAAGTTTTGAATTGTTGAAACAAAAAGTGATAGAGCAACCAATGTTAGCATTACTTGATTTTGAAAAGGTATTTCAAGTTGATTGTGATGCAATTGTGAATGAAATAGGAGTAGTGTTAAGCCAAGAAGGGAAAATTGTAGCTTATTTTAGTGAAAAGTTGAATAATTCTAGAAGAATATATTCAGTTTATGATCAAGAATTTTATGCCATAGTTCAGGCCTTAAAGAAGTGGAGACATTACTTGTTTCCTAAGGAATTTTTGTTGTATACTTTCCATCAAGTTTTGGAGTATTTGAATAGTTAAGGGAAGTTGAATTAGAGACATATGGGATGGTTTGAGTTCTTTTAGAGTCATAGATTTATGTTGAAGCATAGGAGTAGCTTGTCAAATAAAGTTGCTAATGCATTGAGTAGAAGAAGAAATTTATTGATAAAGATGAGTATAGAAGTATTAGGTTTTGAGGAACTAAAGCATATATATGAGGATGATCTAGATTTTTTTGAAGCTTGGAGATCATGTAAGGAACCAACACTAAAAAACTAGAGCCAATGGTTGGATTATTTCATTCAAGAAGGCATTTTGTTCAAAGGAAACTAGTTGTGTATTTTGAGGAGTTCGATGAGGGAGAACTTGATTAAGGAGAAAGATAGTGGAGGATTGGTAGGATATTTTGGAGTGGACAAGACAGTAACCATGGCAAGTAAATTTTTTTTTTGGCCGTAGGTATATAAGGATGTCAGGAAGTATGTTCAGTGTTGCAGAATTTGTCAAGTAGCAAAGGGGAGTAGTCAAAATATTGGATTGTATAAACCTTTGACAATACCAGAGAAACCTTGGGAATATATAAGCATGGATTTCATACTGGGATTACTAAGAAAATAGAGAGGAAATTATTCTATAATGGTAGTAGTGGAAATATTTTCTAATATGGAACATTTCATTCTTTGCAAGAATACTAATGATGTTGTGCATGTTGTTGACCTATTTTTCAAGGAGATTGTAACATTGCATGGATTACCTAAGAGTGTAGTTTTATATAGGGATACTAAATTCATTGGATACTTTTGGAGGGCACAATAAAAGAAGATGAGGATAGACCTGAAGTTCAGTTTGGTATAGCACCCACAAATAGATGGAAAAATAGAGGTAGTAAATAGAAGATTAGGTAACTTGTTGAGATGCTTGATTGGAGATAGGGTAAGAAATTAGGACACAGTTCTACCACAAGAAAAGTTTACATACAATAATTCAGTAAACCAGAGTACAAGAAAGACACCATTTGAGGTTGTAACCGAAACACACCTTAGAGGAGTTCTAGAGTCAAGAGACATTAGTTTGGAGGACAAGAGGAGTGCAGGAGCATAGGAGTTTGCAGGATTCATGGAGACATTGTATAATCAAGTCTGGAAGCATTTGGAAGGAATGAATAGTAAGTATAAGGAGAAAGTAGATGAGAAAATGAGACATAAGGAATTTGTTGTCAGAGATAAAGTGATGGTATATCTTAGGAAGGAAAGATTTCCAATAGGTACATTCAATAAGTTAAAGATGAGGAAGTTTGAACCATGTAAAATTCTTAGGAAGTTTGGTTCCGAAAATGCATATGAAGTGGAGCTACCATAGACACTTGGTATATCACCTATGTTCAATATTATAGACATCTATGAGTATCTTGCAGGACAGTCAAATGATAGTGGCAATAAAATGGATCTGAAGGAGTAGTTACCACATCAACCATCAGGGGAGATTGAACAAATTTTAGATACCAAAACTAGAAGGAGCACTAGGAACAAGTAATACAAGGAATATTTGGTGAAGTGTAAAGGAAGAAAAGTGGAGGATTCAACATGGATTTCCTAGGATGAGGTGAATCACTTTGTTTTTCCTCTAGCCCCTAGAAAGTGAGGGACTCGCTTTTCTTTCAACCTCGACTGTCTAATACGAGAGCATCCATGGTTGTAAAGCAATCATGTATCAACCAAAACACTTCTTTTCTTGCATTTTAGTTTGTAGTAGTTTTAAAATTTCATCTCGTATTTCATTGCATTGTCATTTCTTAACTCACAAAGTAGGATATAGAATCTCCACGAGGCCATCTACAACATATAAAAATTTTAGATCATTTTTATTTATGTACCGAAAGTTATCGTTCTTAGAATTTCACTATAATTCACAATTAGAGAATTTGGGACCAACCTAGTCCAAATTTCTTAGTGTGGACCTATTCCAGAGTGTGTGGAGCTTAATGGGACATCATACAATAATTCTAGGTCCAATTGGATATATCTTGGAGATTTGTAATATGTTTCACTTCACAAAGAATTATTTTTTCATGTTTCAAGGTCAACCTTCACATTTGATCATTCATTAGGTTTTGAAAACCCTTATGATGACACAAACCATTATTGGAGATGGAGAATCATATATAAGATCATTTTATAACTCATTATAATCAAGTGTTTAGTAGTTGATAGATAGCTCACAAGTATTTTAGGACCCGTTGTTAAAATAAGGTCTTTGGCCACTTATAATGTTGAATGCAATTGTAGCAGGCCTATGAGCCTTGATTATTTTCCCATGATGAATATGATGCATGTAAGATTGCCAATTCAATAAAGGTCTTTGTTTTCAAAATAATTTGTTGTGTTATTTATGTTGTGTTGACTCTTAGTTACATGGTTGGACAGTTCTTTCTGAACCCTCCATTCATTACTACACCAATGGCTTTCATCCAAGAATCTGCATCACTCATACCCATGTCATCTTGCACATTCCTTGGTTCATCAACATTAGCAATCAAAGAAAAAATATAATTTGAATCCAACAATGAATATCCAAATCTTTCAGGTGAATAACCAAACCTATTAGGTTGTTTCCTATCTCTCGTAGATCTCCTTAATTATTAAGGGTGAGGTTCTTCTTATTCTTTAAAACTTTCAAAGTTTCTCAAGCTCTCTTTATCATCAAGTCCATCGTAGGATTCATGTTCAACTTTCTTAGGGTTTAGAGGGAGCTAAACCACATCTTGTTTTTTTTGTTCTTTTGTTCTTTTGTAGGTTGCAAAATAGTGGAAGAATGTTTCATCTCTCTGAAGATAACACTTTGGCTGTAGAGAACCATTTTGGCCACTAGATCCTAAAGCTTGTACCCTTTCACACCAATACCATATCCAATGAAGATACACCTGATAGCCTTGTTTTGCAAATTTTACCTTTTCTCCCTTAGCACATGTGCATATGCCTCACAACCAAACACACAAAGATATCCCAATGAGGACTTCTTTCTCGAACACACCTCCATAGGTGTCTTCTCAACAAGATTTGATATAGGAGATCTATTAACCAGATAGCACACGGTGGCAACAACTTTAGTCCAAATTTTTTTTTCAAGGCCAACTCCACGTAGCATACTCCTAGCCCTCTCCATCAACATAATTTTCATACTCTACCTAGCTCCATTCTATTGAGGGGTATATGGAGTTTTCTTATACCTTTCAATCCCATATTATTTATAGAACTTATCAAAATATGTGGAACAAAAATCACCATTGTTTTCAATCCTTAAACACTTAATCTTCCTACCAATTTTATTTTCTACCTTGAGGCCTTAAACTCCTTAAACCGATTGAAGACTTGAGATTTACTTCTGAGAAAATAAATAAATGCCATTCTACTATAATGATCTATGAAAGAAATAAAATATATACATTTTGATAAAAAAGGTACATTTATAGGACCAAAAACATTAGAATGCACATAGTCCAAAACCCCAAAATATTTGTGACAACTATGATAAAACTAAACACAATTTTACTTTCCATAAACACAATGTTCACAAAAATTGAACTCAAAATTACAATCATCAAGCCCCTCAAAAAGGCATTTATTTTTCAAGGTTCTTAAATCCTTTTCACCAATATGACCAAGTCTCTAGTGCCAAAGAATTGTCTTCTCAATAGGTAACTTCATCTCTAAAGAATTAACATCCTTGGGTACTTAGAAAGCATGACCATCGGAACTGGATGTAACTTTCTTCTTTGTTGTTGGTTCCAATGGTGAGGATAGTGACTCAAAAGTTCTTTTCTTCTTTTCCACAAAATAACTATTGCACTGAACCATGCATGCATCCATCTAAAACAAAGTACCTATTTGAACACCCTTAGCAAGCACCATAGCTCCACTTGTCATCTTGCATCCTCCATTCGAGAAGACAACTTGCACACCTGCATTATTCAAATTATTTATAGAAATAAGTTTCTATGTCAAACCAGGGATATGTAGAACACCATGAATCCCATTCACTCTACCATCTAGGAATCTTATCTTGAATCTTCCATTATCAACAATATTTAGGTGAGAGTCATACCCAAGTACACCTTCCCACTATCATGATTTTCATACTTAGAAAACCAATCTCTATGTAAAGTCAGATGGAAAGAAACACTATAGTCAATCATCCACACACCTTATGATGCATGCATTGCCAAGGCAACAAAAAAAAGAATTTGCATCATCCTAGGATGATTTATCAGATTCAAAATTAGAGAATGTCTTATTTTTCTTCTTTTTCTCCTCCTTACAATCTTTGCAAAACCGACCAGATTTTCCATAATTCCAACATTTCACCTTGGTCTTGCCAGGAGACTTAGATCTCCCATATGATTTGGATTTTGACTTCTCTTGATTCGTGTTCTTCTTTTTTCCTTTTTCTTTTGTTCTTTCTCAAAACGCTAGAACCTCCTTAGCCACTTTGGAAGATTTTCTCCACATCTCTTCAGATATAAATGATGCAACCACTTCATCCATCTTAAAGATGGTAGTGGACTTTCTATGGCCATGACAAGGTGGTCCCAAGAATTTGACAGTGAGCACAAAAAATTCATGCACTGATCCTCCTCCTCCATTTTCACACAAACAAAGTTCAACATGGTAAATAGAATTTTGAATGTATTTAGGTGATGATCTCTAATAGATCCTCCTTCTTCCATCCTTATGGAATACATCTTTCGTAGGAACAACTTATTTACCAAGGATTTAACCTGATAAATGTAGGCAATTTGCTTCCAAAGAAGTGCACTGATCTTCTCCTCATGAATGTTTAGGAGAACTAAATCAAATAAATAGACTCTTATTAGACCCTTAGCCTTCCAATCCACCAGATCCCAATCTTCTTGTTTCATGTCCATTGGAATAGATCCAAAAACAACTATCCACAAGTTGAGGTCTACAATCATGTCTTTCATCTTGAGCTTCCATAGCTCAAAGTTTCCTCCATTAAACTTCTCTATCTCAAATCTACCAGATGTGCATGCCATCTCCTTCTTGCAATAGGGTCAACAAAATTTTCTACCATAGGCTCCCACTCAAAATAATATCAATACAAAAAAATATTTAATCCACAATAGGAAATAGAGGTGATCAGGCTTTGATACCAATTGAAAGGAAGCTAGGTACATAGAAAATATTCCAACGCCAATCTATTAGAGGATATAATATGCAAATTTCTATAGTTTCAAACCCTTATTCAATTCCAATAAAGAAGATACACATAACAGGTAACATAAATAGCATCAAAGATACAAGAAACACATAACACCAAATATATGTGGAGAAAACCATTTCGAGAGAAAACCCCACACTCCAAAAGCCTGAACAATGTAGTATCTATAAAAAAATGGTTATAATACACTTGCAGTGCAAGATTCTACAAGAATTTATATGTTTTAAAATTTTTGGAGTCAATCTGAGAGCATAACAGTATCTCAACACAACTTCATACAACTCCATAATACAAGTGCTCAATATATAGGAGCTTACAATATACAAATTAGAAATTTCTAAATCGATTGTCAAAGGCTAAAGATGCAACATGGAAATCACCAAAACCACTACACATGCATAATAGTAAGTTTCCAATTATCACCACATGCAACACTGCAACTTCCAATTGTCACTAAACCTATAAATGAAAAACCTACACTTTCCAGATAATAACTACACCTCAAAAACTCAAGTTCCATGCAAAAGAAACATAGAAATAGAAAATTCCTTCATGCACAACTCCACCTATAAATGGTAACTTTTCAATTGACTCTATTGGAGTAAATGGTTTTTACCATTTACTCACTTAATCTTACTTAGGTAGAATAGTTTAATTAATTATTATGGGTAGTTTTGTTTCCCGTATCAAGAAGTTTTATACCCGTTACCTTTTTTTTGCTTTAAAAGACTGTACAATATGTAATTTAGGAATCTCAAATTTATTAACTCTTTCTTGGTGAAATACCTTTGCTTCTCTCATACATTGTCAAGGATTTTTTGTTGCAGACGGTGCTCCTAGGAGGTGGATGACACCAACATGGTATCAGAGCCAACCATCCTATGATCCTTCCTTTGAGAGTTTTCATCAAAGGTTGTTTGAGATTGTTTATTTTGTTTTTTTGGAATTTGAAATATTTCAAATTTCAAAATTTCCTTATTTTCCTTTTTTCCAATAATTACAATTTACTATTGTTGATGAATGCAATTGAACATCATTGGTGTGATTTTTTCCCTTATGTGAGGCAGGGCTTGATTCCTATTTTGGAGGCACTGATTGGACATTCTTTTGATTGGAGGTATTTCAAACTATTGTTGGGCGCATTTTCTATTTGAAGACATTTCAATTTCCTCTTGAAGCACTTTTTCATTTGCATGAGGGGGCTTGGTTTACCATTTGGAATCACATTTTTCTTATTGTGCCATGTGAGAAAGAAGAAGGTGCAATCTACTCGATTGGGGGTGTTTTGTGGTGAAGATGTGACTACTCATTGCTTGAGACATGATTTCTTTATAAAGCCTATGATTTGTTTCTTGAAGACTCATGTTTTAGTTTCTGAAAGGGGCATCGAATTACAGTTGGAGGGCATAATTTTTTTTTATGAAGTCGACATTCATTTCTCCTGTCGTCCGTTCAAACATCAAGCTGTTTCATCTCTACCATGCCTGCACCACACATTCACTGAAGGTTTATTTTCATTAGAAGCCCGATTTTTTACTAAGGAGTGAATTTTGCAATTGAAAGAGGGCACGATTCTACCTGTTGGAGGCTCGAATTCAATTTGTGGAAGTTGATATTCATTCTTCACCTAGAGAAAATTACTTGTTGGAGGCATGAATCTCTTCAACCAGTGATTTGATTTATTTCCAGCATTTGGAGAGGTCCTATCAAAGGATAGATTTGTATTTGATTGGCCATCATTCTCTTTTAAACTTTATAATTTATGAAGTTTTCCTGCAAATATTTAATTTTAGGGCTTCTGTACAACTAAGAGGAAGTGGGCCCAAGTTGGTTTTGAAGTTGTTATAGGAACATTAATCCCACATTAGCAGTGTGGGTACCTTTTTTGTTGTTTAAAATCTCTACAATGCCTTTAATTAGTGTGAGCAAGTCTCATAGGAGGTTATCTTGCTTGATGGAGTTTGCTTGGTAGAGTTCGTTTGATGCCAACATGGAGATGAAGCAATGGGCTACATCAAATTTTGCTGCAAATCAGGTATAATTCTTTTTTGGAAGCACTATCTTTGAAATTTTTAAGAATTGTTAAGTTATAATGGTTTCTTTGGAGAAAGGGAATTTTAGGAAATGGAGTGATGTTGTTCTCACCCATCTTAGTGAGGAAAATCTATTGCCTATTTGTATAATAAAGTTCCTATTCCAGACACACATAGTAGGTATATTATTTGGAAAGGATTTAGGGCTAGAGTCTATGGAGTTATTTTTGAGCATATCAATGACAAGGACCTTTTGGATTCCCTTTGTCATTTTGAGAGTCGTTATGCTCTTTGGACTTACCTTTGAGAATCATATGGAGATCCTGACACTCTGCCATCTCTCGATGATCCTCCTTCCAATACTAGTGTGTCTCTTTGTTCTTTAGAGAAGATAAACCATGCTTGTGATCCTTTGGAGGTTTTTGAGACTTCAAATGAGGTTGTCGTTGCTTCAGAGGTTCCTGATTCTTTGTCAGAGTTAGTTGATCCACCTTCATTGAGTACTTCTATCATTCCTAAACAACATGATTATCATTGTATTCCTGATTGGGATTCATATTTGTCGAACATTGATTCCTTATTTGTGGAGCCTCACATTTCAGATATGGATGAAACATTTGAGGGGTTATCTCTCCTCTTTGATGAAATTTATTGCACAACTATTGTGAAACCATCTCCATCTTTGGAGAATGTTCAGAATCAGTTTCCAGTGGTACCTTGTTTGTCACCTCATATTGTGATTGGGCATGTTCCTAATTGGTTTCTGGCATCATCTTCAAAGGTCTTGGTGACACATGAGAATATTTCTGAGACATCATCATACATATTCATGCTTCTTTCTTTCAATTCCTATCCAGAATGGGAAGCATTTCTGCATTTGTACTTGGTTTTGTTTCTTCCAAAAGGGAGACAAGTTGTTTGTCGACATTGGATTATGTTTTGTCTTCAGAAACTTACCATTTTTGTAGGCATTTACACATTGTGGGGGGGGCTATATAGTCTCTCTTTCCCTCTTATGGGGGGCCATTGATTGTATATACATGATGTATGTAGTCCTTGGGGGGTGTGATTGAGTCCTCCATCCATGCATCATTTTTATTTTCTTTTCTCTCTTTTGGAGAGGGGTTTTTTCCCATAGGGTTTTTCTCCTTTTCTTTGGTTGTGAGAGATTGCATTGTAAATGGGTACCTAACATGGTTGTGTAGTCGGGACCCATATTGCATCTTCATTTTTGCATAATAATTCTCCCTAAGTTGCACTTAAGTGGGGGTGTTGGAGTAAATGACTTTTACCATTTACCTACTTAAGCTTGCTTAGGTAGAATAGTTTAATATATTACTCTGGGTAGTTTTGTTTCCCATATCGGGAAGTTTTATACCCGTTACCCTTTTTTGCCTTTAAAAGGCTATATAATATGTAATTTTGGCATCTCAAATTTATTCACTCTTTCTTGGTGAAATACCTTTTGCTTCTCTCATACATTGTGAAGGATTTTCTGTTGCAGATGGTGCTCTTGGGAGGTGGATGACACCAACAAAATCCTCCTCAAAAATACAAAACTATATGTTATAACTTCACAAGACAACATGAGAACTTTATCATCATTAAATATTTAAATAATCAATTCTACGAAAAAATTAAGGTTGAGAAACCTTCCTTTTCCTAACAGATCCCATAGTGAACAATAATTCATCGAATCTCAACAATTGGCCTATCATCACTTATATTTTGTTGATGTGTCAATTCATTCACTTTCAAGCATGAAATATGCTTGTTCTTGAAGTGGATTCATCCCTCTAGAAGTGTGATTAGAAATTTTAGGTCCCAACAAAGATGATCATAATAATGATACAAAATATTTCATTAATGGATATAAGATCATGCCTTTTTCCAAGGGTAACATTAGTATGGAAGTTATTATGAGAGTATTTCCAAGGTTTGCCTCCTTATTTGCACATGAATCACATAAATGAGATTATTTTTTGTTCATTAGAGTTACTACTTTATAGTTTATTTCATGATATAAAAAGAGATATTAGACTCCATGAATGATGAAAATCAAATTGTGATTCATTCAATTATAATTTTGACACATGTTGAGAAAAGAACTATTTTAGAAGATTTAAAAAGTCATAGTTGTTCTAATTAAAGAAGAGGATAATCAACCTATTGAATAGAACACTATGGAATATGAGTGGTTACATGTATAAGCTACAACATTGTCAAATTATAGAAGTTACTAGAATATATATGTTGGAAAGAAGAGATATCAATAGAAAAACATGATATAATAATGCATATTAAGGTCAAGAATATAGAAATAAAGTGATAAAATTCATATGAACCATTAAAGATAATGAGTTTCTCATAGATAATATAAATTCAAATAAGAATTATGGAGTTCCTTGAGTGTTAAATAAAAATAAGAATTTGATACAATTACGAGATATTATCATTAAGGTCAAAATACATTAAACCACTATGCTTAATAACTCAAGGAACAAAAAGAAAATAAAAATCATATATAATTAGAGTCATTCATCAAGATCTTCAAGATGTATCATTCATAGAATGTTCTTTAATTCTATTGATTACACAAAATTTACTTGTCATTCAATATTGGTGCCTCAACCATCCATTCAAAACTTTCTAACCCAATCATAGATTTTTTTGAATTTGAAAGAATAAGACATAATTTTTCAAGAAGAGATCCAGGTCACATAAAGTATATATTAGCTTCTTTGGATAAAATTTATTAGAAAAATAAAATATTGAGTTCATGAAGCATCTTTTTAAAATGTAAATATGACTTTTAGATATATATATATATGTATGTATGTATGTATGAGATTTAAGAAAATTAGATCTTGTTAGTGATAGACCACTATATGACAATAGTAGACATGTATAAAAATTATGGAAAGAATTCCAAATGGTCAGTACTTTATATATTATATTTAGACAAGAGGGAGAAAGCAAGGACCTACACAGGGCTTGTCAACATCTAGTAAATTTTATATATTTAAATTGAAAAAAATATAATTAGAAGTCATCGATGACAAGAATTAATGTTGGAATAGAAAGAGAAAGTAATGAACAATTTGATAATAGTAATCAATTCTTTGCCACAAATGATAATCTACCAAATCATAATAAATAAAATTCCATTGAAACATGTTACACATGGTAAATTGTAACCAAAGTATGTAGTGCTAATGCACCAAAAGAAGGTCAAAATAATAAATTTGGGAGGGAGTTATTAATTTCCAAGGTTTATGCTAACATACAACCTTTGGATAGAAGTACATCTTGTAAATGGAGCTCTACGGTATTTCAAAATATTAAATACAAAATTATGAGTCACACATTAAAACCACCAATATATGTTATGGTTGGGTTTGGTATTTGCTTAGGGATATCGTTTGATGTTGAAACTCCACATACAACTCTAATTATACCAATACATAAGGGATACACAAATCAACTAACCTTACAATTGGCTTGGCTATTAACATTACATAAATCACAAGGTTTGATTAATTCAAAAGTCACAATTTCCATAGGACCAAAACAAAAAGGATTGAAATTTGTGGCATATCCCATCTAATATTCTTTAAAGGACAAATAATATTTTTTCCATTTACATATGATTGCATGTTATGAAAAAATGAAAAATGTAAAACAATATTTAAAAAAAAGAAGGAAAAAGAAACAAAAGTTCTTAGAAAATAAAAAAATATCATGTAATTTTTACAAATATTTTTTTATGAATATGAAATGATTTATTATTCTACATTTTATGTGATGTGTATGCCACGTTTTGATGAATATTAAATGATTCTTTATCCTTGATTTAATCTTATGTATATTACACATATGGATGATTTATAAATGATTTGAAGTATATATTTGTAAAATGCAATATTATGGATGCTACTAGCATACCTATCTTAAATAAATCAATGTCAAAAACACCAAGATATATCATTCTTGAGACACTTTTAGAATGAGACGTTTTGATGCCTTTTACATAAATATATTTAAGATATGTATGATAGTTGTATATATACATTTATATAGAAACCTAATAAACTAACTACAATATCTTAAATGTACCTATAAAAAATATATTGATAGATATCAATCTTAAAACATCTATCTAACTTATATTAAAAATATAATATAAATATCTAATATTCCTTAACATCTTTTAATAAACTATATTTAAAACATCTATATTAATTATAAAACAACTTATCCATAACTTATTATTCTATAAATATTTCAAGAAGCATCCACAAGCAAATAAGGTCAAACAAGCAAAAATACAAGCTCATAGTTAGCCGATAGGCTATTTTGTTTGAAGTTTCCACCGGGATTTTCGTCAGCCCAACTGTGAATTGGATTTATCGGCATTGGATATGTCCCGGCTGGTGGTGACTTGATCAGTTTTTTTTTATGGCATGTGGAGCTTCGTATTTATGTGGGTTGGCAGTGGTGGAGTTGTTGGCCTTGGTACGCAGAAGCTGAAATGTAAGTGTTTGCTCGTGTGAGGGTTAATGCATCCTGTTGTTGTACAATGGCGGTGGATGAAGTGAATGCAATATTCAATGTTGCAATGTTGGAAAGTATACTTTGATTAAGCTGTATTGTGGAAAGAGCCATTGTGGAGTTGGTTTGGTAGTAGACTATTGTTAAAATGTTCGCCTTCGGCTCCATTTTTTACCAGATTGGAGGGTTTTAAAACTGTTATGCTGTGGAATCTATAAGTCATTTTACATGGGTATTTTGCATAGATGATTAATTTATTGTTCATGTCTTTCATTCTCTGCTCATTGTTCCTTTTGATAGAAAGTTGGAGGGTTTTAACACTGATGTGCTATGAAATGTGTGAGAAAGTATATTGATTAAGTTGCATTGCCATTGTGGTGTTGGTTTGATAGCAGACTACTATAAAAATCATCGCCTTCAGTTCGGTTTGATAATAGATTGGAGGGTTTTAAGACTATTGTGCTCTAGAATCTGTAAGTTGTTTTACATGGGTATTTTGCGTAAATGATTAATATATTGTTCTTGTCTTTCACTCTTTGGTTATTGTTCCTTATATGTTTGCATCTTTGCTGTTATACCCATTTTGGAGACTTCAAAGAGATTATGGCTATGTATGGATGGATTTCTTGCAGTTAAATCTTGTTTCTTTCACCAAAAATATGATTAGGGTTAGTAATTTTTTTGGGTTTCCTTTATTGTTTGTAGTTATTGTGCTCTGACATCTGTAAGTCGTTTTAAATGATTAATTTATTGTTCATGTGTTTCACTCTCTTCTTATTGTTCCTTGTTATATGTTTCTATCTTTGTCGTTATACCCATTTTTGAGACTTCAAAGAGATTATGGCTCTATATGGATGGATTTATTGTAGGTAAATCTTCTTTCTTTCGTCAAAAAATATGGTTAGGGTTAGAAATTTTTTTCTCACTCCGTTTATTGTTTGTAGTTATCTTTATGCATCTTTGGCGGTATTTCCATGATGAAAAATCCTATTTAGGGCTGGGCTAATGAAAATCTCAGTGAAAACTTCAAACCAACTAAAAATATAAAGCTGAACAGATAAAAGAGCTATCAGAGTAACACTTAAAAGCCAGGAAACTATCTTTTTGTCCATGCTGATACAGATTACCATAGGAGTGATTACATATATATATCGAGAGGTTTAGTATGAAAGTTGTTAAGTGTTATTGTAATAGCTCTTTTAGAATTTCTCTATTTCTGTGGAAGACTGTTATAACTGTTATTTGCCATGGTTATTTTGTCTCTATGGAACATGTTATGTCTCTTGTATGAATATGTTTCCTGATATTCTTTTTTTGTGGACTATTTGAAGTTCCCCATAAGAAACTATTCCTCATGGTATTGGTTTTTCTAGTTCTCCATAGAAAACTTTTCATTATCGTAGTTTTCCTCTTCTATTCCCCATATTTTAAAGTTATACTTAATGTGGGTTTTTGAACATCTCTCATATTCGTGTGATTGTCAAGTGTTTTTGTAATAGCTCTTTTCCAATTTCCCTTTTTGTCTCAATTGTTTGAAGTTCCCCATAACAAACTGTTCCTCGTGATATTCTTTTTTTTAGTTCCCCATAGCAAACTCTTTATTATCGTAGTTTGACTCTTCTATTTCCATATTTTAAAGTTCTATTTAATGTGGGTTTTTGAACATCTGTCATTTTTAACACTTATTGGGTATTGAATATTATAGACAAAATGTGAAATTGTATTGAATCCCCCGGTAGATACACAGATACATACACACACACACACACACATATATATATATGTATGTATGTATTCAATTGCCTGATCCATATTTCAAAAAATACATATAGGCAGATATATATATATCCATATATACAGACAAAGACCACTATGACTCATTTGACAAAGCAACATGAATATATATATATCGCAGGGGTGTTAATTCATTCTGTCATTGTTGTACGATGGGGTTGGACAAAGTAAATGTAATATTGAGTGAACTCCAGTGTTGGAAATAATACTTTGTTTAAGTTGCATTGTCGAAACAACCATTGTGGTGTTGGTTTCATAGCAGACTATTGTAAAAATCGTCGCCTTTGGCTCCATGGTCGATTTCATAGCAAGTTGGAGGCTTTTAAAACTCTTGTTCTCTGCAATCTATAAGTCATTTTACATGGGTGTTTTGCAATGATTTATTTTTTGTTTATGTTAAAATTGTTTTTCTTTGGAATTTGCAAGCCATTTTACATGGGTGTTGCAGTGTGGGAAAGTATAGTCTTAAATGTGCCAGAAAATATATTGATTGAGTTGCATTGTCGAAAGAGCCATTACTGGTGTTGTTTGTCTTCAATATATATATGCGCATATGTATCTATCTATGTTTCAAAGGATTGATTTTCACACAGTTGACATTGTATGTAAATATATACATATGTATGTATGTATGTATATATATATACATATATATGTATATATAAATATATATATATACATATATATGTATATATAAATATATATATATATATATACACACACACACACATATATATATGTAATATAGATATATATACACATGTATATATATGCCATATATGTGTATATGTATATCTATATGTATGTATTTTTAACTAATATTTGTTTTACAATTTCCCTATTTTCCTCTATAATACTGAGTGCCACATAATGGAGCTTGAATTTAGATTTGACAAGGAATTTGTTACATAGATTTCTTGTCTTGTATGAATATTTTTCATGATACTCTTTTTCCCCCATCTCTTTGTAGCTCCTTGTAACAAATTATTCTATTGTTCTTGTAAAAAGGATTGTTTTCAATTTTTTAAATTGTGAAATTTTGGTGTTCCCGATCATGTGTCATTTTCCTATGATTCTTAAGTTTTTTGTTGTGATTTGGAATCTTTCCTAGAAAAAAGTTTATATGTGGACATGCATGTATGCCAAATTAGTTACAAAGAACATTCAAAGTGAAGAATGCAGTTCAAATGAAGACCCTAGTGCAAGTGAAGAAATTGTTGTTACACCTTGTCGACATACTGATAGAACTTCAGGCACACTTGAATATGATCCAAATTGAAACTCTATCAGTATCTAAACAAGGTGTAACAACAATTTATTTGCTAGAACTAGGTTCTTCATTTGCACTGGGCTTGACTTTGAAAGAAATGTGACCAACACCTAAGGCAAAAATATATATGCATATATATAGACCAATACCACTGTGGCTCCTTTCACAATGCAACAACAATAGACAAATAGAGAAATTGTAAAGGAGCTATTACACGAAAAATCCTATTCACGGTTGGGTTGGAAAAAATCCTAGCAAAAACTTTAAATAAATAAATTGAATAGATAAAAGAGATATTGGAAAGAATAATACTTAATAGCCACCAGACTAATTTTATCTCCAATATGTTTATGCTTTCACACTAACCCTGTGCATATACATATATATGCAATCACTCCTATGTTAATCTGCAATTGCTCCTATGTTAATAGGTGTAATGACAAAGATGAACAAAGATAACTAAAATAATAAACGTCATATATTTGTTCTTACATAGATACATGTGTACACAAATTCTTACTTTGTGTTTTGGCTTTTAACACCATATATTTGTTCTTCAATAGAATTATTTATTTATTCTAAGAATCCAAAAAATCTGTATTGCATTATTGCACTCTTCTCTTTGTGAGGTTTGTTTATTTGTTTTTGATAACAAATGGTCTGACTGAGTCTTCAATTGCATTATGAAGTAATTCATTAAAAATTGACATTTTTATTTTGAGCTTCATGACGGGAGGAATGAGCTTGATGCACAGAGGCTCTATGAAAAAATTGCTATGATTAAGGAGTAGGGTGTCAAGAGTGCAAAATGTTTCATGAAGCCTCTGTGCATCAAGCTCATGCCATGTAATTGATAAACATGAAAGTATTTTTCCCTAGTGAGCGTGTTGTTTTTGGAGATATAAATTTGGTCAATTGTAATAATGGGTTATGCAATTCATTGGTCAAATATTTGTATCTATTTAACTGCAACTGCTCTTATGGTAATGGGTATAATGCCAAAGATGCATAGAGATAATTGTAAATAATAAACAAAGGACAAAAACTGTATGTATGTGTATATGTGCATGTATATGTATATGTATGTATATGTATATGTATCAAAATTTTGATAAACATGAAAGTATTTTCCCCTGGTGAGCGTGTTGTTTTTGCAGATAGAAATTTGGTCAATTGTAATCATGGTTTATGTAGTTCATTGGTCAAATATTTGTAGATTTAACTGCAATTGCTCCTATGGTAATGGGTATAATGCTAAAGATGCATAGAGATAACTACAAACAATAAACAAAGGACAAAAAGTGTATCTATGTGTATGTATATGTATATGTACCAAAATTTTTCTAAGTCAGTAACATGTTTTGGACATCCCAGTGTATTAAACTATGTATACACATAGTGTAGAAACATTCTCAAAAAAATTGTGTTGCATTTGAATAATAAGTTTAAAATTCTACATCTATGTTGCATTTTCCATTTTCTGTGCATATATACCCTAAGTTTCCTTATTTGTCCTTGATGATTTGCTTGCACATATTCTTATGCGTTCTTCCCACTTTTTCAATTGGTAATAGGTAGCAATAATCTATACAAAATGATTATAACCCCACACATTTCATTAAAAATTCAAGCTACATCACCTCACACTAAATATTATAGACAAATAGAGAAACTATAAGAGAGCTATTAGAATAACACTGAACAACCAAAAATTACTAACCCTAACCATATTTTTTTGACAAAAGAAAGAAGATTTAACTGCAATTTTAATTATTATTTGCTGACGAGCATGTTAATTTTGTAGGTGGAAATCTAAATAATTGTAGGATCATGGGATATGCAGTTCATTGGATAAATATTTGCGAAGTAGATATTTCACTTAAAATAATGGGGATGAAAAAACAAAAGCAACTATTTTGGCCTGTAGAGGGTGCATGGAAATGTTAGAAAACTTGTGGAATTTGTGATAACTTTAAAATTGAGGGAATTTTCCAAGAAATCATCAGTTATGCTATTTTCCATGGATTTCAAACATTTCTCGATTGCATGTTCTGTAGCCTAGGAGTGCTTTGGTGTGCATACGTCAGATTTCCCACATGGTCATCATGTCGATTACATGTTACGTATACATCTATTTTAGGTAGCTCTTTATTAACATATCGATGTTTTTAAAGTTGTTACATGAAAAAAAATAATGCACTATAAGACATCATATATGGAAACAACATAATTTCCCTTGTTTCGCCATTATGTGATATATGATATGGCTCCATTGAATTTTTGATGGGCCTTGCATGCTTTTCTTGCTCGAGGGTTTGAATAGAGCCCATGAGGCTTCATGATGTCAATATGGCAGGGAGGAGAATGAGCATGAGTTTTGTGGTTTTCCCTATCACCGACATACATTCGTTCCTACATATTGATAACATATTGTATTCTGCCGACTGCATTTCTCCATGCTTATAGAGCTATCTTTTCAGCTTCCTAATTGAACTATTTAAACCTTGTTCTTTATGATGATACCCATTTTCTTTAGGTTATGACAACAATTATTTGATGCGATTCTAAATGTTTTTTATGTAAATAAAACCTTTCCCATCTCTTTAAACTTATACATAGCTAACAAAATTTGAAACATATTGATACAAGATTCAAGCTACATCCTTTGGTGGTAAATATTGAAGAAAAATAGAGAATTGTATAAAGGGTATTGGAATAAGACTAATTTGATACTAAATATTATAGAAAAAAAACCACATTAAATACAACTTTAAAATATGGAGTGTAGGAGAGGAAAACTACAATTGTGAATAGTTTGTTATGGGGAACTGAAAAGAACAATATCATGAAGAACAATTTGTTACCACGAACTTGAAAAAAATGAGGAAAAAAGAATATCATGAAACATATTGATAGAAGACATATAACATGTTCCATCCAAACCAAATAACACATACACAAAGCAAAAAAAATTAAAAGCAATGCAAAGGTACAGGTGAATGTCATGTTTGTACTTTATACCAATCTACAAAATTCCATAATTTTGAAACTTAAAAACAATAGTTCTTTTACAACTTCTCATTTTTGTCTACAATATTCAGTGGAAAATATTCTAGCTTGAATTTTGAATTGACAAGCCAATTGTTACATAGATTGCTTGTGTTGTATCAATATCCACTTGCTCATAACAAACTGTTCATTATTGTAGTTCACCTCTTCTATTCTCCATGTTTTAAAGTTCTATTTATTATGTGTTGGCTTTTTAATGTTCACTATGGGATGCTAAGGCTTCTGTTTTGTAAATATGAATGTAATTTAGATATTGTCTACCAATTACACATGTTCATCACACTAAACTTTAAATTTTCCTTGTGACTAACTATATCTGATTGAAACCATTTTAGATTGCAAAAATTTTGAACTGTAACTACACATCTCCATAATACTAAATAGCTTTGTGATCAAATGTTTGGCATGGTGTACAAGCTGCAACTACGTTCTATTTATATAGAAGGTAAGGCTATATGTCCCTTATTCCATCTCTTATTTCATGACTACATATCAAATTCTTTATCATAAATGGTACAACTATATATATTTTTAAAAATGTATAGCACTAATTTCAACTAAAGAAAATTCTCAGGCTAATGCTATGAGATTTCCACAATATATAATGCTTAAGATTTGTTATTTCTGGATATTTGATTGTGTTTCTATTTTTGGATGAAAAAACTCAAACACAATCAAATATCCAGAAAGAACAAACTTAGGTGCCCAAACATTGGCTCCACAATTGATCATAGTGGTGGGAAATGTATGTTCTTTCTCGAGGGTTTGGTGATAGGCGATGAACCTGCAACACCCAATATGGCAGGGTGGAGAGCAACCCTTCTTTTCTTCGGTTCATACTACATCCAGCTGCACCCAGAAGGTATGCCTACATCTTATCTAATACTTTTGTTTTGCAAATATGAACACAATTTATTCCTGTGTTTGCATATATATATATATATATTTGCACTTTCATTGAGTTCCCATGCTTTTTATTTTAGTATGGTGTTGTATCTTATTTCATGACTACATGTCAAATTGTTTGTCATAAATAATACAACTATATATATTTTTAAAAATGTATAATACTACTTTCAAATAAAGAAAATTCTCAAGTTATATGTTCTTGCTCTGGGGTTTGGTGATAGCCCATGAGCCTGGATGACCTGATATGGTAGGGTGGAAAGCCGTCCTTCTTTTCTTCTATTCATACTACATCCAGTTGCACCCACAAGGTATGGCTGCATCTTATCTAAGACTTGTGTTTTGCAAATATGAACGTAATTTATTCCTATGTTTGTGTATATGTATATATTTGCACATTCATTGAGCTCCCATGCTTTTGATTTTAATATGGTGCCCACATTGTTTTTAGCTTGCTACCAAATAGAGTAATTGTATAAGAGGAGGTGAATTATCTAGCATTCAATATTATAGAGAAATAGGGAAATTGTAACATAACTATTAGTCTAACATAGATACGTATATTTATGCATATATATTAATATTACATATATATATATTTGTATATGTGTGTATATGTGTGTATATATATATGTGTGTGTAACCAACACCACAATGGTTGTTTAGACAATGCAACTTAATCATCTGAGTATACTTTCCCATGCTATGACATTCAATATTCCATTTACTTCGTCTGCCTGCATTTACTTTGTCCAACCCCATTGTATAGCAATGGCAAAATGCATTAACCCTCACGTGAGCAAACACTTACCACTCAGCCTCAATGTATCAAGGACACTAACTCCACCAGTGCCAACCCACATAATTACAAAGCTCTGTAGTTCCATAAAACCAAAAAACTCCAGGTCACGTCACCACCGCTTGGGACATCTCCGGCGCTGCCTATGATTCTTAGGTGTTTTCCCTAATAGTTGTTTTAAAGTTTCCCTATTTTGTCTACAATATTTAGTGGCAAATAATGTAGCTTCAATTTTGAATTGACAAGCCAATTGTTACATAGAATTCATTGTTGCACCTTGCCTAGACAGTGATATAATTTCTAGTAAGCACGAATATGATGCAAACTCAAATCTATACATGCATTTTACTGACCTGTTAGAAAAACACTTAATAATTAGAGGAAAATGAGAGATGTTTCAAAACCCACATTAAATAGAACTTTAAAATATCGAGAATCAAATAGGAAAACTATGATAACATGAATAGTTTGGTATGGGGAACTGGAACATGTATACATACACATACACACACACACACACACACATATATTTGTACAACTCACTTTAGAATCACATGTAAAGGGGATACGAATAGGAACCATTGTATATATAAATATACATATACATATATGTATATATAGATATGTATACATATATATATATACATGTATATGTATAAATGTATACATATAGATACATATATATACATACATACATACATACATACATACATACATACATACATACATATATATATATATATTATTATACATATATATATTATATATATATATATGTATATATATAAATATATAATATATATGTATATATACACATATACACATACACATATTTATATGCATAATATGCATAACACATACATATACATTACATATATATATATACACACACAACAATATACATATATATATATATGTGATACTATATATATATATACATGTATATATATATATACATATACATATATATATATATGTGTGTGTGTGTGTGTGTGTGTGTGTGTGTGTGTGTGTGTGTGTGTGTGTGTGTGTGTATACATACATGTATATATATAGTATGTATATGTATGTATATATATATAGTGTGTGTGTGTATGTATATATATATACATACATATACATATATACATTCACACAACACATCACATATATATACACATTACATATATATTCATATATATATATATAGAGAGAGAGAGAGATATATATATATATATATATATATATATATATACATGTTTGTATGTATATATATACATGTATATATATATATGTATATATATATATATATATACAACTCACTTTAGAATCACACATAAATATATTTGGCCTGTGTATGCTTTCCTACCTCTCTTAAACTTGTATTTGATGTGGGTTTTTTGACCATCTATCATTTACCTATGATTCTCAAGTGTTTTTGTAACAGTTGTTTTAGAGTCTCTCAAATGGCAGATCATCTAAAATAGATTTTATATGATAGTTTAACATATGGAGAGTACAAGCTGCAAATCATAGATATGGAGAGTTTCTTATACAGAGCTTCTGCTGTACAAAATGCATGTAGCAATAATGTATATATTGTTAGTGTATACTTAATGCTTGCATATCCATAGTATGACCTAAGCCTACTTAGGAATTTATTGTGCAGTCCATGATATTTTCCTCATGAGCTAGACTGGAGAGGTGTCTATACATCTCAACACCTCATGTTGGGATATTTCTCCTATATATGTTGACCTCTATTTGTCTAATATTAATTAGATTGACATTATGCAATTCATGCATTCATTATGCTTGTTAAATATCTTTGTCTGTTGGTTCTTTCATGGTATCAAAGCCGAACAGAGAGTTCTTAGGCTGTATAGTTTATGCATGCAGTGAATGGTAATCATTTGCAGCTTACAAATCACTGATTGGTTGTAGTGTATTCTTTCTCTAAAGGCGTGATTTCCCTGTTGCATTCCATGGTGCGTTCGCAATCCTTAAAGCAAGTAGTGTGCAATGTATCACTAAAATTGCTGAGGCTTGTGCTACTTCGGGATGAACTCTCCACCAAGGCTAAGGCCCTTCACAAGTTCTTCAGAGATTGCGTTGGCTTTGCTTGGTTCACAGAGAGGCTATTTAAAGCATTGAAGTTCTCCTTGAGTTTGGAGTCTGTGTTAGAGCCAATCTGTTAGATCTTGGTGATGTGTTTTGCAAGAAGCAACCTACGTTGGAGCCTGTGGAAGGCTCGACTAGAGCCTGGAAGGGAAGCAACCTGTGTTGGAGCTTGTGGAAGGTTCGACTAGAGCCTAGACAGGGTGTGTTTAGGCTAGGCATGTGATGTTTTGCTCCTACGCGTGAAGTCTTTTGATTTAGGCTTTGCCAAAGAGCATATGCTTGCAAGAAACACGTTGTTTGGATTCTCCTACCCACAAAAAAAACATCTTAACCCCACCCTAGGTGATCTGTGTTAATCTCTTTGCCCCATACTCGATCCCTTGTTCTTGCATTTTCTATTTGTATCTATGCAAAATGATTGCTCTATTATGCAATCAAAGTGTGAAAGTGAACGAGAGATTGTTTAGCACCATTTCCAAGCATGAAGAGAAGATTTAGACCCTTGCACATGATAGGATTTGGATTTCCATATGAAGACTTTAGCCAGGCCTGCAAGGATTTTGTGAGCCGAGATCTAGCTCTCTATTTCAGAGCATTGGTGCTCTGTTTTGAAGGCTGCAAGAGCATTATTGGAGGGAACATCGAACAAAGGCTTCAAATCATTGTTTCCATTGCTCTCCACACAAAGATCTTGCTCTACAAAGAGATAAATCAAAGCAGGGATTCTATTTGTAGGCCAGATTTAGCTATGGGAGCGATTACTTGTTTCAAATGCAAGGCCGAGTATTGTTCCCCTATTTTAATTTTTTCCTCATACTGACTCTTTTGGTGCATTGCAATTTTATCTAAAAATTTATTTGCAAGGAGGATCAATTTTGTAAAGGGTGAAATTTTTGAAGTGTAATAACTTTTTCATTGTAACTCAGATTTGTGTTCCATTTTTTTGCAAAAGGGCATCTCTTTTTTCGCCACGACTTCAAAAAGCACAAAATCACACTCATTCTATAAAGTTCCTGTTTGTGTCTTTTTTTGGGTCAGTTACAAGCACTCCTATAAAGTGCCAAATTGGGGGGGGGGGAAACAAATAATCAAGAGGGGTGTTGTGTGGTTCATTTTCACACTTCCTCGAGAAGTGCTTGTGTTTATTGTGTTTTTTCACTTCTGCACACATTTCTAACTTCTTCTTTTCCACTTTTTACACACAACTAGTAGTCAAAGCAGTATGGAATCTAATGTTATTAAGTGCCCTTAACACCTTTCAATTATCATGATTGGAAGATGAAAGTAATTCTTGTACTCAAGAAAAAAGGCTTATATAGGGTAACTATGGGAACAAAGAAATAACCTAATGCACAGCTAAAGACAAAGAATTTTTTTTCAATAAGTGTGATCAAGAATTTGGCTTTCTATACCTAAATTTATCTCCTGAATTGTTGTTCCATGTTGAGAACTTGAAAATACCTAACTAGGTTTGGGAAGGTCTTGACAATTTTTTTGGGAAAATAGATGAACTTAGAAACCATGAGTTGGAAAATCAACTCTTAGGTCTCAGTCCTAGGAATTTTTCAACTTTACAAGACTTTTTAACTAAGTTTAAATCCTTGAAATTACACTTAAAAGATTGTGGAATTGAAAAGAAAGAGGATCAATTAATCCTTTCTGTACTTTCCAAGCTAGGTCCATAATTTTTTGTGTTTGTATCAACTTTATACTCTACTAAAGGGCTCTTGGAGCCTCATGGTCAATGCCCACACTTGATAACTTCATTGTTGACCTCACAAGGGAGCAAGAAAAGTTAATTCAAATGGGTACTTTGAAGTCTACGAAACCTAAAGCCCTCCTTGCAGGGAATGAAACACATCAAACTTCAAAAGGGGAGAAGAAGAACACTAAAAAGGACAAGTAAAGAAAGAAAACAAAATTGACAACTCCAAAAAGGAATCTCAAGGTAAAAAGAGAGTTGCATGCACCTTTTGTAAAAATCTTGGACATGATGAACATCACTGCATGAAGAAAAAAATTGAAGTTCTACAACAAATTCTCAGAAATAATAATATAGGGCTACCTGATTCTATCAAGGAATCTTCATCAAATCAAGATAATACTAAGGACAAAGATGAATCAAAGGGAAAAGCCTTAGTTGCTAAAGCATCTTTATCTCCATCATGGATTCTAGACTCTGGTGCTTCACACCATATGGGTTCTTCACAGGTTGTCTTTTCATCCTTAGAACCATCAAGTATGTCCACAATCACCTTAGGTGATGATACTCCAGCATTGGTAAACGGGAGAGGGTCTATTGAAGTTGAAGGAGGAACATTTTCCAATGTTCTAAGTGTACCTTAACTCTCAACTAATCTCCTTTCAGTATATCAAATAACTCATTTAGGGAAGGGCATGAGAGTATAGTTCTCTCCATATTTAGTTGAGATAAGAGAATTACAAAGCAAAAATTTGGTAGCAATAGGAGAAGCAAATCACCAATCCAAATTATATGCCTTCTCCAATTTTGCCATAGATATTTCTCCAAAAGCACTACTAACTCATTCAAATGAAGTTAGCAAACTATGGCATGAGAAGTTTGGCCATCTTAACTACCGCTATCTTAAACAAATATTTCAACAGAATATGGTTAAAGGATTACCTAAGGTTAAATTTTCTAAAGGGCTTTGTGAGGGTTGTGCACTTGGAAAACATCCATAAGCAAAATTTGGAAAAGGTAAATCATGGAGGGAAACATAAGTTTTAGAACTTGTTCATAGTGATGTTTCAGGGGCTTTTCCCCATCCATCTTTTACAAAGGATAGATATGTTCTCACCTTCATTGATGATTTCTCACGTTTTACATGGGTCTAATTTCTTAGAAAAAAATTAGAAGTGTTTGAGTCTTTTCAAAATTTCAAAGCTCTTGTCGAAAAACAATCAAGGAAAGTCATCAAGGTTCTTCAAATAGATAATGGGAGATAATATGTCAACAATAGTTTTGAGTAGTTTTGTATATTAGAGGGGATAGATCTACAACACACAGGTCCTTATACCCCACAACAAAATGGTGTTGCAGAACATAAAAATAGATCTTTAAAAGAGGTGGCTAATTGTATGATTCACTCTAAGGGCCTCACACCATCATATTGGGCAAAAGCAATCAACTGTGCATATTACATACAGAATAGAGTTCCACATAAATCCTTAAAGGGTATCACTCCCTTTGAAGCTTGGAAAGGATGGAAACCTGCAGTTGATCATTTTAGATTTTTTGGCTTGCATGCCATGGTACACATTCCCAAAGAGCAACACAAGGCTATGGATCCTCAATCCAAACCTTGCATCTTTGTGGGATATCCAGATGGTGTAAAAGGCTATCGCCTACTCCACCCTACCACACATGAGTTGTTTATTAAGAGAAGTGTTAAGTTTCAAGAAACATCTCTTGAAACTATACTTGACACTTCTCAACATATTGTGGACTCTTCATAGCCTGATTACAGTACTAATGATTTAGATCATTCTCAACATATTCCTAGTGTCGTATCTTCTTCTTCTAGTTCTCATAGTGATGAGGGTTCATCTTCATCTAGTTCAGGGATTGCATTAGAAGTTGATATATCTGCACCAGACTCACCCACATCTTACACTATACATAGGACATATACAGGGGTACATGATTTCTAATTCAAGTAGATTTTCAGGGGGAGCCACATTCCTTCTTTGCTTTAGTTTTCAATCCACAGACATTCAGAGAGGCATCAGGCACACCAGAGTGGGATATTGCTATGGATGAGGACTATGATTCCTTGATTAGAAATCACACTTGGGATTTAACTTCCCTTCTTAAGGGAAGGAAGATAGTTTGATGTAGGTGGATATATTGAACTAAATTTGCAGCAGATGGGTCAGTTGATAAGTACAAAGCACGACTGGTAGCCAAAGGTTTTTCACAAGTTGTTGGAATTGACTATACATAAACCTTTCCACCAATTGCTAATATGACTTCCATCAAACTCACACTTGTTATAGCCACATCACATGGATGGAATGCACATCAGATGGATGTGAAGAGTGCTTTTCTTCACAGAGACCTTAAGGAGGAAATCTACATGGAACAACCACCAAGTTTTGTTCAGGATTTATCCTTAGTTTGTAGACTTCAAAAATCTCTATGGCCTTAAACAGGATCCTAGAGCTTGGTATGGGTATGTGCAGGATCATGATGGGCCAAAAAGTGGCGATATGATGGGTTTGTGTAGGGTATGTGGCTGACGAATTTTTTTTTACCCAAAATTGATGAAATGAAAAGGGTTTTTAAAGGAGATTCTCAACTTTCCACCAATATAAATTATGCTTTAATTTGAATTTAATAAATAATTATTATTCATTTTCTATTTGAATACGACTAAAGTCTTGATTGATAGGCTGATTGAAAAACATCTATAGTTTTCAAATGGTATCACATTTTTTGAATCTGAAACATGTGTCACATTCTATGCTTCACATACTATAGGATTAAAAAAATGAATTTCATGAAGTTTTGACCAAGTTAAGGTGGTTAGACATATGATTTTTTATATTTTTAAAATTTGTAATAAAAAATCATAATTAATTATTTACTTAGAAAAAAATTACCAAAAAATGCATCACATCAGGACATGAGTCCTCTACTTATATCTAAAATCTTATAAAAAATATTATCATTTTATTGTGGTTAGGGTGGTCAGACAGACACCTACTTCTTATTTGTCCCTGAAATTTAAGTGCTACTGCATTGAAATTTAAAATTTTCACCAAATAGATTTAAAAAAAAAAAAACCTAGTAGCTTAGAAGCTACATTCAATTTTCTATAGATTCTGTTCTTACATATTTTTGAAATAATATAGATATCTTATTCAAAATTTTACGTCAAGTTGCCTAATTCTGATTTTTCTAAATTTTTCGCCACTTAAGTGCCTATTTTTTCCATGATGATCCTGCACATACCTATATGCCAAGATGGACTCCTAGCTCCTATCTTCATGTTTTACTAGATATCATTCTAATCCTAATGTGTATCTACTACGGCAGGATGATTCACTTTTGATACTGGTTTTATATGTTGATGAACTTTTGATTACTGGGAGTACTTCATCTACCATTGTAGTAGTGAAGACATCACTTCAGGATAGATTTGACATGACAAACTTGGGTTTATTACACTACTTCCTTGGAATCGAGATTTCACAGTCAGCTTTAGGGATTACTCTTGCACAACCCAAGTATACTCTTGATCTTCTTGCATGATTTCATATGACTACTTGCAAACCATCTCTGGGTATGTGCAGGATCATGATGGGCCAAAAAGTGGCAATATTATGGGTATTTGTAGGGTATGTGGCTGACGACCTTTTTTTCACCCAAAATTGATGAAACGAAAAGGATTTTTAGAGGAGATTCTCAGCTTTCCACCAATATAAATTATGCTTTAATTTGAATTTAATAAATAATTATTATTAATTTTCTATTAGAATTACGACTAAAGTCCTGATCAATAGGCTGATTGAAAAACATCTATAACTTTCAAACAGATCATATTTTTTGAATCGAAAACATGAGTCACATTATATGCTTCACATACTATAGGATTAAAAAAATAAAAATTAAATTTCATGAAGTTTTGACCAAGTTAAGGTGGTCAGACATACGAGTTTTTATATTTTTTAAAATTTGTAATAAAAATCATAATTAATTATTTACTTGGAAAAAAATTACATAAAAATATGCATCACATCTAGACATGAGTCCTCTACTTATATATAAAATCTTATAAAAAATATTATCATTTTATTATGGTTAGGGTGGTCAGACATACACCTACTTCTTATTTTTTCCCTGAAATTTAAGTACTACTGCATTGAAATTTCAAATTTTCACCAAATAGATTTTATTTATTTTTAAATAAACCTATTAGTTTAGAAACTACATTCAATTTTCTACAGATTCTATTCTTACATATTTTTGAAATAATATAGATAACTTATTCATGTCAAGTTGCCTAACACTAATTTTTCTGAATTTTTTGCCACTTAAGGGCCTATTTTTTCCATGATGATCCTGCACATACCCCTTTGATTCCCTTTTTTTAGGAGTCAAGCTTGAGACTTCCAGTACTACACCATTGGTTGATGCTACATTGTATCAACAACTTGTTGGTTGTCTTATATGCTTGACTCATACTAGGCCATACATTGCCTATGCAGTAGGCATGGTTTCGAGATTCATGCAGAAACCTCATGAGCTGCATTAGAAAGCAGCTAAGAGGATCCTTCACTAACTTCATGGTACTCTTGGGTTTGGGATTCACGACAGAGTTGGTTCATCACTTGACTTGCTTGGTTATACAGATTTAGATTGGGCTGGTGACACTGAGCATCATAAGTCCACTTTAGCTTACAACTTTTCTCTTGGCGAATGTCTTATCAGTTGGGATAGCAAGAAGTAGAATGCTATTGCTATATCATCCACAGAGGCAGATTTCAGGGGGACTATTAACTCAACTACAAAGGCTATATGGCTTCAAGGCATTCTTTCTAATTTTGGTACTCCTTTTAGGAAACCTATAGTCATCTATTGTGACAACCAAAGTACTATTCAGATATGCAAGAATCTGGTTCAACATCAACGAACCAAACAATTTGAGATTCATATGCATTACATTCGAGAGTTGATTCATGGTTGGATCATTGACTTAGTCTTTTGCCAGTCTTCAGAGCAGGTTGTTGACATCTTCACCAAACCCTTCACTAAGAGAAATTTCATTCATCTACAAGCTCTTCTTGGTGTGCACTCTATATCAGCATCATCATCATCCTTGGGAAGGGGCTTTCTAGTCTTCTCCACATCTTCTCTCTTTTTGGAGGATACTTTTCTCCCACTGGGTTTTCTATCTTACTCTATGTTTTAGAAATATTGCATTGTACATGGGTACCTCACCAGGCTAGTAGCCGAGACCCATTTTATCCATGCCCACCTAAGTTATGCTTAAGGCGGGGTTTCAGTGTATACTTAATGCTTGGATATCCATAGGCTGACCTAAGCCTACTTAGGCATTTATTGTGCAGGCTGATATTTTCCTCATGAGCTAGAATGGAGAGGTGTCTATACACCTCAACACCTCATGTTGGGATATTTCTCTTATATATGTTGACCTCTATCTGTCTAATATTAATTATATTGACATTATGCAATTCATGCATTCATTGTGCTTGTGAAATATCTCTGTTTGCTGGTTCTTTCATATATATATATAAATTGTTGGCAAAAAAAGGAGAGACAACTGAGAGGGGGGGTGAATCAGTTGTCTCAAAATAATAAACTTTTCAAACTTTACTTAACTTAATCTCAGATCTGATGAATAAGCAATTAACACATTAGAGAGATAGAGAACACCAAGAATTTTTTACGTGGAAACCTTGTTAGGGGAAAAACCATGGTGGATGTTAGTCCACAACATTATACCCTATTAAAAGTATAATGAAAATAATAAAGGGGAATGTACATGCATTCAGGCACACTGGCTAGAGCTCATTGCTCAATTATAGAAGGGGCTCACTTCCCAACAATACAAAATAGGATTAAAATCTAGAGGGTACGAACTGAGAAAATAGCTTCTACACAAGCTTGATTACAATTCCAATTAAGCACATAAAACTCCACTTTTCACTCAAACTACTTCACACTTCACTCAATCTTCTTCACACTCTACTCTGCAATCGAATGATATTCACACATACACACATAGGAGCACACCCAACACACGAAGCGCACTTTCCACCGATGAAACAATCGCTCTTATATATCTGCTATATGAGATTTCATCAACAACTTAGTCAGCCAGGAAAATAAAATGTATTTGCAATGTCGGCCCAAATTTACAATTAAATTTTCAATGTGGATCTAAACACCATTGGCCAAAACAATGATGTGACCCAAAACAATATTCATGAGCATTCCAAACATTCAAATTTAACTTTTCAAGGATCCACAACATGTTACCACCATCATGTCGGCCAAGAACATGAAAAACCAAATGTGCGCAAGAAAAATATTTGACCACGAGTACATCGATCAATGTGGACATACTACAAAGATAGAGCACGATCTAGAGACATCCAAAAACATCAAGAAACAACAAAGAAACAACTGCAACAACTGAGATTACCAGAATCACACAAACTTCACTCAGGAACAGTGACAAAGACCACATAAATACTGTCAGACCACAACATGATCAAATCTATATGCAGACCTCTGAAACTTCTAGTAGATGATTTAGATACTCTCAAAAGTAAACCCTTTAGTCCACATCAACTGAACTTCAACGTACAGAACAAGACACCTTCATGACCTGCATAGTTCCACTAGAACCTGGAACACTTTCTTTTGCAATTTTCTCAATATCCTCGACATATACATCCTCTGATACACCAAATGCTAATAGTGTTGACATCAATGACATCCACATATCAACAACACATCCACAACATCCAACATATATATATATATATATATATATGTATATTCCTGTGGTTCTCCAGTGTTTTCCTAATAGTCTTTTTACAATTTACATATTTTTCTATAATATTTAGTGTCAAATAATGCATCTCCAATTTAGACTATATGTATGTATATATGTATATATTAATGTATATATATGTATGTGGCCCAGCCACGGTAGGAGGGTCCTCAAAGAGAACAATCCAGACCATGCAACAAGAGTAACACAATGAAAGAAACACATAATATGGAGGTAAATGAAGATGCAAATATTCTCATTAACATAAATCTCAGTTACATTTAGCCGACAACATTCGAGCTTACAGATTTGGCTCACAGGCCTGATAAAACATGCTAAAAAATACAACATTCTAACATGCTTCTATATGCGAGCTGATTATTGTAATCGAATCTATGTTATTTTACTCAATCAACTAATACTCTTCTAATGATTGATTACAAGCTTTATATCCGATCCAAAATTTTGGAAACATCCAGTTCGGCCAAAGATCATCACATTATCCAAGGAAAGAAAATGTAATGTGCGCATGAATAGGTCGGCCTCAAATTTTAATTACTCTTCAACAGGTGCATAAGATGAAGTGTGGACCTATAATGAAGGTTAGGGAAACTCCACAAAATAATTAAAATCACACCGTTAAAATTCACAAGTCATGGGGACGATCCACAATGATTGAACTGGCTGAAAAGGTTTGAAATTATTTTAGCGCCGGTTCAAGAAACTGCCATGAAATTATGGAAGTGATAACTTTCTGAAAAAAGATCCAATCACGCTCAAATCTTGGAACAAGGAAAATGAACATGTCGATGATGTACATAAAGATCCATAGGGTCTGGTGAGAAAAGTTGACGAATCCACCAACATGAATTGAGCAAGAACAGAACAAGAACAAAAACTAAAAGAAAATATATTTTTTTGGTTGATGCAAGATTGCCAAGAACCAAGGATGCTCTTGCATCAGACATCTTGGGTTATTGAAAAGTGAGTCCCTCACTTTGCTGGGGCCAAAGGAAAACCAAGATGGTCTACCTTAGCTTGATAAATCCAAGAAGAATCCTCAACTGGTCTACCTGTCCACTTCACAAGATATTCTTTGTACTATCTTCCATGAGTCTTCCTACCATCTCTGACATCCAAAATTTCTTCAATCTCATCTTCACTGCTGTTTAGGAAACTGATTCTCCAATTTTGCTTCACTATATTCACTGAATTCTGCTTCATGATACTGATATAGATCTATAATGTTGAATATGTGTGATATACCCATACCTTCCGGTAACTCCACTTCATATGCATTCCCTGAATCAAATTTCTTCAAGATCTTACAAGGTCCAAACTTCCTCATCTTCAGCTTGTTGTATGTACCAACTGGAAATATTTCCTTCCTCAAATATACCATAACTTCATCTCCAACTTCAAATTCCTTATGTCTCCTCTTTTCATCTGCCTTCTCCTTATACTTTTGGTTCATTTCTTCCAATTGTTGTTGCAGTTGAGTATACACTTTCTTCATGTGTTCTGCAAATCCTTCTACTTCTACACTCCTCTTATCTTCCATACTGATGTCTCTCAACTCGGATATACTTCTAGGATGAACTCCTGTGACAATCGCAAAAGGTGTCTTTCCTGTACTCTTATTCACTGAATTATTGTAAGAAAAATCTACTTGTGCAAGGACTAAATCCAAACTTCCAGTCTTCTCTCCAACCAAACATCTCAGCAAATTCCCTAAACTCCTATTTACTACCTCTGTCTATCCATTAGTCTATGGGTTAAAAGTAGAACTAAACTTCAAATCTGTCTTCAACTTCTTCCAAAGTGTCCTCCAAAAGTAACCAACAAACTTTACATCTCTGTCTGAAACAATACTCCTAGGTAACCCATGCAATCTGACCACTTCTTTGAAAAACAAATATGCTACATGTACTGCATCTATTTTCTTCTTACAAGGTATGAAATGTGCCATCTTAGAAAATCTATCTACCACCACAAATACATAATCATTAGCTCTTTGTGTCTTTGGTAAACCAAGTATGAAATCCATACTGATATCCTCCCAGGGTCTCTCCGGAACTGTCAAAGGCTTATACAATCCAACATTCTGACTACTCCCTTTGCAACTTGACAAACTCTACAAATTTGCACAAATCTCCTAACATCCTTATGAATCTAGGGCTAAAAGTAATTCTCACTCACCAATGATACTATCTTATCAACTCCAAAGTGTCCTAACATTCCTCCACTATGCTTCTCCTTCACCAAGTTATCTCTCATTGAACTCTGGGGTATACACAACTGATTACCTCTAAATGACATATCCTCCTGAATGAAATAATCCAACTACTAACTTCTGTCCTCCGAAACAAGTTCTTTACAAGCTCTCCAAGGTTTTGTAAAATCTGGGTTTTCCTCATACAAGTTCTTCAACTTATTAAAGCCTAATACTTCCACTCTCATCTCTGTCAGTAAATTCCTTCTCATGCTCAAAGCTTCAACAACTCTATTTGACTTTCCACTCCTATGCTTCAAAACAAAAGTATAACTTTGCAAGAATTCTACCCATCTCATGTGTCTTTGATTTAGCTTACCTTGACTATACAAATATTACAATGCTTGATGATCCATATACAACACAAATTCCTTAGAAACAAATAATGTCTCCACTTCTTTAAGGCTTGAACTATAACATAAAATTCTTGATCATACACTGAATATCTTCTCCTAGCATCCTTCAATTTCTCACTGAAATAAGCTACAAGTCTCCCTTCTTGACTCAATACTGCTCCAATTGCATTTCCACTTGCATCACAATCTACTTGAAATACCTTATTGAAATATGGTAAAGCCAACACAAGCTGCTCAGTCACCTTCTGTTTCAACAATTCAAAACTTTTATCTGCTCCAGATGTCCATCTAAAATTCTTCCTATCTCTTCTCATTGTTTCTATCATAGGGCTACAAATAGAACTAAAATTCCTAACTAACTTTCTATAGAAACTAGCCAATCCATGAAATGATCTTACCTCTCCAATGCTATTTGGTGTAGGCCACTCAACAATTTCTTTTACCTTCTTAGGATCCATCTTCAACCCATCGACAGATATCACAAATCCCAGATATACCATTTCTTCTTTCATGAAACTACACTTCTTAATGTTTATCAACAACTGCTCTTCTCTCAGCCTCTACAAAACATGTCTTATATGCAACAAATGTTCTTCTCTACTCTTACTGAAAATTAGGATGTCATCCAAATACACAATCACAAACTTATCCAAGAATTTCTTCAATACCTCATTCATCAACCTCATGAAAGTACTCAGTGCATTTTTCAATCCAAAAGGCATCACCAACCACTCATACAATCCTTCATTCGTCTTGAATGTTGTTTTCCACTTATCCCCTTCTCTGATTTTGATATGATGATATCCACTCTTCAAATCTATCTTTGTACTAAAGTACTTAGCTCCAGTCAAACAATCCATCATGTCATCCATCCGAGGCAAGGGAAATCTATACTTCACCATGATCTTGTTTATGGCTCTAGAATCTGTGCACATTCTCCATTCTCCTTCCTTCTTAGGTGCTAATACAGTAGGTACTGCACATGGACTCAAGCTTTCTTTGATCAAACCCTTCCTCAAAAATTCTTACACTTGTCTATTCAACTACTTATTCTTTGTCAGTGTCATCTTGTGTGTTTCTTTATTAGGAAAACTAGCTCCAGGAATCATATCCATACAATGACTAATACTCCTTACAGGTGGCAATCCATCAAGTACATTATCTGAAATGATCTCCTCATATTCTGTCAGTATCTCCTTTATCTCTTCTGGGTGTTCTTCTACATGCTTCTTGAAAGTATTCAACCTTCTTAGGCACCATGGCACAACACACATTCTCATGTCTCAACCCATCAAGGAATCTCCTTCCATCAACCAGACAAACCCTAGCATTTGTACAAACCTCAACTGTAGGAACATCTTCCAATGGCAATAAAATCTGCTTCATCCCATTAGCAACAATGGTGTATATGTTCTTCTTTCCATCATGAATAGCCTGTCTATCATACTGCTAAGGCCTTCCCAACAAAACATGGAATATATCCATAGGCATGATATCACACAAAACTTCATCATGGTAATTTTCTATCTTCAATTTCACCAAACATTGTTCACTTACCAGTATCTTATGCTCATCCTGAATCCAATAAATCTGATAGTGCTTCGGGTGTTTCAACCTTTCCAACTTCAGTTTAGTCACCATCTCTTCAAAAAATAGGTTCTCAAAACTTCCACTATCAACAATCACTTTGCAACATTTTCCATTCACCTTCCATCTGGTCCGAAATAAATTCTTTCTCTGCAATGGCTCTTTCTCCAACTCACTTTGACATAATAATCTCCTATTCACCAACACTTCTCCATCTTTTCGTTTATTAGATGATCTAGTATGTTCTTCCTCAACAAAGGTTGTCCTTCTATTATTTTCTATCTTCCTGCTTGTCTCTCCTTGATTGCATTCAAATTCTCTATGTCCTTCTCCACCACATTTATAACAAGTTCCCTTGAATACTCTTTTCTCCTATCCTCTATCATCTCTTCTATAACCTTCATTTTTGTAACCACCATATCCTCCTCTTCTGTAAGAGTTACCATCACCTCTCTGGTATGAGTTTTCATTCTTACTAACCTCCTTATCCTTATTCTGGTCTAGAAAAGATTCTCTTCCTCCAGTAAAATTTCTTCCTTTTTGAGATCTTCCACCTCTTCCTCTTTGTCTCTGCTCATGTCTTTTGTTCAACTTCTCTTCTACTTTTAGGGCACACTGATATGCCTCTTCCACACTCTACAACTTGATCAAACTAATCTCATCCTGTATAGATGACCTCAAACCATTCATATATTTGGCTACTTGTTCAATCTCATCCTTCGAATGTCTAGATCTGATTTTGAACTTATAAAATTCCTCAGTATACTCTATCACATTTGATTCTTTCTGCTTTAGATTTTGCAACTTCTTGAACAAACTAATTTGATAATCTACAGGAATAAACTTTGACTTCAACTTGTTCACCATCCAATCCCATGAATTTTTCTTTTCTTTTCCTCTTCTTTGTCTATCTGTTTGCAAATGTTCCCACCAAAGGGATGCATGTCCTCTCCACTTTGTACAAGCAAACTTCACCTTCTTATCTTCAGTGGTACCTTCAAATTCAAAATATTTTTACATCTCTGTTATCCAATCTAACAATACATCTAAATACAACTTACCATTATAATGTCGTGGATTGAAATGTGGTCTTATATTCACTTTAGTTAGGGATTTTATGAACCTCTCTTCTCCCTGATCAAGGCTAGGTTGCTCTTCTCTTCCTCTTTCTTCCTATACTTCTAATTCTTCATCACTCACATCATCAGCTGGTCGACCTCTCCTCTGGGTTGTTTCAACTGCATCTAATTTGGCAGCAATTCCTCTTAACATCTCCATCATAGTTGGGTCTGCATTTCCACGCACTCCATTTCCTCTACCATTTCTTCTTCCTGCCATCTTTACACAAGTCCTCTATAGCTGTAGGTTAGATCCTCAATCCACCACCCCACAAAAAATCTTCAACATGACTTCATGAATTCTGATGAGCTCACACAGATTGAATCTCGCTCTAATACCAATCTAGCGCAACCACGGTAGGAGGATCCTCAAAGAGAACAATCCATACCGTGTAGCAAGAGTAACACAATGAAAGAAACACATAATATGGAGGAAAATCTAGATGCAAATATTCTCATTAAAAAAAATCTCAGTTACATTCGGTCGACAACATCAGGGCTTACAGATTCGGTTCACAGGCTTGATAAAGCATGCTAAAAAATTTACAACATTTTAACATGCTTCTATATGTGAGCTGAATATTACAATTGAATGTATGTTATTCTAATCAATCAACTACTACTCTTCTAATGATCAATTACAAGCTTTATATCTTATCCACAATTCTGGAAACATCCGTGTTGGCCAAAGATCATCACATTATCCAAGGAAAGAAAATGTAACCT
This sequence comes from Sequoia sempervirens, assembly GCA_007258455.2. Lineage (NCBI taxonomy): Eukaryota > Viridiplantae > Streptophyta > Pinopsida > Cupressales > Cupressaceae > Sequoia > Sequoia sempervirens. Next base: position 12,348,668 of record VDFB02072274.1, on the reverse strand, counting down.
ATGCATGAATAGTCCGACCTCAAATTTGAATTACTCTTCAATAGGTGCATAAGATGAAGTGTGGACCTATAATGAAGGTTAGGGACACTCCATAGAAAAATTAAAATAACACTATTAAGATCCACAAGTCTTGGGGATGATCCACAACGATCAAACTGGCTGAAAAGGTTTGAAATGATTCTAATGCTGGTTGAAGAAACTGCCATGAAATTTCAGAAGTGATAACTTGCCGGAAAAAGATCCAATCACACTCAAATCTTGGAACAAGGAAAATGAACATGTTGATGATGTACACAAAGATCCATAGGGTCTGGTAAGCAAAGATGATGAATCCACCAACATGAACTGAGCAAGAACAGAACAAGAACAAAAACTGAAAGAAAATATTTTTTTTTGGTTGATGCAAGATTGCTAAGAACCAAGGATGCTCTTGCATTAGTATATATATATATTTGTACAACTCACAGATTCTAGAGCACAACAGTCTTAAAAACCTCCAATCTGCTATAAAACAGAGGTGGAGTTAACAATTTTTACAATAGCCTACTATCAAACCAACACTGTTGTGATGCTAAGCAAAAAAGAAGGCATATTAAATGCACAAAAATCTATTTTACAGTTTCCCTATTTGTTTATAATATTTAGTACCAAATAATGTAGCTTGAATTTTGAATTGACAACCCAACTATTACATAGATTGCTTGTCTTCTATAGATCAATATGTTTCATGATATAGAGAAATTGTAAAAGAACTATTAGGAAAACCCTTTAAGAATTAGAGATACATGATAGATGATCGAAACCCACATGAAAAATATTGATACAAGACAAGCATTCTATGTAAGATTTGGCTTGTGTAATCAAAATTTCTCACACGAGTAGACACTTGCCTTCTGCTTCTACGTATTGACGCAACCAGCTGCACCGCCACCAACATATGCAGTTAGGAGCTCTGTGGCTGTCATAAGCAAGCCTCAACAGTTTGTTCTAGGAAGCTTGAAACAAATGAGGGAAGTTTAGACATACATGTGTATATATATTGTTGTTGCATTGTGAAATGAGCCACAGTGGTCCTCGACTATATATATGGATATATATTTATGCTTGTATCTATATTTTAAAGCATGAAAGAGGGATTTCAATATATATATATATATATATGTATGTATGTATTTCTCTATGTTTCAGGAAATTCAATACCATTTCCCTTTTTGCAAATAATATTTACAATAACTATGCCTTTCTTCCTCGGGGGTTTGGCTACAGCCTGTGAGGCTTCATAATGCAAATATGGTTGGGAGGAGACCGCCTGTGCATTTAGATAATTTTCTTTCCAATGCCATATATTTCTTGCTGGTTATATACATGGACACATAAATTCTTCAATGTGCTAGCATACGAAAACCATACTCTATTCTATCGATTGCATTTCATATTCTTCCCACAACTCTCTTTTCAACTTCCCGAATAGATCCCTTGTTGACAATTCTTTACCAACATGACATGTACTCAAAATTTTCCATTTTATCTCTTCCTATTTAGAACAGATAGTGCTAACCTCTTTTATTGTACATCTATATTATTTCATTTATAATATTGCATAGATACAATGGACATTCAACAAAATTAGTCTATTGTAAACTATCTATTTGAAATTCTTCCATGGTCCAACAACTCGATCCAATACAACTTTTCCTTGTTAAACACCATCAACAGTGCATGTATGTGGGGGGGAAGCTACTAAGAAAGGGGGTGGCCCCTACTATTCTATGGCATGTGGATATAGTTCTGTTCCCGGGGGGAATTCTACTCTAATGATTTCAGTTCGAGCCCGGTTCTCCGGCCATTGGTTCCAAAGTGGGAAGTATCGGTAGAAACGAGAGGTGTCCCATCAGTAATGAATGAATCAATCACCCAAGTTTGAGGTAGTAGGTCAATCGGTAGGGTTTTTCATTCACTACTCCATTCTATCTTTTTCTCCGATCCGAGCGATGGAACCAAAGGACGATGTGGAGAACCCAGGAAACAACTTTCCTTCCGTGATGTGAAAGGCATTCAATCTCTGCCGGGCTAAAGAGATAGTGAGGTGGGTGAATGCCATTAGTGGCTGTGAATCCATCTCTCCGTTCTATCGATCGAACCCCCAACGAACCAAGCAACCGCTCCTACTTTTGTGGTCGGAAGGGAATGCTCCATCTATCAGTCCTCACTACTGCCTTTTCGTTCTACTCGAGCCATATTTTTTCCTTTATAATGTTGTATAGATACGATAGACATACAAGGAAATTAGTGTATCGTAAATTGTCTGTTTCAAATTCTTTCTTGGTCTAACAAGTTGATCCAATGCTGCTCACTCTTGTTGAACACCACCAATATCACATGTAAGTACAAAACTTTCCTATTATCAAAAAAATAGATTTGGTGAACCAATTGTAAATATTATTAATTATTTCTCTCACGTTTTTTGCAGTGGAATGTAATTCTACCAACAATCTAGCTTTCCAGATAGACAGGTGAGCATAGTGAATGAGATGCTATGTAATTCATAAACATTAAACTATTCTTTGCTCATGAGCATGTTTCTTTTGTAGGTGTAAATTTGCATGATTGTACTCATTAGATATGTTGTTCATCAGATAGATATTTGCGTAGCAGATATTTAATTTAAAATGGTGCAGATGAAGAAACAAAAGCATCGATTTTGGCTTGCAAGGTATTTAGGAAAGTGTTAGAAAATTCGTGGCATTTCTCATTGTAATTAGAGAAACTTTTAGAATGTTGCAAATAACATAAAACCATTAAATCCCTAATAACAATGGAGAACAATGAAAGCAAGAACATGAGAGTATGAAACAAATTCACCTAGTCTTCAAGCCTCCATTGATTGACCTCCATTGGCCTTCTCCATCTTGCTGAAAATGATATAATTGCCCTCAAATTTGAAGTGCAACTATAACCTATGACAAAGCTAAGCAAAATATTGAAGTAATGTGATTGCTCAAGTGCTCAAAAGCTCTCCAGCATACTGAAAATAACTTGTGTGTTGTGTCTAAAATGACTTGAGAGAGGGCCTTTTAAAGAGTTCCAAATGGTGAATGGACGGACATGATTAAAAGTTGGTGAAGCCCTAAGATCAATGGCTAGGATTCAATGTGATAAGGATGATTAGGGTTAGGGCAACATTAGGTCAAAGTTAGGGCAAGCCTTGAAATGAAGGGTTGAGATTTAATTGGAGATAATCAAATCAATGGTGGAGAAAAATAGGTAGTTGGCATAATAGAAATTATTTAATTTGTGGAGAATGTTGACTTATGAATTAAATAATGATTTAATTCATAAGTGGGAATGAGACAAAAGAGAATAAATAATCATTTTAATTATTTATTTGGTGAGATGAAAAGTGGGCTAAATAAATAAGTTTATTTGATTGAAGGATAAATGGTTAAATGGAGAATTATTAGAAGGCATAAGGACTAATTAGTGACGTATCTAAATAAATAAATGCAATTTATTTATTTAAATAATCATGGAGGAATAATTATGACATTAGGACATGATTAAGTAATTGAATTATGTGAGTAAGAAGCATGGTCATCGTATGAAATATGGTTTGCAAGGCGAGGCCATTTTTATGTGTCTACATTTTGCCCCTCTTTGACATGATACAGTTTATCGCATTATGTCAAAGAACAAGTAAAAAAAAATATGCCCCAGTTTGAAAGTGAGGAGAGGAAGGATGATGAGGAGGTAGTGGTATGCCCCCTCGAGAGGACAGGCAGGTTCAAAGAACATGAGTGTGCTCTCGAAATGGATGAGAGGACGAGAAGATGAAGGAATAGAAGAAATGTTAGTGTGGAAGTCATGGATGTGAGGATGAAAAAGGAATACTTCAATATTTTGCCAAATAACATCATAGGCGTTGCGTAATCATCATTGGGCAGTAAAATGTGACAAATGGACAACAAACACCATGATATGACATAGACCAAGGTGTGCAAGGTCGTCCACTTGTGAAAAATAGACAGCCACAGACAAGGAATGTCCTAACTCATACTAAAGGCCAAGTTGCCCCAGTCTTTTTGTCAAGACACACCAAAGACAACAATCAAGGAAAATTAGGTCATGAGACATCATTGCACCTCTAAATCCTTCATGGGACATCCTTGAGGTAGCTAGGAACATGACCAAGAGACAAAACAATAAAAAGATAAAACAAGATAGACCAAAAAAATCAATAGCCATTCAATATGTTTGCCAAGATTTGTGTGTCGAAGGTTGATTGTGTGACAGTTTGACAGTTTGACAATTTGAAGAGTCTGACAGTATTGACGTTTTGGCGATGCCTGTCATCAGGAAAGACACATCCTGAAAAGGCCAATGACTATGTGATGAAGCTTGTCGTTAGGAAGGACACATCCTGAAAAGGTTGACTATGTGACGAAGCCTGTCATCAGGAAAGACACATCCTGAAAAGGCCAATGACTATGTGATGAAGCCTGTCATCAGGAAGGACATATCCTGAAAAGGCCAATGACTATGTGATGAAGCCTGTCATCAGGAAGGACACATCCCGAAAAGGCCAATGACATTTTGACGAGGTCCACTTCCAAGAAGGACACATCTTGAAGGGGACCATAAAGTGACGAGGTTGACATTGTGTTGGCAATTTGACAGATGTTTGGCTTGATGACTGACTGGACTATGTTGTCTATTGATTTGAATGTTGATGTGCAAATGACGGTCTTGTTTTTGAGTGTGACTATGTCTGACTTATTTGACCGACATGACGAACCCTAAAGGACCGACCTAGGTGGCCTCGGGGGCTCATCGACAGATGGCCTTGCCTACGTCATGCACTCAGAGACCTCGTAGTTCGACTGGGATAAACAGACACATTGAAGACAAATTGACATGTTTTGACTTGACCTGACAAACCCTAAGGGACTGAACCTAGGGGGCCTCGGGGGCTCATCGACTGATGGCCTTGCCTACGTAGCAAATGCGCAGAGACCACGTAGTTCGACAATTGACAAAGACTAAAACGACTGACATGACTAACTTTGACTCTATTTTTGGGATTTGTGATGTTATTTGGATGTTTTTGTGCTTTCTTCAGGACATTTTTCAATTTTTAGGTCGTTTTTCAGGAATTTTTAATTTTTAGGTCTTTTTTCAGGACATTTTTCAATTTTTAGGTCTTTTTTCAATGAATTTTTAGGTCTTTTAGGACATTTTTCAATTTTTAGGTCTTTAAGGACATTTTATAATTTTTAGAGGATTTTTTCAGGACTTTTATGATTTTTAGGATTTTTTCAGGACTTTTTATGATTTTTATGATTTTGTTCAGGACTTTTTCGATTGTCAAGACCATGTGCGATACCCACTGCAGTCTCATGATAAAATATTGCCCCTAGTCAAGTTGATGGAAAGGACATGACCAGTATGGACGATAGGCGATGCACAAGACTTTGATGTCAATCACTGTCGGCCATGGAAAGAAATGTCGTGATGTCCAGGTGAAACGTTGTGACAAATCTCAGCAAAATGGATGTTTATTATGGACGAAGGTAGATAGAGTGATAGTAGATGTCAAAGCAATGACCGACTACACATGGTGCCTGTTTGCCAAGTTTTCACCATGGTACTTATCCAAAGCGCCTGTTTACCAGGTTTTCATTGTTGGATGAATTATTTCTCTTTACTTTTGTCCATTTTTATTTATTTATTTTTTTATTTGTAATGTTTTGGTTATCAGCCAGACTTTCTGATGCTATGTATAGAACTTGCGTAAATGCAGACTGTTGATTGGCTCTGTTAATTGTTCACCATCTGGAGTAGCCAACTGATATGCGCCAGAACCAAATGACGCAGTGATGATGTACGGACCCAGCCAATTGGGCTCAAACTTGCCTGGTTTTTCTCTGTCGGACTGATTCTTAGGATTCTGCATGAGAACCAAGTCACCAATGTCAAATTTTTGAGTCATCACTCTTTTGTTGTAGCTTCTACAAAGACGATTTTGATATGCCTGTAAGTGGTTCAAGGCATTATGTCTGCGTTCATCTAGCATTTCTAATTCATGCAGTCGTGACTGTCGATATTCTTCATCAGTGATTAGACCTTTCATAGAGACTCGTAGGGATGGAATTTCGACCTCTATGGGCAAGATGGCTTCTGCTCCAAAGATGAGGGCGAATGGAGTGGCTCCAGTGGGAGTACGGATGCTAGTGCGATATGCCCACAAAGCAGGATTGAGTTGTATGTGCCAATCATGACCAGCGTCATTGACAGTCTTCTTAAGAAGTTTGATGATTGTTTTATTAGATGCCTCAGCTTGACCATTTCCTTGTGGGTAGTAAGGCGTGGAGAAGTGGTGACGGATATGGAAGCGTTCACAAAGTTCATGGACATCCTGATTTTTGAATGGATGACCGTTATCTGTAATTATGGATTGTGGAATACCATATCGACAGATGATATAGTTGAGGATAAATTTGGAAATTTGTTTTCTGGTAATGTAAGTGAGCGGGATGGCTTCGATCCACTTAGTAAAGTACTCAGTGGCGGTAATGATGAATTTGTGGCCATTGGATGAGGTAGGATGGATCTTGCCCACAAGGTCGAGTCCCCATTGTGTGAAGGGCCAAGGAGATGTAATCGGCTGAAGTTCCTGTGCTGGTGCATGAATCAAGTCACTGTGTATCTGACATTGGCGACACATTCTGACAAATTCAAGTGCATCTTTCTCAATGGTTGGCCAGTAATACCCAAGTCTCATTATCTTTTTGGCTAAAGTAGGACCACTTGAATGGGATCCGCATATACCCTCATGTACCTCTCGCAAGGTCGTTCGTGCTTCATCAGTGTCAAGACATCGAAGAAGGGAATTATCAAAGCTACGTCGGTAAAGGGTGTCACTGAGGATGGTGTATCTGGCAGCTTTTCGGATAAAGGACTTTCGTTGGTTATTGGATAGGTTGGGGGGAAGGGTTTGGGACTTGAGGTAGTCATAAATGTCTTGATACCATGGAGAACTGGGACCAACAAGCTCACAAACCATCTCTGATTCTGGTATGTCATATGCAGGAACCAAAAGTTGTTCTACCAAGAATTCAAATTGAGGCACATTACTAGGAATGTCTAGAAGAGAGCCAATTGTGGCCATTGCATCTGCTGGCTTATTTTGTGTTCTTGGAACTTGCTCAAAAGTCACCATGTGGAAATATGTTTGAAAGCTATCAACCATTCGTTTATAAGGCATTAATTTCTCATCCTTAGTGTCATAGTCATCATTGACTTGGTTAATGACCAATTGAGAATCGCCATAGACATGAAGTGTTCTAATTTTCCATTTGATGGCCATTCTAAGTCCTGTGACAAGTGCCTCATATTCTGCCACATTATTTGTACATGGAAAAGCAATGCGGAAGGACTTAGGAATGGAGTCTCCTTGAGGGGTGATAAACAATATTCCTGCCCCCGAGCCATGATTAGTATGAGATCCATCAAAATATAGCCTCCAAGGTGACTGAGGTTCGGTATGAAATATTGACTCATCTGGAAAGTCTGCTACTAGTGGATGATCACCCTGTATAGGCGCATTTGCCAGTTGGTCTGCTATCACTTGTCCCTTTATCGCCTTTCTTTCAACATATTGAATATCATACTCGCTCAAGATCATTACCCATTTTGCCAGGCGACCTGTCAATGCTGCACGACTTAGGAGATATTTCAGGGGATCAATCTTCACCACTAAGTGTGTCTGGTGATTCAGCATGTAGTGTCTTAATTTCTGAGCAGCAAAGACAACTGCTAGGCAAGCACGTTCGATGGCTGTGTAATTTAGCTCATATCTGACCAGTGTCCTACTGATGTAGTATATGGCCCTTTCCTTTTCTTCATGGTCATTATGTGCCAGTAATGCCCCTAGTGCTGAAGTTGTTGTAGAAATGTATAGAATCAAAGGTTTCCCTTCAATTGGTGGCATTAAAACAGGTGGTGATAGTAGATATTCTTTTATTTGTTGGAAGGCCTCTTGACATTTATCTGTCCACACAAAAGGGATACTTTTGCGCAAAAGATACTGAAATGGGTGACACTTGTCTGCCAATTGTGCTATGAAGCGTCGGATGGATTGTAACCTGCCTTGTAATGTCCTGAGTTCACTTATCCCTTTTGGAGGAGGCATGTCTAATCCCAAAAGTTTGCCTGATGTCACGCCAAAGACACATTTCTTTGGATTCAAGCGGACCTTGTATTCTTCTAGTCTCTTGAAAATTTTGTCTAACACCTTCAAGTGGTCTTTTCGTATCAAAGATTTTGCCAAAAGGTCATCTACATAATCTTCCATTATATTGTGCATCATGTCATGGAATATGGTTGTCATGGCTCTCTGGTATGTGGCACCTGCATTCTTAAGACCAAAAGGCATGACGTTCCAACAGTATGTGCCCCAAGGACATATGAAGGCTGTTTTGTGTTGATCTTCAGGGGCAATACGAATCTGATTATAACCGGAAAAACCGTCCATGAGGGACAACATCTCATATCCCGCTGTAAGGTCCACTATGATATCGATGTTTGGCAAGGGAAAGTCATCCTTTGGACAAGCTTTATTCAGGTCCCGAAAATCTGTGCAGATGCGGATTTGACCGTTTGGCTTTGTGACTGGTACAAGATTTGATATCCATTCGGCATAGTCTATGGACCGTATGAATCCCACATCTAACAATTTCTTAAGTTCTATTTTCACTAACAAGGCGATCTGTGGGTGCATCTTTCGTAGCTTCTGTTTCACTGGCTTGGCCTCTGGAAATAATGGCAAATGGTGCAAGACAAGTTCTGGATCCAATCCAGGCATATCGGCATAAGACCATGCAAAGTTGACCTTACGCTCTGAAAAGAATTTGTGGAACTTAGGTTTCTCTTCCTCTGTCAAAGATGCCGCAAAGAGGACCATCTTAGGATCTTCTGTTGTAGATATGTTTACTTCTATAGTGTCTTCTATGAGCATGGCCGATTTTTCTTGAGTTACGGGGAGAAAGTCCAATTCTCCATCCTTAGGCACGTCCTTTATTTTTACTGCTTTACCATCAGAAGGTGCCTTACGGTTTTCACCTAAAGACATGTCATTTTTTACCTTATTTTTATTTTCCATTTTCTGACTAGAGGATGGAGCAGTCTCCCCAAAGTAAGCGGCACAATCTAGGTCAATGGAAAATCCAGCCTTGTGGTCTCCACTTGGTATACCCTCACGCAGTCCCATGAATTCTGCAATGGCCTCATCATTTTGAAATATGTCCATAATTGGCGGGCCTTGTTGATCCCAATCGATTAGTTGTGGGTAGACTAAGGAAATATCATCATCAGTATTGGTGAACGGTGGGTAGGACGCGGAAAGCATGCCAACAGATTCAGAGAGGTTAAAGATAAAATTGTCATCATCAGGCTCTATATCCGATTCTATCCAGTACTCTGCCTCGCTTGATTCACACTCATCAGCAAAGTAAGGAACAAAGGGAGTGGAGTTTGGGTCAGTAGTGTCATGTGGCAATTCAAATGAATCTGAATGATGGTCATTAGGTTCAGTAGGGTAGACGAGTATGTCGGGATTATGGTCAATAGGAGTAGAAGAGGATCTAGACTGGGTGTTGTTTGGTGTCGTGTCAATTTTGAACATTTTCCAGAATCTCTCTTCAAATGTAAGCTCTCCAGGTTCAAGGAACAATTCATCAAGGCAACAGTCACTTAGGGATCGTTGGGAGCCAAATTCCCATTCGTGGGAGTCAGTTTCAGAAAGGGGATCTTCAATTGTCTCGACACAGTCTGAAGCATTTACTCTCTCGCTAGAAAGTGCATTGGTACTATGATCACTAGATTCTCCTGGTCCTAACCCTAACCCAAGATGTTTAGGTCTTCCTTTAGGTGCTAGAGGTTCTTGCCTTCCTGTCTTGTGCTTGCCGAGGCCACTAATTCCATCGTAGCCTTTTTCCTTTATCATGTCATATCCTTTACCATACATTGTTACTGGCAAGGGAGTTGGATCCTCTGGTTCTCTATAAATCCAAGATAGCACATTGTCAATGTCCTCTTGACTCATTTCACCCCACTTTATGAATACTATTTTTGGAGGGACTCTAAAAATTTCTTTTGACTCTAACATGAAGCAAGGCTTGCCGTAGACCTGGGGAGACTTAGGCATCCTTGTTATGCAATAGGCCGTATTCAGCTTATACTCGCCACACCCTTGGTCCTGGATCTTAATACTTGTGTCGATGCTTGGGGTGATGGATGAAGTGGTAGATGTCATGGAGGTGGTCATGGTTGCCGAAGAAGCAGAAGTGGATGTTGTGGTAGTGGATGTGGATGCGAGAGGCTTCACAAGTGTTGATGGGTCGATGAATTTAGAGTATGAAGATGTCGAAGCTTCACTGTTGATAGGCACTTGGCGCTCTGAGATACCTCTCAAATTGGTACAATATTGAAATGGGTCAGGGTCTCCATATATAGTAATCTCAGTGCCTTCAAAGGGAAACTTCAAACACTGGTGATACGTGGAAGGGACAACTTTCAAGGCATGAATCCAAGGTCGACCAAGTAAAATATTGTATGGAAGTTCTAGATCCAGGACTTGACAAGTGGTGTCCACAATGACTGGTCCAATACGAATTGGAAGTGTAATTATGCCCCGAGAGGAACGTTCTTCATCATCATATGCCTTGATAACAATGCTCTTTGTAGCGTCTACACAAGCATCAGAAAAGCCTAGGGCCTTAACCAATTTTAAGGAGCATATGTTTAGTCCTGCTCCGCCATCTACTAACACTCGTCTGACCTTGTGCTTATGGATAAAAACTTCAATGTGAAGGGCATCATTATGATTGGATTTGGACGATGAGTAGTCTTGGTCTGAAAATGTTATATGGTGGGGAGCGGTAAGATATCCCACCATGGCCTCAAATTGATTGACATCAATGTCTTGGGGAATAGAAGACTCTTGTAATGTTTTGTCGAGTATAGCCTTATGAGCTGGGGAAATACGTAGCAACTCAAGTATAGAAATTTGTGCAGGTGTCTTCCCAAGTTGGTCAATGAGGTTAAAATTTCCTTTAGGCTGGGATTGTTTGGGTAATGGATTGGACTGTGATTTTTGGGTGGATGGGCTAACGATTGTTATCTTTGGTTGTCTGGGAGGAGGGCCAGCTATGGTGACTTTTCCCCCACGGGTAGTGACATTGCATTCAGGGGCATTTCTGACAGTAACTGTGTTGACATGTTCAACAGTTGTTCTAATATGATTTATGATAGGTCCCCCAGAATAGTCATATGCAATACGGGCATGGTTGGCTCGATTATTGTTATTGGATTTTGACGTGGAAGGGTTACTAGAACCATGGTCCTGCAGTGGGTTCTTGTGTATGGTATGGTCTGAATTAGATGCAAATTGTGGTCCACCTATCTCAATGGTACGATTCTCGATAAGGTCTTGTACCAAATTTTTCAGTTGTCGACAGGAGGAGGTTTTATGTCCTTTTGCTCGATGATAATCACAAAATGCGTTGTCATCCCACCAAAATGGTTTAAACTGCCCTGGGTCATATGGTTTTGGGTCCTCAAGTGTTATGACACCATTTTGAAGGAGTTTCTTGAGGACTTCTTCAATGGGCTCACCCAAGGGGGTGTATGTGCGACTCCTGGGGAACTGTCTAGGTTGTCGGGGCTGCCTTTGAATTTGGTTATTTTGGTTACCTTGGTTATTTTGATTTGTCTGTACAACATTGGCAGCATGGGTCTGTGTGGTCATCTGTGTATTTTGTGGTTGAGCCCCTTTAAGGGTAAGCACAGGACCCATTGCATTGACAGCCTTAGCATCTACAACACCATCATTGGTGACATGTTTATTCTTAACCCAATATTTGTTCTTGTCAGTGGGTGGACTTGCATTTATGTTTTTAGGACCGTATTTTAATCTGCCCTCAGCAATGAGTGCTTTCTCAAGTTGGACGCCTCATTCGACTAGGTCTGCAAAGGTTGTACAACAATGAACTCGCAAGCCATTTTTCAATGGGCCTAGGAGTGTTTGTACAAACATGTCAACCTTCTCTTTTTCAGGTATGTCTATGTGGCAGCGACTTGCTAGGCCTCTCCATCGTTGGAAAAATGGGATAAACATTTCACCAGTGTCTTCTTGTGTAAGTGTGCATAAGCTAGTGATGGAGGTGTCTGTGTCAATGTTATAGGCATAATTTTCCACAAATTTTTCTACAAGTTCATTCCATGTTTTTATCCCCTTCAAAGTGGAGAACCATTCGAGTGTGGGTCCTGTTAGACTCTTGGAGAAGAGTCTCATCAAGTAAGTGTGTTCATATGCAATGTCCATACAGTTGGTCATGAATTCTCGAATGTGTTCAATAGGATTTGTCTTTCCCTTGTATTTGGTGAAGTTTGGGGCCACATATCCAGGAGGAAATGGTGGCATGTATAAAGTTGTGTCAAAAGGATATGGACATAGGTCATATGCCATTGGTGGCATTTTGTTTGATGTTTGCATGTTTTCCATTTGTTTTTGGAGGTCCGCCACTCTGGCTGTCAAGGCCTCTATTATGGGATTATTGGTTGCATCACACATGGGAGTGATGGGTATCCCTTGAGTCCCCATTGATTGTGATAGCATGTTCGAGTTTGAATGTGACATGTGTTGTTGTGGAATGTATGATATGTTTTGGTTTGGAAATTGTTGGTATTGCCAATTTTGATGAGGAATGTGTTGTTGCGTGTGAATTTGTGATGAATATGTGGGGATGTGCGATCCAGCCATATTTGTCGATATTTGGGGGATCTGGTAACCTTGATTATTTTGGTGCCCAAAGGTATTCATTTGTTGTGTCATTTGAGTGCCTTGTCCATATTGGAAGAATTGTCCATGTGGGATGTTGGTATTTTGTCCTTGGAATTGTCCATGCGGGATGTTGGTATTTTGTCCTTGTGAGGCATTGATGTTTAATTGTGACGATGTGTTAACGTTTGGTTGGGGACCTCTAATAAGAATACGTCGTTTAGTTCCTCCAAAGGGGTTAAATGAGGTTCCAACATAAGGATTTGAGGATGATGTCCCTATGGTCATAGATGAAGTTCCAAATATGGGGTTTGAGGAACTTGCCCCCATTGATGTAGATCCAAAGGTAGTTCCAACTATTTGTGAAGATGTCATTGACATTGCGGGCATGGATTGTGATATTGCTTGTGACATCGTGGGTGTTCCTCCAATAGATGTTGCATTGATTGAGTTGGAGGTGTTTTGACTTGTGGTGCCACTAGATGTAACATTGATGGTGTTTGTAGCAATTTGTGTGGTGAACACAGTGTTATTGTTGGAGGCATTGTTTGTGTTTTGTTGAGGTGTCAAGTTTTGTGTCGTGTTGTCTGGAGATGAAGGTCTTATGGCATTGATGTCAAAGCCTCTTGGTAATTTTACCCCTTGGTCTAAAAGCATAGCAAGGTATCTGTCAGCATCGTTCAAGACCAAGTCCTCTACAAATGAAGCTACGTCAGGATTTTGGGCTGCAGCCTCTAGGTCCTCAACTAATACTTGTCCAGTGTGGTCTCTCTGTATGAATGGTTCAAACAGATTTCGAGAGGATGTTGGCAGGTTCACGGAAGATGGTATGTTCATGTTGGTAAATGGATCATTAAAAGTCATGTCTTGGTTCATGTCATAAGTGTTGGTGTGGATGTTGGTGTTGAAGTCTTGTCCAAAGTTTGCCATTTGTCTTTTCTTTCTTTGAAGCCTAGTTTCAACCATAAAAGAGAATTGCTCAAATAAGGATGATGATTATGAAAACTAGTCTATGTTTTTGGTTTTTTTTGTGATAAAGCATGACAATGCAAGGTGATTATGATGTTTTCCTAAGGAAATGATTGATGCAAGATGACAAAATTGCCAAAGAAATATGTCAAATGTCGAGGTGACAATGATGGCTATGATGACAATGTTGATTAATGCAAGGTGATAGAATTGACTAGGTGTAAAATGAGTGCTAAGATGATAATGTTGACTAAAAAGGTGACTAATGCAAGGTCAAGGTGCAAAATGAGGACTAGGGTGAACACTATTTTTGGATTTTTAGGCATAAAGTATGCAAAGGATGGACTAAGATGAATGCAATGTGGAGAAAGGTTTGCCTAACCACTCTAAGCATAATCTATGTCTTAATTTTGGTTATCAAAGGACTTGTTAAAGGGACTAAGTGACAAGGTCAAAATGACTAGTGAGTTTTCCTAACTAGACTGTTGAGTTGGAAATTCTCACAAAAAGGACAATGACTGAAAAGGAGATTGTTGACTAAGTCCCAAGATAACCTACTCTTGAAGGCAATGATTTTGCAAAGTGTGATGAGGTGGCCTAATCCAAAGTCTGCAAAGATGAAAACCTAATGACAAATCTATGTAGGAAATGATGATGATGAAGCCTAGGGATGCAACTAAAATTAACAAGGATGAACCTAAAGTAAAAATGCAGGCTAATGGTTGAATGATGAAAGTTTTGAGCAATTTCAGTTCTGGTTTCTGACAAAGACTTCGAGGAAAGATGGTTGACAGCAGGCAAAATTGTTGGACTCGAATTTAGTTTTTGTGATGTTTTGATGAAAAGTTTGAATTGTCTGAAGTTGATTGTTTCGAGATTTGTGAGTGTTGTGTATACTGTTTGAGAATCTAGAAAACACTTAGCAAACACGATGTTTTGAATGTGTAATCAATCACAAAGAAGACAAGCACAATTCTATGGTTAGGCCAGGACAATATCTGCTAGATTCCACGTGGGTTTCCCCAACCACATATCCTTAGCGTGTGAATTCAGAAGCTTGGCTGCACGGGCTCCCCCTTACAGTGCACTCTCTTCTCAGGCCAACCAAGCTTCCAGCACCCATAAAACTCCCATGGCATGCTGATCACCTCTACTAAAGACTGTGAAGATGTGGATGCCTTCACAACGACCGTTGCTGCGCTAGCGGATAGAAGGTTTTTGGCTACTACACAAGAGTATTTAGTTCGGGACCCCCGTTCGAGTGGCCATACATGGGGCAAGAGATTAATCACCGATTAGGTGGCACTCCAGCCTGAAGAGGTTACGCTCAACAGGGTTTATGGGAGTACTACTCTGTCCGTATGACACATCCGCACTCGTAATCCTAGGCTTTCCCTTAGGATTCACATTTGTATACCGGTCGGGGGTAGCTCGGCCAAAGAGCTCCGTTGCCGGTCTGAGTCGCCTTGGGGTGAGTACTTTTTCCCACCAAGGAAGGCCCAATTTCCTAGAGTCAATAACAGTTTCTCTTGCATCCAGGATCGCACAAGTGCGCAAGGGGAGAGGATACTCCTATTATTGAATCAAAGGTTACACGAGTTGAAAGCATTTGTTCATTTTAATATCCAAATTGAAGTGTGAGGCAAACACATCAAACACTTTGTTTATTTTAAACCAAGCTTATGATTTCAACTCAAGCATGCAAGTTTTTTTTAGGCCCAATAAATCATCTATGTGAAGGAGGCACTCAAGATAAAGCACAATTGAAGTGAGAGCCCTGCAAAAACACAATTAGTAGTTTTGAGTCTTCCGTCTTTGACAAGCGATAGTTGACATTGCAAATCCCGAATCGTGGACATTCAAACCTACAAAAAGATCAAAGGTTAATCATAAAATTAAATTAGAAAAAAAAAAAATAACATTAGCTAATTAAAATTAATAGAAAAAATTAATCTAATGTAATTAATCTAATTGAATTAAAATCTAATTTTAATTTTAAAAAAAATCTAATAAAATTAAAATCTAATTCTAATTAAAAAAATCTAATAAAATTAAAATCTAATTCTAATTAAAAAAATCTAATAAACTTAAAATCTAAGTCTAATTAAAAAATCTAATAAACTTAAAATCTAATTCTAATTAAAAAAATCTAATAAAATGAAAATCTAATTTTAATTAAAAAATCTAATAAACTTAAAATCTAATTTTAATTAAAAAATCTAATAAACTTAAAATCTAATTCTAATTAAAAAAATCTAATAAAATGAAAATCTAATTCTAATTAAAAAAATCTAATAAAATGAAAATCTAATTTTAATTAAAAAATCTAATAAACTTAAAATCTAATTCTAATTAAAAAAATCTAATAAACTTAAAATCTAATTCTAATTAAAAAAATCTAATAAAATGAAAATCTAATTTTAATTAAAAAATCTAATAAACTTAAAATCTAATTCTAATTAAAAAAATCTAATAAAATGAAAATCTAATAAACTTAAAATCTAATTAAAAAAAAACTAAGTAAAAATCTACATTGAAAGATAACTTTACATTATTTAATTAAAAACTAATGAAAAAGAAAAAAGGTAAGTAAAATCTACGTTACTTTTAAATGATCTAATTAAAAGCTAAATGAAGAAGTTTACGTAAGTAAAAACTAATGAAAAGAAAACTAACTAAAAACACTAATGTCCACCTTGCGCAGAAATTCATCAAAATATATTCCATCAGTTATAAGAGAAATTCTTGGTTGAACACTTCAAAACAAGAGTCAAGGACAATTAAGGCATGCGGGCTGTGAGTTCCATCAACGTTCGGCGCGGCATTAATGAAGGCACTCCATGTGTTTAATCCACTGTCCAAGCAGATTTGAATGCACTCCGTGTTTTTAGCCAACTTGCAGCCGTAGGAAGCCTCCGTGTGTTCAAACAACTTTTTGCGGAATTAATGAATGCATTTCGTTTGTTCAACAATGGCCAGTTGCAGCCAACCTTTGATACACATGGAATTTATGAGAAAAGATAGAGTTGCGTTGACTACTGTAAAAGTTCGCTGGACGCTGCCAAAGAGAGATAGAAAAACGTGCAACAATAAGGGCATTCAAAGCTGATTGAATGAAAGAGATGCTCCCATTAATGAGCCGAGCTTTTCTTGGATGGAATGCAGCTTTAGATTTCAACAAAATCATGACGTGACAAGATTAAGAGCATGCAGACATAAAGACGCCCTATCAATGCATCAACGTCCTATCAACCCAACAAATCAAATGAAAGTAGCCAGGAATATAATGTTACTGGAGCTCAAGAAACTTATTGAAGGCCCAATCTTGATATAAAGAGTTGTTTTATTGATCACAACTGTGTACAACCAAATGGAGCTTGTGCTTTACCAAAAAAAAATCTTGTAAGGGGAGCAACAAACAAAAGCATTTGATTTTCTGGCTGTACCCACCGAACTAGAGAAATGAAAGGTCAAAACCAGAGAAGAAGAGCTGGGTGGATCAGCAACCAGTAACACTAGGCTGGAGATTTAATGAATGCCACCCATTTCAGTGCCATCAAGGGTACTAATGGCATCATTCCCTTCGTTCTGTGATGAGTATGTCAGAAAGCCAAAAGCTCGTGACCGTCCAGTGTCCCCATCATATACAAGTCTTATCCCAAGACTTTTTCATGTTCAGTGAACAATGGCAGCGGTGGATGATGATCAGTTTGTCATGGTAAATAAACTTTATTAGATATTTGTGCCACAAACTTTCAATAGTGTTGCCAACCATATGATATGGAAAGTTGATTTTGCACGATAACAGTTATTGATATCTAGAGAGTTTGCACTATAACATTTATTGAAAGGGTCTGGAGAAATCCTCTTTCAATCTTTCTTTCATTCATTCATAGTGCTCTTGTCAACAATGGCAGAATGGTTCAGGTATGTAGACAACCAAAAAAAAGTAGTTAACTTTGGCTCTTACATAATCCGTGGTTCTATGACAAAGCTTTATGCTGCCAAGTATAAGCTAGAATGGTATTTTACAAAGGAATTTAATGCATGGCGTGGACTTCAAGATGGGAGAAAATGATTATCTATTGACATAGGGGTCGTACGCAGCACAACCAAAGGCTTATATGATGAAAATTTGGATGGTGGGATTTCAAGAAAAACCAAATCAGAAGAGCGGTTAGATTACAACATCAATTAAACTAGAGTTGGGCACAACTTTTAGTGGTGGTCACAATCTAGAGAAGTGAATATTAAAGTCTATAATAAAGCAACTATTCCAGCAATTATACCATCTACCATAATAGTATCTAGAATAAACGAAAGAAGAATAGCATTGAGTTTGTATTAAGCACAACAAGCTCTAAGAACAGTCACAATGAAATTATGATTTTCGAAAGCTGCACCTTGTAGCTGCATCACAAATATAGAAAACCTCTACTATAACAAGCAGTGTTATATCTTGTTTTGCATGTATTCAAAAACATCTATTAGCAGCACAAATATGTAATCAAATCTCTAAGATGATATTTTAAACTGCATGAGTTCACGTCGGGTTCACCAAATGTAATTAGAGAAACTTTTAGAATGTTGCAAATAACATAAAACCATTAAATCCCTAATAACAATGGAGAACAATGAAAGCAAGAACATGAGAGTATGAAACAAATTCACCTAGTCTTCAAGCCTCCATTGATTGACCTCCATTGGCCTTCTCCATCTTGCTGAAATGATATAATTGCCCTCAAATTTGAAGTGCAACTATAACCTATGACAAAGCTAAGCAAAATATTGAAGTAATGTGATTGCTCAAGTGCTCAAAAGCTCTCCAGCATACTGAAAATAACTTGTGTGTTGTGTCTAAAATGACTTGAGAGAGGGCCTTTTAAAGAGTTCCAAATGGTGAATGGACGGACATGATTAAAAGTTGGTGAAGCCCTAAGATCAATGGCTAGGATTCAATGTGATAAGGATGATTAGGGTTAGGGCAACATTAGGTCAAAGTTAGGGCAAGCCTTGAAATGAAGGGTTGAGATTTAATTGGAGATAATCAAATCAATGGTGGAGAAAAATAGGTAGTTGGCATAATAGAAATTATTTAATTTGTGGAGAATGTTGACTTATGAATTAAATAATGATTTAATTCATAAGTGGGAATGAGACAAAAGAGAATAAATAATCATTTTAATTATTTATTTGGTGAGATGAAAAGTGGGCTAAATAAATAAGTTTATTTGATTGAAGGATAAATGGTTAAATGGAGAATTATTAGAAGGCATAAGGACTAATTAGTGACGTATCTAAATAAATAAATGCAATTTATTTATTTAAATAATCATGGAGGAATAATTATGACATTAGGACATGATTAAGTAATTGAATTATGTGAGTAAGAAGCATGGTCATCGTATGAAATATGGTTTGCAAGGCGAGGCCATTTTTATGTGTCTACACTCATGACTTTAAAATTCATGGCATTCACCAAAAAATTATAAGTTATGCTATTTTCCATGTATTTTATAAGACTTGTGACTGCATACCCTGTAGACCATGAGTGCTTTGGTGTGCATGCATTGAATTTTCCACATGGTGACTATTTCCATTCCATGCTATGTTTACGTTTACTTCAGAATAGGTGCTAAAAAAAAATGTTCATCACTCCCAACTATATAATGCTACCATATGAATAAATAGATTCAGTGAACCAACTATAAATACCATTAATTATTTTTAGTTTCACATTGTCTTTAATGCTTTTGCACAAATACTTAGTTACTTTTAATTGTTCCTTTTTGATTCCAATCAGTTGAGTAGAATATCTTTTTTTGAAGTCAAATAAATCATTTCTTCCCCATAAAACAAGGCATACCTTTGACTTCGATTATTCTAGAAATGCAAAATATGTGTTGTTCCATCATATTCTTCTTCTCGTGAGGCTTGTTTATTTTTTTCCATCAAAGATGGTGTAAGTTAGTCTTCAATTGGACTATGCACATGTTTCCTCTCTAAGTGCTATTTTTTCTTATTCAATTGGATCATCCATTTATTAGTTTGTTTTAACTAAGTCCTAATTTTGTTCATACACCGATTATAGAACATCTTTTTACTAGAATCAATCATTTTAAATCTAATATTTTTTACTTTCAATTTCCTTGTAATGAACTAATTTTTAGCCTTTTTTACTTGTGATAATTTTATTATACTACTACTAACCCATAAACTGCATGGATAATAATGCTTTTATTTACAAAATTATGGAGTAAATACTATTTATAAAAAAATATTTATATATTAAATTTTTTTTTTTTTTGAAAAAATCATTAGTCATGACCATCATAACTAATATTCAAATAACAAATAATCACAACAAATAACATGAAAGTAATAAATCATCCAATACCACACAAGCATTGCAACAACTATGCCATACCTAAATTTATGGACAAACTTTTTTAAAGAATATTTTTTTATTCAATATTACTAATTAATTTTTTATTCAATTATAGTAATTAAGGGGATCACTAAAAAATTTTAAAAAAATGAGAATTCTTTAATGTTCCATGCTTTTTATGAATATTATTTTATCCACAACTTCAAGTTTGCCATGTATTAGTATCCATGATTGATTAACGTAGCAAAAAATGTCAAATATGGATGTGCATCTAGAGCTAGCATCTATTAAACTAAAATACATATAAAATTATATCATACCTTAAATTTTGGAGAGAAATTATTATTATTAACAAAATTTATTATTTGAAAATTTAAATTATATTTAATTTACCAAATGTAATTTATTAAGAGAAATTAAAAAAATAAAGATCATTGTCCTAATATTATGAATTAACATCATTTTAAATGAATTATTGTAATTAAAATTACTCATGATTAATTGTTTGAGATTGCAATTAATGGATACATTGGAAATAATCAAGACAAAGTACGGTTTTATTATACATTTCCATAATCAATTTCCAACTAAAAGTAATTGATGTGGAAACACAAAAAATCAATTTCCCATTTTATGCAAA